>BTPG01000008.1:5279214-5293640 GCA_036245525.1 Semisulcospira habei | reverse complement strand
GGGTGATACTTTACGGGCCGGATAATATGGACATTTGTAACTTTAGCTGAATGGCTTCAAAATGAATTCGTAAAAATTAAAAGCCACGTTAAACCCAGCTAATTTTACTTGGTTTACAATTGATTTTCCCAAAAGTGGTCAGTTTTCTTTATCAATTAGTCTTTTATTACTTACTTGGATTTTTTAAAACAATAACACATCTAGATGAAGATTGGTCACAATCAGTTGGTAGTCTACTATCACCACAAAAACCAAGAATAAACTGGCAGATATCCTGTTCATTTGTCAGTACACACAGTGCTAAATGATCATTTGAAAGAACTGAACACTACTGAAAATGTTACACCAATGGAAAGCCTTCAACTTTGTTAAGATGCTTGCCGACTGGGAACTGCCCCATATTTGTGAAAGGGTGTGTTGCTTAGATTATCCTAATTTCTCAGTTTAAAAAAATTAGGTTCTAGTTTCTGTGAATCAATTGTGCTTATCTGTAACTAAATCAGAATGGTATAAACCCGTTGTAATGCATGTATTTTTATTGTAGTTTTGGAAGTTAAAATAATTTTATTTATGTTTATAAAAATGAGATGGTCTTGGTCCAAACGCCTAGAAACATACCAGTTGCATGTCCCGTAACACAGAGAGTGAAAGATATGGCAGACGTACAGGATTTTGTAGAAGGAAGGGAGAATAGTGGTAGAAATATATGGTTTTGAACATGATTCAAATTGGCATGTACCAAGCAGGAAGAGTAATTGTTGACACTATAATGACTGGTGGAATCGGTGAAAAACAGATTCCTAAACTTGGTCAGCGTACGTGAGGTTAACTGTACCGACTCCAACCTCTGATAATAAAAAATTAAAAATGCGGCCTTACAACTTAATACATGTGGGTAGTAAGTGGGTTGTTGTCTACCCTGTTACCGGCACCACCGCACCCCACAATTGGACTGGGACATAATAGATTGAATTTTATTAGTTCCTTATGATATACACTGATGGATGGAAGGCCGCCCTTTAGTGTTTAGCAAGTGGTCTTGTTAATTCTGGGAGCCTGCTTAGTGAAAGCCTTGTTTCCAAGTTCGTGCCCCAGACAACAAATAGCTAGAAGAAACACTGAATAGTTGAAAAATTATGAGAGACAGGAGACTATCTTCTTACAACGAGTGACAGGGTTAGATCTGATACTTTCTGTTGATGTTTATGCTCAGCAAGCTTAGTCGTGGCCTAGAGAAGCGACAATTTTTAGTATTTGTAAATGATTTGCATCGAAACATCTGTTGCTACTGCTAAAGAGGGCAGCAAATTGCACAAGGAAATTGTCGTGAAACTTAACATGGAATGAAAACATAGTTAACAGGAAATCATCTCAAAGGTCTTTATTGCCTCATCTACAAACAAAATAATGATGTTTCATTAGTGTTTCAAGCAGTATTACCCGCACTGTCAAGGTCAGGTGTGTTGACCATAAACACTTTTTGTACGTCTAATCACTTACATAAACCTTTGAACTACAATTGATTCTTCGTTGCCATCTTTATTATGCCCGCAAATTGTATACTTTTGAAGAGTTGCAAAATGTAAGTTTGGCTGAGTTAATAAAATGTTAGTCGTAGAATAAAAAAATGGTTGAACTTGTATCCTACACAAATACCATACCTGAGCAGCTAGAGCCGTATGTGAGCGGTGATTAAAACATTAAAGGCAGAGTTCATTCCGTTTATATTGAATATTTACAGAAAGCGTTGAATGTATTTGGTAAGGAATGAACTAAGTCAAAATACTACTCGAGGTTTCGTACTACGCCGTGTACAGATACGGCTTTGACAATTCTGTACACAACACTATGCAATGGCACATGGGGGGTCGGTTACGGCCGGATTATCTGTAGGACGGTTATAACTCTTTTAGCAACGGGGTGATATTGTAGTGGTAACGTGGGTTATAGGAATTGCTTGTTGAAGGTATAGGACTTGTCACAAGTCTAGCATGTCTTTGGTATGGACGCTATCTAACAAAAGATTGTACTATGGAAGTTGAACATTAAGACCGATGATAAGGCATTACGTACGCTCGCAGCAGCTAAGCTGAATACGAGTATGAGAACGTTGAATTTATTAGTAAGGCTTTGTGGAACAATAATGAAGATGACCGATAACGAATTTAAAAGAGTCCAGGATGATTTACGCAAATTGACAAGCAACAAAAATCTGAAATACAGAATAAGATGCGTAGTCAGCGCGGTTGTATATGGTTGAAGGAGCTAAAGAATACTTTTTTAGAAACAAGGAAAAAATCAGATAGGCCGTAAGAAGACCAACTATGAAAAAGTTCGAGAACTTATACAAGCAAGAGTAACGATAGGTTTTAGTTTGTATCCATTATTTTTGTCATACGCTCAGCTGCGCAAAATGGAGATGTATGCCTCTTTCACCTCTGCCTACCTAACAAAATCTCCTCCTCACAGACTAAAAAATTAAATAATTTTATGTGTTATTCCTGTGTAACTTGGGTTAATTGAGTTTCCAGAGTAAGTTGTTGACTTGTTCAATAAATTCCATATGATCTTTATGATTAGGTTCTTGTAAGAACTTGTTTAAGTCACTTTAGTCAGAACTATATGCACCATACTTAACTTCATAACTTTAACAAGTATAAGATAGTTAGCGGTTTTAGGTGACTTTGGAATATTTGGTTAACAATGTGTCTGTAGGGAACTCTAAATTTTGTATCAAGTGTATATAAGAATGTTTTCGATGTGTGTGTGTGGTTATAATAAATAACTGATGTGTTTGGAGAGATATTTGAACGTTAGAAGTCAATGGTATACTGAAATCGAGTTGTGTGTGTGATGTGTGTGTGTGTGTGTGTATGACACTAACTATATATACACATGCTAAATACACGCACAGACGTCAGACACCACACAAAACGCAAAAACTCGCACACATACAATACAACGCAATGAAACATGCATACATACTAGCATGCACACGCATACCATACATGCATCACACAATGACAAACACTCCACACACAGAGACAAACTCGCACGTCATATTTCATGCACTCAGCACCACTGACAGGACACAACACACTATACACACTCCAACACACCTACAACGCACGCACAAAAGCACTACACACAGCAGACAGACAGACAGAACAAAATTGTTTATTCAGCATGTAGACTCCAGTACGAAGAAAACTTCACCGCATTTCAGTTGTATGGACTCCGATATTAGACGCTGGCGGACCTGTGTAACTTTAGTCCACCGTTTTTTTTTTTTTAAAACTCAAGTCCCTATGTCGGTGGTTTACGTTTATTAAAAAAATCCGGCTTGCCTGACAGCGTTAGCGGCAAGAGGTGTTATGATAGAGAGATGAAGACTTTTGTATTAAGAGTCCATTTAAATCTGTGTTCCTGTCTCTGTTTTTGCCTTGCTACAGAGCTACAGGCTCCTGCTGAGGGCCCACGCGCGGCGCTATTTACCACCAGCGATGTTTGCTACGTACACAATCTATTTATAAAGAACCGCGATGACCGGCGTGTTACCGGCCAAGGTGTTCGTCATGATATATATTGAGAAGATTTATGTAGTGTCATTTAACTCTGATTTGTTACTGTCTATGTCCTAACAACTTGAAAATGTACACTGTATGCCAGTCCGAGTGACGGCCGCGTGAATAACGCAAGGTGTTGTAAACAGAATTTTGGAAGACTTTATGTTAAGAGTCATTTATAAACTCTGTTGTTCTGTCTGTCGTTGTCCTCTCGTCGTACTCAATAGTTGAATATCTGTCTGCTCAGTCCGCGATGAGGCGTCTAACTGCAGTGGTAAACAGAATATTGTAAGACTTTATGTAAGAGTCAGTTTAGACTTGTTGTTTATCTCATTTCATTAGTTTAGTTTACGAGACGGAGTAATAGCAAATGACTGTGTTTTAGTCAGCTCAATCTCTGTTTTGCCACCTCAAACACAGTGTTACGGCGCAGTTTAGCGGTTCCCCTTGGGGATGCACACCTAAATTACTGATAGAAATCGACTCATAGGTCTGGTAAACTCGTGACACTGTCCTAGAGTAAATTAAACAACACGTGACGAGAAATAAATGTGACCTTATTACATAGAGACTCCGCGGTTTTAGCGTACGGTACAGACTATAAACTAGAAAACGCCACGAGCGGTTTTTCATCTCAACAGCTCGTGTTGAAGTAAAACGCAAGACTGAACCGGTCTTGTACTCAAAGAATCGGCAAATTTTAACAGTCAAAGTTTTCTTTTTAGTCTCGGTCTCAATAACTTTGTTGTTGTTTCAATATAACGCACAAATAAGTAATAATGGTTCACCAAAGAATGTAACACTGCACCTGAAAATCGAACTTCACGCCGCATTGTGTAAAAATTCACAAAGGCTACTCACAAAAACACATCTTCTCACAGACACAGAAACTCCTTGAAAGCTATCTCAACGACGTAATAACTTGATCACGCTGAGACTAGGTCAGCTCGATAAGTTCGTCACGCGGCTTTGTTATTGGCTAACTTATTGAACGTCACTTACTTTTGGGTTGGGTGTGTGGTAATTATGCCCTAACGGTGAGTTTTCCACAATGAGGCAAAGTTAGTCATTCCGTAAAACAGTCTGATTAGTTAGTAAATACTTTATGTTAAGTGTCATTTAACTCTGTGTTCTGTCTCTGTCCTCAACTGAATGACACTGTCTGCAGTCCGCGCTGACGGCGTTAACGGCAAGGTGGTAAACAGAATTTTGAAGACTTTATGTTAAGAGTCATTTAACTCTGTGTTCTGTCTCTGTCCTCGCTGTACTCAACTGAATGACACTGTCTGCAGTCCGCGCTGACGGCGTTAACTGCAAGGTGGTAAACAGAATATTTAAGACTTTATGTTAAGAGTCATTTAACTCTGTGTTCTACTCTCATTTCTTAGTTGTTTACGAGACGGAAGTAATAGCAAATGACTCTGTTTTAGTAGGCTCAATCTTCTGTTTTGCCCCTCAACACATGCTTACTGCGCCGTTAGCGGTCCCCGTGTGTGACTGCACACCTAAATTCGATAGAAATCGACATAGGTCTGTAAACGTGACACTGCCTAGATAAATTAAACAACCTGACGAGAATAAATGTCCTATTACATAGAGACCCGCATGCTTTTGCGTACGGTACAACCAATAAACTAAAACCGCGGTTTTTCACTCACAGCCGTGTTTGAAGTAAAACGCAATACTGAACCCGGTTGTACTCAACACTCGGCAATTTAACAGTAAGTTTTCTTTAGTCTCGGCTCACTAACCTTTTTGTTGTTTCAACATAACGCACAATAGTAATATTCTACAAGATGTATCACTGCACTGAATATCGAAGTCCGGAATTTGTAATATTTCCAATGGCTACCACAAATAACACATCTTCTCACAGCAACAGAAATCCTTGAAATATCTCAACGACGCAATACTTGATCACGAGACTAGGGTCACGAGTTGACACGCGGCGTTGTTATTGGCAACATTGACGTCACTTACTTTTGGGTTGGGTGTTGTGGAAATTATGCCTAACGGGAATTCCCACAATGAGGCAAGTAGTCATTTCCCGAAAACAGCTGATAGTAGTAAATGACAGCATTAATAATTTAGGTTGGGTGGGGTATCTGCCTTAATACTCGCGGGTTGGCAGTTGATAAAAAAAACGTAGCTTAAATGATTTCTGGAGTGGAACTAAAATGGATAGGTAATAAAGGTATTGGTGGTAAGTGCTGGAGTTCGTTTGTCTAAATACGGAGAGGATCAAATAAATCTATAGATTGGGGGGAGGGTGTCCATCACCTGTCTACTTATCTATCTCTGTAGTGACTCGGGGCTAAATGGGTTAACGTACAGGCCACGGAGGTCAAATGGTGTGTCCGTGAGTGTTACAAAGGAAAACTTAATGAGTTATTCAAGCATCCCGCAGTGGGAGGTTTCGCTTGCAACGAACGACTTCCAAATAGAAAAATATCCAAGTCAAGGCAGATACCCCCATCTTCTGCTATAAGCGTAGACAACACGCCCAACATCTGCAATCGGCATAGAGGCCTCTTTTGGAGGCGTCATCTAACGACTATGCACCTGTTGCAGGAGATGGATCGACCATGATAATTCAAGGGTAGTGCCAGATTAGCTTGGCGCCGACAGGCGCCAAGCTAATCTGGCACTACCCTTGAATTATCATGGTCGACCCATCTCCTACCGCAGTGCGTCAGGGCCGTTCAGTGACGAGAAAATTTAAACACCACCCAACCCAAGAGGCCTCTTTAGGATAAAGGCCTCTTTCAGATGTCTGGATTGTTATGTTTCCTAGAACGAGAAAAATGAAGCTTTTGTTGACTATATACGATCAGGGTGGGTTTTATTTACAACTTGGATCTTTAAAAAAAATCGTTATGACCAATCAGATGATAGTTGGGAAGCTTTTCCACTGCGCCATACACCACCCCAATAATTATAAAGGTCAAAGGTGAAGTAATGCATTGTCCAAGAATCGTCTGCTTAACGGTTCAAAGCTTTGTTTTCCACAATAATACCACAATAAATGTTATGTGGCGTACACATACTCACACATATGAATAACTCGAGCTGTTTATCGGGAAATAAAACACGAGTGGTTTGAATTGTTGCGACAGCAAACGAGCCGACGGCGAGTTTACCACTGCAGGTTCAGGTTAGTTCGGGGTTTAACGTCCACGGCACCGAAGTGATAATGGACGGCCCTGACGGGCGGGTTATGGGGGGACAGGGCGATCTATTGCCTATGGAGTACGACCTGAACACTGATCAACTCAGGCTTACTCCAACTGTGCCACATTCATTTACTAGGGCCAGGACCTTTCAAAGGACATGCTATTGAACAAGCCCGTCTTTTCCCCCTGGATTGCGAGTCCAGCTACCGGGGCCGGGACGGGGATTCGAACCCACGACCCGGTGATTCCCTTCGCTCTCCTGCTTGAGCTATTTCGGACGCTTTTACCACTGCACAGGCTGCACTGTTCATAAGTACAGGACACTGGTTGCCTTCTACTCGGCGTGTCCACCAAATGTAGATACAGCTTGATCGAACTTGACTGTAAAATGAAGTTAGCGGCCCGGTCAACTGTTGCATAAATTCGTTGGAAAAACAAAAACAAGTTGTTATGTTGCCTCATTCTACCCCAGACACACCACAGCAAGATAAGGATCGACCATGATAGTTCAAGGGTGATGCCAGAATCGCTTGGCGCCTATGGGCGCCAAGCCATTCTGGCATCACCCTTGAACTATCATGGTCGATCTGTGTCCTGCACTGCATTGCGGTCTTCGGAGGACAGCGGCAAAATTGTGGGTAGAATGAGTTAACTCATTCTACCCCAGACACACCACAGCAAGATGAGGATCGACCATGATAGTTCAAGGGTGATGCCAGAATAGCTTGGCGCCTATGGGCGCCAAGCTATTCTGGCATCACCCTTGAACTATCATGGTCGATCTGTGTCCTGCACTGCAATGCAGTCTTCAGAGGACCATGGCAAAATTTGGGGATTTCGGTCTTGGGGTAGAATGAGTTAATTAACCCACGTAACCCACGGCCGCATTTCCCCTAAGTTTGGAAGTGTCACCTGATACCGAAAACCGAGGCCCCGAATCCACCCGCAATGAATTAAACCGAGGCCCCGAATCCACCCGCAATGAGTTCTTGACGCATTAACTTACCGGATGATATGACGGTAACGCGTGAGAGATTTTGGATCCTCGCGCTTTCGAAACGCCTAAGTGCCCTTTCGACATTGTAGCGCACAATGGAATTGGAGCTGTTTCTTGGTATGCGCTTGGTCGACGAGCTAACACACACCACGCAAAATCCTGCACGGTACAACGAAAGTGTTCTTTGAACATTGCATGCTCAGAACATTACAGTTAAGCCTGCGTGCAATACGACATAAGAAGAACATATTACGTATCAGATTTCTGTGTATAATAATAATAATAATAATAATAATAATAATAATAATAAAGGTAATTTGTATAGCGCCTAATCACCAATCTCTAGGCGCTTTACAATCACAGTAATGAAACAGTGAAGCAAAATACAAAAACAAGCACATACAACCAAAAATATACATTGATTTACAAGGAGCAGAAAACTCACACACACACACACACACACGCACACGATGAGCTGGCAGACAAAATGGTCTTTACGTATATGTATCTGACTCGTAGTTTCTTTTGTCAGTAGGTCTGCCAGTGATCTCTCAAAGCCCTGTCCTAAAATAGACACTTAGAAAATACCTGTTCAAACTCGCGTCGCCCGCGACACTAGGCATCGACTTTTTTTTATAGGCGTTGCATAATTATAGTGATAGATTTACGGTTCAGTGCATAAGCAATACAAGTACTAGTCCATAAGCTAGGAAGGTCTACCGTGCACCCCCCCCCCCCCTTCCCAGTACTCAATAAGATGGGTTTCAAAGTGTTCCTTAGTATGTCCTGAGATGTTTAAGCCATGTTCCCCGAAAACCCTTAGGAACACACCAGAGATATAGCCGATGGCGCAAGAGTACCCCCATTCACGCTATTTGCAGGTGCTAAAATGAGGTTGAGAAACATTTTCCTCTAAATAAATCAGAATTCATTCCAGAAGCCCAAATCAGGTAATATTATGTCAAGGCACACCTTCTGCATCCTCTGAAAAAAACAGAATGAAAAAATATTGAATCTCTGGCTCACAGTGGAGGTATTTGTGCACCCAGTAAACGACCATTTCCGCGAAATCGCAAAAAAAAGACAAAAATAATGTGTCAGATGCCTTCAGACATTTTCTATAGCACTGACAGTCCATTTGTAGGTTTACATCATTAAAACAGGATGTCACAATTATTATAAACGTGACTGGTGATGCTGTGATCACTGTGAGTGCCACAGTGGTTGATTTTGTATCCCTACCCCCAAGTTGTAAAAATACACAAAATTAATTAGAAAAAATTGCTTAAGTTATCCCATTTTATTTTGACCTCTCTTTACCTATTGAGTTTCAATAATGTGAGCATAAAGTGCAAGAAAATAAGGAAAGTCGGCATCCTTTACGGTATGTTCGTGGTGAATGATAGCTTTTTCCCATTTAAAATTGCTGAATTGGGAAACGTACATTGTTTCTGATGCCCTCAGAAATTTTGTATACAACTGATAGGTCTTTTTTAGGTTTTATTGTTTAGGATAGAGTACCACAGTTACTCCCAACCTGATTTTATGATGCTGTGATGCATTTAGGGGCCACAGTGGCTGAATCTGCTGCCCTACCCCCATTTTACCTGTACGCAAAGGAACGAAAAATGATCATAACAATTGCTCCTCTGATTAAATATTTTTGTTGCCAGTTTTCTTAACAAAATATGTATATTGAGCATAAACATTTGTGATCATTTCATTAATTTCAATGTGACCCATCGATTTAATTGTAATTCTTTTTATTTAAGGCATGCTTAACAGGGGCTGCCTCTGAAGCTTCTATCGTCTGCACATTCAGCACTCTTGTCAAACTCGGGGAAGGTGTACCTCAGGGAGATGTTGTGTCTGATGCTGTTTTTGGTCTACATTAATGACATCAGTACAACAGTACCAAGGTTCGTCTTGAACATCCTCCATGCAGATGACTTTGCAGTGTGGAGCGCAGCAGAACATAAAGAAATAGCATCCTCCAGAATCCAGGATGCTGCCAATAGAGTCAGCAGCTGGACTGAAAGAGGCCACTCAAACTGAGCTAGACCATCTCTTTCAATCAGACGGAAGAGATCATCTCAAAACTGGAGACCTTCCAGTACCAAAGACAGACAGGCCAACTTTACTGGCAACAAATAAATTACTGGATTCACGTGGAGACATAAAGAAATAGCATCCTCCAGAACATAAAGAAATAGCATCCTCCAGAATCCAGGATGCTGACTATAGAGTCAGCAGCTGGACTGAAAGAGGCCACTCAAACTGAGCTAGACCATCTCTTTCAATCAGATGGAAGAGGTCACCTCAAAACTGGAGATCTTCCAGTACCAAAGACAGACAGGCAACTTCACTGGCAACAAATAAATTACTGGATTCACGTGGAGGCCTCACATTGAAACCATGGAAGCTAGAGCTGCAAAAAAGAAAGAGAGTCTCTGATAAAGAACTGGTGGGGACCACATTGGCGCAAATTACGGCATCCTGGCACAAGCAAACACCTGCTCGGTCAGACCAGTTGTGCGGCACCAAGATACATCGACAACATGAAACACTGCCTGAAACCCAAAAAGCCAGGCTTGATAAGATGCAGAACATGGGTCATTCTCATGATGCAGTGACATTCTTAGAGCCATCTGGAGCACCCCAATTTAGGAAATGGAGGACATTGGAGCCACTGGAATGCAGAACAGCACACACGATGAAGAGACTTACTAAACACCGACAGCATGGGAGACTACAGGAGCAGACCAAGAACCGTCAGAAATGCCCAATCTGAACTGCCAACTGAAGGTCCTGCAAAGGGCTAACACTGACGTCCTGGAACCAAGCCCAAAGATGTGTGAACAGCTCCCTTCAGATACCTGGACATCTCGAAAGAGCCTTCAAGACAACATAATGTTCCAGGACTCTTTGCCAAAGGTCGCGGCACTGCACAAAGCCATCTTGCTGGAGGTTGTGCACAAGCGCTACCCTCACAGCAGCTGTGATACCACACAAGATGCCGTGTTGAATGAAGGAAGTGGCGTGTACATCTGTTGTGCAGACCGCACTACTACCTCCCTCTCCTTACCAGCTAGCGGCAGCAGCTCCAACTATCGTACAGATCTGCAGGTGCTCAACACAGCAGCAGAGCACTAGCTAGGGAAAGGCAGCAGCTTGATCCACTGATCTCACCAGGAAGCTTCAAGATAGACTGGATGCCCTGTCCACAAAATAGTGCTGCAGTGGATTCCAGTGCATTCTGGACTAGCTGGGAATGGAGACACTACAACAACAAAGTGATTGGCAAAAGCAGAATGGCAGCTGCAGCCCGTGGGCAGATGACATCAACAAGCTGAACAGGGAGAGCCAGGCCACCATCTTTCATCTACACACTGATTACTCTGGACTGGGTCCATCCAGAAAAGCAGGAACGTTTCACAAACCCAAACTGAAGCCTGAAGCTTTACACACTTTAATCAGATCACTCTGTATCAGCAATTATTTGAAGCTTCCGTGCCTAATGCGTGAAGAGATACCAAAATAAAAGAACGCTTAGTGAATGGCGGACTTCGGTAGAAGCGTAAACAACCAATCAGAATGTTCGCCATGCAGTCACTTTATGATCAGAGCTAAATATAGATCACTTGCAACAAGCGTCAGCATGATCGTTTGCAATGGGAATAGTCACAAATTGAGGGAGAAAAAAAAAAAAAAGAAGTAGACAAAAGTTTGCCAGTACGTTGTCATTTTTTACAAACTTTCACAGACTTTAAGGAAAAGGACTGAAATTGACAGACTTTCCAGGGCCCTCAAAAAGCCTTGCCATTTTTTTACAACTTTCACAAATGTTCACAGACCGTAAGGACCCTGCTGAACTCACCTCGTGAGACTGGGTCATGTGGAAACAGCCCTATGCGAATTTGGCGCAGAAAATCGGTCTCCTTAGCACATTCTCCAAACATGTCCATACGGAGAAGCGGTCTGCTGGCAGTTCTGACCAGAAGACACGCCCCTATACACCAAACTCTGAAAACATGCTGCCTAGCTCTTGACAGCTCACTTATTGGCAGCCAGAACAATATAAGATTTAAAGACGGCCATAAAAAAAGATTGAACGTTGCAGAAGGTGGAAGTGGAGATCTCGTGGTCGACATGTGGAAAATAAGTATTTTTGATAACATTGTTTTGGCTATTAGGAACCATGAAACTTTATTACGCATATTCATATTTACACATTTCTAGATAAAAATAAATGAAAGGAAAAGGGGAGACCTTACTAGACCCGCCTTACGCTAGGTAAAATAATGACCTAAAACACCAGCCAGTTAAAAATAGTTACAATTAAATTGATGGGTTACATTGAAATTAATGAAATGATCACAACTTTTTATGCTCAGTATGCATACTTTAAAAAAAAAACTGGCAACAAAAAATATTTAAACAGAGGACTATTACGTAAGCAATTTTTATGATTATTTTACTTTACTTTGCGTACTGGTAAAATGGGGGTAGGGCAGCAGATTCAGCCACTGTGGCCCCTAAATGCATCATAGCATCACAAAATCAGGTTGGGAGTAACTGTGGTACTCTATCCTAACCAATAAAACCTAACAAAGACCTATCGGTAGCATACAAAATTTCTGAGGGCACCGGAAACAACGTACGTTTCCCAATTCAGCAATTTTAAATGGGAAAAAGCTATCATTCACCACGAATGTACCGTAAAGGATGCCGACTTTCCTTATTTTCTTGCACTTTATGCTCACATTATTGAAACTTAATAGGTAAAGAAAGGTCAAAATGAAATGGAATAACTTTAGAAATTTTTTCTAATTAATTTTGTGTATTTTTACAACTTGGGGGTAGGGATACAAAATCAACCACTGTGGCACTCACAGTGATCACAGCATCACCTAGTCAAGTTTATAATAATTGTAACATCCTGTTTTAATAATGTAAGCCTGAAAATGGACTGCCAGCACTATAGAAAATGTCTGAAGGCATCTGACACATTATTTTTGTCTTTTTTTGCGATTTCGCGGAAATGGTCGTTTACTGGGTGCACAAATACCTTCACTGTGAGCCAGAGATTCAATATTTTTTCATTCTGTTTTTTGCAGAGGCTGCAGAACGTGTGCCTTAACATAATATTGCCTGATTTGGGCTTCTGGAATGAATTCTGATTTATTTAGAGGAAAATGTTTCTCAACCTTATTTTAGCACCTGCGAAGACCGTGAATGGGGGTACCCTTGCGCCATCGGCTATATCTCTGGTGCGTTCCTAAGGATTTTCGGGAAACATAGCTTAATTGATTGTTTGATTGTACATTGCTTAACGTCCCGACAGCAACAAGGCTTTCTCAGGACGTGCCTGCACTGCTTGTGAAAAAAAACTAAACAGAAAATTGAATGTATGTCGTCAGCCGGTCAAATACATTAAATAAACCTACAACATGGGGCATAAATAAAGCTAAGACCATTTAGCAACACACATCCAATATCAAGAGCTACAGGCAGTGCAGACAGTAGGGAGAGTTTTAAAAAGGCAAATACAGGTGAATGGACAAAGGGTAGACAGAAACACATGCCCCAGAATAGAGAGAAAAACCCACCCTGTGGGGCTGACCAGGGTGACCCTGGGAACTAAAAAATACCTAACCCCACCCAAGTCCCCCAGGGCAGACCCGGGTGGGGGGGGGGGGGAAACATAGCTTAAACATCCCAGGACATACTAAGGAACACTTTGAAATCCATCTTATTGAGTACTGGGGGGGGGGGGGGGGAGCTGCACGGTAACCTTCCTAGCTTGTGGACTATACATTTGGAAGTTTGCTTACGCCATACTTAGGTTGTTCTCCAGCGACTATTCACCTGTTGCAGGAGATGGGTCGACCCTAATTCAAGGGTAGTGCCAGATTAGCTTGGCACTACCCTTGAATTATCATGGTCGACCCATCTCCTGCTGTAGTGCGTCAGTGCCGTTGAGTGACGAGAAAATTTCAACACCACCCAACTGCAAGAGGTATAGATCCCCATGAGCTCCGGCAGCTTCGGGGGCTCATGAGGATCTATGCCTCTTGCTGACACCACTTTGCATGCATGTTCCCGGACCAGGTAGGCTTTTTGGGGCGTTGAATTAGCTCAGATTGCAAAAGTACAGTCAGCGTACTCGTACAACTCCGACACGCCACGGCGGCAAGACATAGATCGAGCGTGATAGTTCAAGGGTTGTGCCAGAATGGCTTGGCGCCCATAGGCGCCAAGCTATTCTGGCACAACCCTGAACTATCACGCTCGATCTGTTTCCAGTAAGTGTAATGCAGTCTTCAAAGGGGGCAACTTTGCCGGAAAGTTTCAGTCCTTGTGCGGAATGAGTTCACCTTCTGGGCTATGCGGATCATGTAACGGTGTGTTGTAGACAAAAGTAATATTCTAAGAAGCTTTGCATTGCCGGCTTCAGTGCAGATTTCTGCACAACTTCCTTGTGTCTTTTGGCCTTCACCTCTCGTCCTGTCTGGTGGCGACTATTTGTGTCGGTACTATTTCAAGTTGCACTAAAAAGGAAGTATCCGGCTGACCGCATTGTCCGCTTCACGGTACGCAATAACACCCGCTACCGAGAAAGATTTAACACCACCTAGCTGCAAGAAGTAGAAATCCTCATATCCCCCCCCCCCCCTCTCCCGGCACTTG
>BTPG01000008.1:5084214-5274214 GCA_036245525.1 Semisulcospira habei | reverse complement strand
TGGCACAACCATTTTTCGAACTTGCCGTTGCTAATCTAATCTACAAATAATGCACAAAGTGTGAAAATATTATATGGAAAAAAAAAAAAGAAGAAGAAGAAGAAATGATATAAAAACAAAACAAAACCAGCAGCAACAACAACAACAACAAAAACGTGCACACACACACACACACACACGCACAAACACACACACACTGAGTGTTATAGGGTCGCAGTGAAAGTATTAAGATAATGACGTGAGGTAATTGAAAATACTGGCTCTAAAATACGATAGGGTTGTTGATGTTGTAACTTTCCTAGGCAAATTGTTCCACAGGCTATGGCCTGAGAACGCTAAACTTGTCTTGTAGAGATCGATTCTAGGTCGTGGTACAATAATGAATTGCCTTGATCTTGAGTACGTTGGTGATGGAAAGGAAAATAGTTTCTTAATATAATCAGGCATTTTGCTATTCAATGTTTTGAGCATAATTATTCCCTTATTGTACATTAAGTGATTTTTCAGGGGAAGAATCTCCAAGGTTTTCAGTTTATTATCGGTAGTTGAGTTAGGATCAGGTAGGATAAGTTTTGCGGCTCTACGATGAAGAGAGTTCAGTCTCTTCAATTGAACCTCGCTTGCTCCATCCCACACTGTAGAAGCATAGTCGATATGTGACCTGATGTGGGCGTTAAAGAACAGTTTACGTGTTTCTACATCAGTGATATATTTTAATTTGGCTAAAATGTAAAGTTTATTTGATATTATGTTGCATATGTTAGTAATATGACCTTTTTTTATGTTGCATATGTTAGTAATATGACACTGCCATTTAAACTGGTTATCTACAGTAACACCGAGAAGACGATGTTCTGTTACTTGACTGATGGGTTTTCCTTGAAGAGACAAGCTGAGTGAGAGAGAGCCTAGCTGCTGCTTTTGACGGGTACTTAATACCATACATTCAGTCTTCGCTGGGTTTAGGATCATGGAGTTGTTACTACACCAGCTGTCAATGTCTTGTAGTGCGCTTTGTAGGCGTGTATCAATAATAGATAAATCCTCGTCGGGCATGTGTATTGCAGCATCATCCGCGAACATATCGCATGAAACATTATGATCGCTAATTGTGAGCGGAAGGTCGTTAATGAACAAACAAAACAGAAGAGGGCCTAAAATAGAGCCCTGGGGCACGCCATGCTTGACTAAGCGGTGATTAGAATATGTACCATTAAGAAGGACTTTTTGTCTTCTGTCATCCAAGTAGGATTTGAAGAACGTGGCAGCGCTGTTGGTGTACAACGAAATTTTCTTTATCAATATATCATAGTTTACTAAATCAAAAGCTTTACGGAAGTCTAAAAAGACTACACCTGTTAGTTTGGATTCATTGATAGATGCTAACCAGGTGTCTGTCATCCTAATCAGCGCTGTATGGCAGGAATGGTTTGGTCTGAAACCTGACTGCAATGGATGGATAAGATTTCGGTTTTCTAAATATTTAGATAGATGTTTATGAATATGCCTCTCTAAAGGCTTTGACAAAACTGGTAGTAATGAAATGGGACGAAAATTATTAATTTCACTTAGATCTTTTTGATTTTGGTAGTGGAATTACTTTTGCATCTTTAAATACATCCGGAAAACAGTTTTGTTTTATACAGAGATTGTAGATGTACGTGAGACTCTCAACGATATATGGGAGAGATGTCTTGAGTATTTTTGAGCTGATCTCATCAGGCCCGGATGACTTTTTATTTTCCATCGAGGTAATTAATTTGCCCACTTCATGAACCGCTATAGGCGGTATGATGAAAGGTTCGTTGTTTTTATTTTTCTGGTTACAGTAGTCTAGTAATTTGTCTGGACAAATATACTCATGTGAGTTATTTCCCAGTGGCATTAGTGATTCCGCCACAGAGACAAAATGGTCGTTAAAACTGTTTGCAGTGAGGTGGGGTGGTAAAGACGCACTACTTTTATTTGTACCTTTGGTTACTAAATTTATGGCACGCCATACAGTGGAGGAGTCTTTACTTTGCTTAACTACCTTACTGAAGACCACGATAGTTCAAGGGGTTGGCAGATAGGCGCCAAGCTATTCTGCCACCACCCTTGAACTGTCATGGTCGATCTGTCTCCTGAAATGTAATGCGGTGCTCAGAGGGCAACTCCAAAATGTGGGTATTTCGTATCTCGGGCACAGTGAGTTAAATAATAAATAATAATTACGGTATTTGTAATGCGCTTATCTTATAATAATTATAACTCTAAGCGCGCACTCACAACTCGCGCACGCTTTAGACAATGACTCACGTACCACAAATTTAATAGTGAAAAACATTACGACGGTCAGCTTGCGGTGGGGAGTGTGGTGATATAGTGCTAGAACTGTTGAAAGAGGTGAGTTTTGAGGGCGGACTGGAAGGAAGAGAGAGAGTGTTTCTGACGAAGAGAGAGTGGGAGAGTGTTCCAGGTGGATGGACCGTAGACGGAGAAAGAGCGGGGGCCGAAAGTGTTGAGTTTGGTGCGAGGGATGTGGAGGCGGAGAGGGTCGGAGGCAGAGCGGAGGGAGCGGGAAGGTGTGTAGGGGTGAAGTAAGTTGGAGAGATAGGCAGGAGCGCAGTTGTTCAGGGATTTGTAGCAGAGAGACAGAATTTTGTATTGGATGCGTTGGGGGATGGGGAGCCAGTGAAGGAGTTTGAGCAGGGGTGTGATGTGGTCGGATTTTTTCTTTCTGAGAACGAGGCGGGCAGCATTGTTCTGGACGCGTTGGAGAGTGAAAGTGGTGGAGTGAAGGAGGCCGGAAAGTTAAATTTACCACATTCAACATTCACGATTGAAGTTTGCCCTTTTGTACAGCATTATTTGTAAGACACACTATTCTATCTATCTATCTATCTATCTATCTATCTATCTATCATCTATCTATCTATCTATCTATATCCCGTAGTCTTGCCGACCGTTGGGGCACCACTGATGACTTAACAACCAGCTCCCTCCATTCCTCTCTGTTTTCTGCCATTCTCAGCGTATCGCCCAGCTTCAGTCCTGTCCACTCTGAGATATTGTCCTCCCATCTTTTCCTCTGTCTTCCTCTCCTTCGTCCTCCTTGCAGTGCCTTGCAGGATTGTTTTGGCAAGCCCTGCTGAACGTGTGACATGCCCATACCACTTCAGTTTGCGTTTTCTCACAATGGCTAATAAATCTTCATAGGGCCCGATGGCTTGCCTGATTCTGCTTCCCACTTCCTCGTTTGTGATGTGATCTCTGTATGAGATGCCAAGCAGCCTTCGAAAACATCTCATTTCAGTGGCTTGTATCCTCCTTTCAAGGTCTGCTGTGAGGGTCCATGACTCGCAGGCATACAAGAACACTGAGATGACTAAGGAGCGCATCAGTCTGATCTTGGAGCAGAGTGTGATGTTTCTGTCCTTCCATATGGTCTTCAATCTTGTCAGTGCTGTTGTTGTCTGCGCAATCCTGGACAGTATTTCTAGTTTTGAACCCTCATCTGTCACAATGGCTCCTAAGTATTTGAATTTCTTAACTGTTTCCAGTTTTTGGCCTCCAACCATGATTTCAGAGCCAATGCCACTGGCGTTATTGGTCATCAGTTTGGTCTTCTCTGCACTGATTTCCATCCCATATGCAATGGCTGTACTATCCAGCTTTTCCACCAGCTGAGCTAGCTCCTTCTCTAAAGGAACTGTCAGTATTGGAGGCAGAACAATCACGAACTTGCACTTTGCGGACGACATTGATGGCCTTGCAGAAACAGAGAAGACACACTAAGAACACAATTTCATGTGAGGAGACATCGCGAACTATCAACACTTCTCTACCTTGAGCAGGTGGCTTTAAAACGTAAGAGACTGGAAGCTCGCTCACCTTTCCACGAGACAACTGCAGACGCGACAAGGGCCGGCAAGAGGCATAAATCCTCAAGAGCCCCCCGCCTGAGGCGAGGGTCCTATGAGGATCTGTGCCTCCCGAAGCTGAGGGTCGTTCTTCGTGGTCCGACAGGGACGGAAATAAAAGTTCATTTCAAAACACTTTTATGCCTAGTAGTGCCAGATGAACGGCCTACGTACCCGGGGACCCCCCAGTAGTAAAACGTCTTCGGCCGTCGTGGACTCGAGGACCTTTGCTTACTGGGGAGGGGGTGGAAGGCTTGGTTATGAGTGTGTGTGTGTGGGGGGGGGGGGGGGGGGGTGAAAGGGGGGGGGGCGGGGAGTTAGTGGGACATGCGTATGAGAAGAGTATACCTTTGTAGAGGAGGGGAGCCATATTCTTTACGTCACATTCACTCAGTAATGGAAGGGGGGGCGGGAGGGGGGGGGGGGGGTAGGGTTGCCGTAAGCCGTAGTTTAACTCATTCAGCCCGACGGCCGTATTTCCCCGAATTTTAGAGGCGTCATCTAACGACTATGCACCTGTTGCAGGAGATGGATCGACCATGATAATTCAAGGGTAGTGCCAGATTAGCTTGGCGCCTGTCAATCTTGGTGAAAGCGCGCTTGCGCTGAGGTTGCCTCGTGTTTTTCTAGACAACCTTACAAGAAGCTATAGTTTAGCGCTTTCACCAAGATTGGTAGTGATGTTGCTTAGGGCACCTGCACGCCCGCACACAGAGCAAATCTCCGTACACGAATGCCTAGAAGTACAACATTAAATAACATCACGACCTGAACACGACGGAAACATTACATGACGTCACGGCATGGACATGACGGCAACATGTAGACTAACATGTTAACACAGAATCCACCTGCAATAATAATAATAATGGCTACTTATATAGCGCTTATCCTTACATAAGCTCTAAGCGCTTTACAAATAAAGAGTGAGTGGAGGGGGTCATAAAACCAGAGAAACAACGGATTCTACAATACACACGCGCGCACGCACACACACACACACACACACACACACACACACACACACACACACACACACACACAGGTGCATAATGACAAAGAACTGCAAGAGGAGTAGATCCTCATGAGCCTCCGCAGGTGCGGGGGCTCATGAGGATCTATTCATCTTGCTAGCCCCAGTTCGTTGCTGGATGGATGTTGTTCTTTGGCGTTGAATAAGCCAAACATTAAACAACAAAAAACATCTGTGACATGAGGCAGTAGAGGTGTGTTTTTTTTTTAATTTGTAGCAATGTACGGTGTATGAGGTGGGTCGGCTGACTCCACTAACTATGTCAACTCTGTGGGTTTTTTTGGGCCCACCCCTGACCTAGGGATCAATTGTTATTCCACTGTGTAGGTGGTGGTCATGCCTTGCGGCAACTTCCAGTGTCGCCGCGGTCGTCGCCACTTGGGCAGACGTCGGAAGAGGGACATGATCAGCACGGCCAGCACCGCCAGCACCCCGCTGACGCCCATCATGGTGAAGCCCCAGCACGCGGCGTCAGCACTGTCCGTAAAGCGGGCCGCGCGGTTCTTCACCTCTCCCGTGAACAGCAGCATGCTCAGGAAGTGGAGTACGGCTGTAGGGCATAACGACCAGATACTGTCAGTGTAGAACGACTGTAGGGCATATAGACCAGATACTGTCAGTGTAGAACGACTGTAGGGCATATAGACCAGATACTGTCAGTGTAGAACGACTGTAGGGCATATAGACCAGATACTCTCAGTGTAGAACGACTGTAGGGCATATAGACCAGATACTGTCAGTGTAGAACGACTGTAGGGAATAGAGACCGGATACTGTCAGTGTAGAACGACTGTAGGGCATATAGACCAGATACTGTCAGTGTAGAACGACTGTAGGGCATATAGACCAGATACTGTCAGTGTAGAACGACTGTAGGGCATATAGACCAGATACTGTCAGTGAAGTACGACTGTAGGGCATATAGACCAGACACTGTCAGTGCAGAACGACTGTAGGGCATATAGACCAGATACTGTCAGTGTAGAACGACTGTAGGCCATATAGACCAGATACTGTCAGTGTAGAACGACTGTAGGGCATATAGACCAGATACTCTCAGTGTAGAACGACTGTAGGGCATATAGACCAGATACTGTCAGTGTAAAACGACTGTAGGGCATATAGACCAGACACTGTCAGTGCAGAACGGCTGTAGGGCATAAGACCAGATACCGTCAGTGCAGAACGACTGTAGGGCATATAAACCAGATACTGTCAGTGCAGAACGACTGTATGGCATATAGATTAGTCAGATACCGTCAGTGCAGACTGTAGGGCATATAGACCAGATACTGTCAGTGCAGACTGTAGGGCATATAGACCAGATACTGTCAGTGCAGACTGTAGGGCACGTAGACCAGATACTGTCAGTGTAGAACGACTGTAGGGCATAAAGACCAGATACCGTCAGTGCAGAACGACTGTAGGGCATATAGAGCAGATACTGTCAGTGTCGACTGTAGGGCATATAGACCAGATACTGTCATTCCAGAACGACTGTAGGCCATATAGGCCAGATACTGTCAGTGCAGAACGACTGTAGGGCATATAGAATAGATACTGTCAGTGTAGAACGACTGTAGGGCATATAGACCAGATGCTGTCAGTGTAGACTGTAGGCCACATAGACCAGATACTGTCAGTGTAGAACGACTGTAGGGCATAAAGACCAGATACTGTCAGTGCAGAACTACTGTAGGGCATATAGACCAGATACTGTCAGTCAGTGTAGAACGACTGTAGGGCATAAAGACCAGATACCGTCAGTGCAAAATGACTGTAGGGCATATAGAGCAGATACTGTCAGTGTAGACTGTAGGGCATATAGACCAGATACTGTCATTCCAGAACGACTGTAGGCCATATAGACCAGATACTGTCAGAGCAGAACGACTGTAGGGCATATAGACCAGATACTGTCAGTGTAGAACCATTATAGGGCATATAGACCAGATACTGTCATTGCAGAACGACTGTAGGGCATATAGACCAGATACTGTCAGTGTAGAACGACTGTAGGGCATATAGACCAGATACTGTCAGTGTAGACTGTAGGGCATATAGATCAGATACTGTCAGTGTAGACTGTAGGGCATAAAGACTAGATACTGTCAGTGCAGAACGACTGTAGGGCATATAGACCAGATACTGTCAGTGCAGAACGACTGTAGGGCATAATAGACCAGATACTGTCAGTGCAGAACGGCTGTAGGGCATATAGACCAGATACTGTCAGTGCAGAACGACTGTAGGGCATATAGACCAGATACCGTCAGTGCAGAACGACTGTAGGGCATATAGACCAGATACCGTCAGTGCAGAACGACTGTAGGGCATATTAACAATTGTGAGTATGTGGAACACGACTGCGGGGCATATAGACAATTGTCAGTATGTGGAGCACGACTGCTGGGCATATAGACAATTCTCCTTAATGTGTAGAACGACTAAACGGCATATAGACAAAAGGAGCTGGGATGGAGGGCACACCGACAAGTGTAAATGTCAAACGTGGGTTTCCTTGATTAAAAAAAAAAAATGCTGGGCTCTAATTCTGGCGAGACCTTGGCTCGGTTCTGTTTAGGGTAGCATGCAGAAACAACACAACCCACACGCCCAGGTCTGGCTACAAATACGCTGGAGACTCAAGTCAAATGTTACAAGCGAAGCCACCCAAGTAAGTTAACCCTTTTAGCCCTACGGGCACTTTTCCCAAAGTTTGAAAGTGTTACTGAACGACTATGTACCATTTGCAGGAGGTGGATTCACCATGATAATTCAAGGGTAGTGCCAGAGTAGCTTGGCGCCTTCAGACGCCAAGCTAGTCTGGCACTACTTTTGACTTATCATGGTCGATCAGTCTCCTGTTGTAGGGTGTTAGGGCTGAATGGGTTAACGCTACTCCATCAGCGCTACAATAAGGCGATCGTGAATGAGGCGGTGTGACTTGATGGCTGCAGGGTACCGCGCTATACCGAGGTGGACCTGCCCAGTGTGTCTGTGAGCGCGGTGTGCCTACCGGAACATGACAGCACCATCTCCGTCACCCTGTTGAGCGCCAGGAGGCTACCGAGGATCCTCACGTGTGACGCCAGTTCCATCAGCACGCAGCCGCCGTAACCAATGAACGTCATCGTCGCCAGGGTCTGGATTAGTATCACCGTCGACACCGCTGGTGTATCATAAATAGATCAAAAATAGTGTGTTCGTTTTTTTATAATAATTTTCAGTTTTGTTCGTTTGTTTGTTTTTTGTTTCTTTGTTTCTTTTGTCATGCGGTTGTACTTTTTTTTTTTTTTTTTTTTTTTTTTTTTTTTTTTTTTTTTTTTTAGGTCGTTGTTGGTTGCGTGGCGTTCTAAAACACGGTAATTGTTCTTTGTTGTTGGTGGTGGTGTTGTGGTTGTTTTCTATTTGTTTCGTTTACATAAACGAGACCGAAAGGGTTGACTGCCAGTGTTTGTAATTTAGAAGAAACTACCAAACAATTATGTAGGAACAAGATGAGGATTTGATCCCAAAATCTACCGTATTGTATTGAGCTCACGAGTGATTTTATATTAGGAACATTCAGAGTTGTTAGTGTTTTTTAAGCTTGTCCTACTGATTCACCTCTCTCCACTCTAACCCATCCTGCACAAACACTGACACACATGGCGCCAGTTATACGTTCCGTGGGATGGCGTAGCCACAGGCTTTTTGAATAAAAATTAGATGGGGATGACCCATGTCCTTTAGGCCGTTTCTATACTGCATGCATTTGACCACGTTCCCACATTACGTTTGCAGACATCATAACAAATATAGAGAGCCTGTCTTCCTAAATCAAATTGCCAGAAAGGGACAGCATTACCCACACATGTATGACACTGACTTTTCGTGCTTTGCGTCATTTAGAAACATTGTATAATAACACTGACGTGTTTGGCGCTTTTACGTCACTGTCATTGTCCGAGTCGTGAAAGACACGCAAGGGTCTCTTTCACGCAGCCTCTTCCAGGGCTGAATCTTTGGTGGGAGTGAAACGTGGTTCGACACTTTTAAAAAATTAATCAATTATCATTCAAAAACTTGAAGAGGTACACCGCTGGCTAACAAACTCATTCAATGTCTTCCTTTAATCTAGCTAGGTGCAAAATATCTAGTAAGAATGCGAAAAATTACCGACTCTAATACGGATCAACCGATTTTTGTAAAACGGTCATTTTCCCATTTATGTGTAAACTAATTATAAAATAAAAGTGTCTCGAGATAGTTTTTTTTTAAACAATATCTTGAAATTTCAAGCTTATCGGTTCGCAAATGCGGGCGCTAGTCGCTGTCACACACTCATACACACCATCACAAACACACACACACACACACACACACACACACACACACACACACACACACACACACACACATACACACACACAAACACACACGCGCGGCGCTTAGGCGCCAGATCTGCGTTCAACAGCAATGCTAGCGTAGCTAGACATGACGTAATTTTCTCTCGTTACTGCACTTTTACAGTGTGACGCCTGCTATGTTATCGCGTACTAGGTGTTGAACGGGCTGAGGCCAGCCCCATTTCAAAGTCTACCGTATTGAAAATACGTTAGACAAAAAGGACTGCCAGGGGAGGGAATTGTGCGTTATCGACCAATATATGCCCCTGCACAAACAATAGTAAAATGTGGTCTTCTTTGCAGGTAGGCAGAAGTTCCTTGTCTTCCTACAGTTACGCCGATGATGTGCTGACGAGGTCGCCTAAACCGAAACAGCTATTTGCCCCCGCCCCTTTCAGGGGGCCTAGGTCTAAATTTCCATGCACCAAGGGGCTGGAAATCCAGTGGACGTGATATGTGATGGGGTGGGGGGGAGGGAGGAGGTGGGGGGGGGGGGGGGGGGCGCGGCTTCCACATGCATTGCTTCCAGTCACTTACTTAGCGCACCCCTCTTTCCTATACTTTTTTGTGCTTTGACCACGGTAGATCTATGATCATTGGTCGATAATGCACAATTTTCTCCCCTGACAGTGCGTTTCCTACTTACTTGGTAGTTTCTTCTTTTGTTTCGTTTACGTTTTGCTTACCTGGCGGGGCTGGCTGATGTAGGTATAGCTGGCCAGTTACAGTTTGCTCGTTTGCCTCGAGAAGCGCTTGCAGTTATATAGGAACAAAATAAACCAAGTTCTGTGCGGTGTATGTGTGTGTGTAAGACGGGGAAGTGGCGCAGTGGTTAAGGCGTCTACCTCCAATGCCAAAGGTACGAGGTTCGATACCGGGTTCCGGCGTTGGATTTTTCTCCTCTGGTAAGTGACACCGTCTGGGCAGTGGGCAGATGTTCACATCTGCACGGGACATAGACGATCCCGGCCCCCACGAGTCCCCTGCTGCCTTGCAGGCCTGGCCGCTTGGCTGCGGAAAGGCTAAGGGAGGAAACCCCTGACATCAAAGCCCCCGTGTCTCCGGGGAAGTCTTTTGAGCCAGAGACTAAGACAAGGACAGTCTGATATAAAACCTACGACCTGAGGACCTCGATGCCACCGTCCCAGCTTGCTAGGCCATGGCAAACGAACCAAGGGTTTAAAGGGTGGGGCCAGTACTGCGCACACTGCACTCCACCAAAAAGCTCCACCGTGCAGGCTTTAGGAAACGCCCACGGACTATGACACTGAACTTTCTAAGTCCTGTAGCGATGGGCAAGGGGCAAAACGGCAGGAGAAAGATGTCACTGGAAGCCGCAGTCTCAAACCTGCATGCAGGCGGTTCAGGATATTGGTCGCCTGATGTTGACCTGGGGATGACAGCGTCACTCGGCACACCCTGAACGACCAAGCAGCCTTCTCTAGGGACAGAACTGCTTGCTCCACACGGAGAGGGGCCTAGAAAAGGTGCCTAACCAAAGCTCATCCCCTCGCAACCCCAGTTGGCTAGCCGCGGTCAACGGGCATCTTCTCATGCGGTCAGAAAACAAGAAAAAACAACGGATCCACTCTCATGACGACCACGACCGGACTCAACGTAGCATGCTGGAACATCCGAACCATGCTCGACACAGCAGACAGCGGACGCCCTGAGCGTCGCTCCGCCCTCATTGCCCATGAATTGCGGAGGTTAAACATCGACATCGCCGCGCTCAGCGAAGTACACCTCCCGGAGGAAGGCAGCCTCCAAGAACTTGGCGCTGGCTACACCCTCTACTGGTCAGGCAGGCCTGCATCAGAAAGACGGCTCTCAGGCGTGGGCTTCATGGTGAAGACCCCCATTGCGACTAAGTTGGAAAACCTACCAACGGGTCACTCCGACCGCATCATGTCCATGCGCCTCCCACTGAGACACCAGCAATACGTCACCCTTCTCAGTGTGTACTCCCCAACCCTCCTGGCAGAGCCTGCAGAAAAAGACAAGTTCTACTCTGACCTGCGCAGCCTCCTGCAGAGCACCCCTGCAGACGACAAAGTCATCATCCTTGGCGACTTCAACGCCAGAGTGGGCCAAGACTCTGAAGCCTGGAAAGGAGTCCTCGGCAAGCATGGCGTTCGGAACTACAATGACAATGGTCGCCTACTGTTGGAGCTCTGTGCAGAGCAGCAACTTGTCATCACCAACACTACTTTCCAGCAAAAAGACAGTCGAAAGACCACCTGGATGCATCCTCGCTCCCAGCACTGGCACCTTATCGACTATGTCCTAGTGCGTCAGAGGGACCGCAGTGACGTCTTCCTCACCAGAGTGATGCCCAGCGCAGAGTGCCACACTGACCACCGCCTTGTTCGCTGCAAACTCAGGCTCCGCCCCAAGAAAGGCCCCCCCTCCCCCCCCAAGAAAAAGCTTGATGTTGCCAGCCTTCAGCGTGACGACAAGAAAGCTGCCCTTCAGGCCGATTTACAGCGCATGCTCAAAGACACAGTTGATCCAGCAGACTCCTCCCCTGAAACACTCTGGGAACAACTGAAAACTGCTATTGTAAAATCTTCTGTGGAAGTCTTGGGCTTTGCTAGAAAGAGGAACAAAGACTGGTTTGACGAAAACGACGTAGAGATCCAGGAACTTCTAGCAAAAAAAACAGCCGCCCACCAGGCCCACCTAGCCCAGCCTTCCTGCCCTGTGAAGAAGTCTGCCTTCCGCCTCATCTGCAGCAGTCTCCAGCTCAAGCTTAGAGAACTCCAGAACGAGTGGTGGTCCAGACTCGCACAGAGGACCCAGTTCTGCGCTGACAACGGTGACTACATGCGCTGGCAACGGTGACTACAGGGGCTTCTACGAAGCACTGAAAGCAGTGTATGGCCCTAGGCACCTGGTACAAAGTCCCCTGCGAAGCGCTGATGGACAGGCACTCCTCACAGATAATACCTCCATCTTGAACCGCTGGTCGGAGTACTTTCAGGACCTCTTCGGCGCTGAACGCACTGTTCAAGAAACAGTCATCCTCCAAATCCCACACCTTCCACTAAAGGTTGAATTGGACGAACCGCCCACCACCGAAGAGACCCTCACAGCCATCCACCAGCTCAAGAGTGGCAAAGCAGCAGGCATTGATGGAATCCCGCCAGAGATATGGAAACATGGAGGCCCAGCACTGCACAACAAGCTCCACGACCTCTTTCTCTGCTGCTGGGAAAAAGGAACACTACCAAAGGATCTCCGTGATGCAGTCGTCATCACTCTGTACAAGAACAAAGGAGAGAAGTCTGCCTGCTCAAATTATCGTGGAATTACCCTGCTGTCCATTGCCGGGAAAATTCTCGCAAGGTTGCTCCTGAATCGGCTGGTACCTGCCATCGCTGAAGACCACCTCCCAGAGGGCCAGTGTGGCTTCAGAGCCAACAGGAGTACCACCGACATGGTCTTTGTGCTGAGACAGCTTCAGGAGAAGTGCCGCGAGCAGAATAAAGGGCTGTACGTAACGTTTGTCGACCTAACAAAAGCGTTTGACACTGTGAGCAGGCAAGGTATATGGCAGATCCTGGAGCGAATAGGCTGTCCCCCAAAGTTCCTCAACATGATCGTCCAGCTCCACGAGGACCAGCAAGGCCAGGTCAGACTAAACAGTGACCTCTCAGAACCATTCCCCATTCGCAACGGCGTGAAGCAAGGCTGCGTGCTGGCACCGACCCTCTTCACCATCTTCTTCAGCATGATGTTGAAGCAGGCCACAGTGGACCTCGACGATGACGACGCAGTGTACATCAGGTATCGTCTCGATGGCAGCCTGTTCAACCTCAGACGACTGCAGGCCCACACGAAAACCCTAGACCAACTGATTCGTGAGCTGCTCTTTGCTGATGACGCTGCCCTCGTTGCACACACAGAGAGAGCCTTGCAGCGCATTACGTCCTGCTTCGCAGATGCCGCCCAGCTCTTTCGACTTGAGGTCAGTCTGAAAAAGACAGAGGTCCTTCATCAGCCAGCACCCAAGGAAGAGCATCGCCCTCCGCACATCACCATCGGCGAGTCCGAACTGAAGTCTGTACACCAGTTTACCTACCTCGGCTGCATCATCACGTCAGACGCCAAGCTGGACAAGCAGCTGGACAACAGGCTGGCAAAAGCGAACAGTGCTTTCGGGCGACTATTCAAGCGGGTGTGGCACAATCAACAGCTGAAAAAGGCACCAAGATCAGCGTGTACAGAGCTGTCGTCCTCACCACCCTGCTGTACTGTCCTGGGCCCTCTACCGCAGCCAACTACGACTCCTCGAACGCTTTCACCAGCGCTGCCTGCGTACCATCCTCAGCATTCACTGGAGTGACTATGTCACTAACGTCGAGGTCCTTGAACATGCGGAAACTTTGAGCATCGAGGCTTTGCTGCTGCGGACACAGCTTCGCTGGGCGGGGCACGTCTCCAGGATGGAGGATCATCGCCTACCCAAGATCACTCTGTTCGGCGAGCTCGCCACTGGACACCGAGACAGAGGGGCACCAAAGAAGAGATACAAAGACGGTCTCAAGAAGTCACTTAGTGCCTGCCAAATCGACCACCGCCAGTGGTCTTCGCTTGCTGCGGACCGTGACACCTGGCGCTCCACCATTCACAAGGCAGCCGTCTCCTTTGAGGACTCTCGCAGAGCTAACCTCAAGGACAAGCGGCTCAGGAGAAAAAACAGAATTGTCGTAACTCAGAACCCTGACCAGACCTTCCCCTGCAGCCACTGCGGTCGAACCTGCCTGTCCCGGATTGGCCTCCGCAGTCACGAAAATGCTTGCAGCCGACGTGGGCAAGCCCTATAGAATCTTCGTTCGCGAAGCCAAGCTATGATGATGATGATGATGATGATGATGATGATGATGATGATGATGATGATGATGATGATGATGATGGTGTGTGTGTGTGTGTGTGTGTGTGTGTGTGTGTGTGTGTGTGTGTGTGTGTGTGTGTGTGAGGGGGGATAACTGTCAACACCTTCGCTGCCAGCGCGCCTGAGACCTCCACACACTGACCGACATTCGCGTGACAAACACAGATGAAAACGGGACCAACAACAGGCATGAAGAACACAGGACTCACAAGAGACATGAACCCTCATGAGCCCCCGCGACTGCGGTAAGTTAGTGCGACTGCGGTAAGTTAGTGCGACTGCGGTAAGTTAGTGCGACTTCGGTAAGTTAGTGCGACTGCGGTAAGTTAGTGCGACTGCGGTAAGTTAGTGCGACTGCGGTAAGTTAGTGCGACTGCGGTAAGTTAGTGCGACTTCGGTAAGTTAGTGCGACTGCGGTAAGTTAGTGCGACTGCGGTAAGTTAGTGCGACTTCGGTAAGTTAGTGCGACTGCGGTAAGTTAGTGCGACTGCGGTAAGTTAGTGCGACTTCGGTAAGTTAGTGCGACTGCGGTAAGTTAGTGCGACTGTGGTAAGTTAGTGCGACTTCGGTAAGTTAGTGCGACTGCGGTAAGTTAGTGCGACTGCGGTAAGTTAGTGCGACTGCGGTAAGTTAGTGCGACTGCGGTAAGTTAGTGCGACTTCGGTAAGTTAGTGCGACTGCGGTATTAGTGCGACTGCGGTAAGTTAGTGCGACTGCGGTAAGTTAGTGCGACTTCGGTAAGTTAGTGCGACTGCGGTAAGTTAGTGCGACTGCGGTAAGTTAGTGCGACTTCGGTAAGTTAGTGCGACTGCGGTAAGTTAGTGCGACTGTGGTAAGTTAGTGCGACTTCGGTAAGTTAGTGCGACTGCGGTAAGTTAGTGCGACTGTGGTAAGTTAGTGCGACTTCGGTAAGTTAGTGCGACTGCGGTAAGTTAGTGCGACTGCGGTAAGTTAGTGCGACTGCGGTAAGTTAGTGCGACTTCGGTAAGTTAGTGCGACTGCGGTATTAGTGCGACTGCGGTAAGTTAGTGCGACTGCGGTAAGTTAGTGCGACTTCGGTAAGTTAGTGCGACTGCGGTAAGTTAGTGCGACTGCGGTAAGTTAGTGCGACTTCGGTAAGTTAGTGCGACTGCGGTAAGTTAGTGCGACTGTGGTAAGTTAGTGCGACTTCGGTAAGTTAGTGCGACTGCGGTAAGTTAGTGCGACTGTGGTAAGTTAGTGCGACTTCGGTAAGTTAGTGCGACTGCGGTAAGTTAGTGCGACTGCGGTAAGTTAGTGCGACTGCGGTAAGTTAGTGCAACTGCGGTAAGTTAGTGCGACTGCGGTAAGTTAGTGCGACTGTGGTAAGTTAGTGCGACTTCGGTAAGTTAGTGCGACTGCGGTAAGTTAGTGCGACTGCGGTAAGTTAGTGCGACTTCGGTAAGTTAGTGCGACTGCGGTAAGTTAGTGCGACTGTGGTAAGTTAGTGCGACTTCGGTAAGTTAGTGCCCATGAGGGTTTATGTCTCTTGCAGCTGCGTAGTGTTCGCCTTGCCTCGACAGCGAAGAGGTTAAACGTCAGTCAAATACTAAAGAATCGTCTGCGGACATGAATTTATGCAAACGCCACGTTGTCTTTTTCAAGCAGAAGTGATACAGCCATGGATGGGTCGCCTGCCGTCATCTTTGACCGGTAAATGGCATGTTTAACCTCAAACAACACCTTTAACCCATTACACGGTGAAGACGAAATTATCCGATGTTGGAAATATCCTGCGAGGTCTACGTCACAGTTCTGGAGTGTGTCCGGGCTTCATTGAGCGCCCTGTCGTACTGTGTTTGGGCTTTATTGAACGCCCTGTCGTACTGTGTCCGGGCTTTATTGAACGCCATGTCGTACTGTGTCCGGGCTTTATTGAACGCCATGTCGTACTGTGTCCGGGCTTTATTGAACGCCATGTCGTACTGTGTCCGGGCTTCATTGAACACCCTGTCGTACTGTGTCCGGGCTTTATTGAACGCCCTGTCGTACTGTGTCCGGGCTTTATTGAACGCCCTGTCGTACTGTGTCCGGGCTTCATTGAACGCCCTGTCGTACTGTGTCCGGGCTTCATTGAACGCCCTGTCGTACCGCGTCCGGGCTTCATTGAACGCCCTCTCGTACTGTGTCCGGGCTTCATTGAACGCCCTGTCGTACTGTGTCCGGGCTTTATTGAACGCCGGGCGTACACAGAAATAAGGTCAGAAAGAGACACTAATGCCCATGAAGTCCCGCGACAGTGGGAGTTCATGAGGATCTTTGCCTCTTGCAAGGAATTCGGGTTTCACCAAAGTGAGAGCAAGACAGGTGACTCACAGATGCCTTCCACTTTGTTCCACACGCGGTCACAGCTGCCGGTCCTGTCACACGCCTTCCAAATCCCATAGTTCTGCAGCGACATCGGGCTGACCCTGACCTCTAAATACGGGTGGGTGTAGAGGTAAAGGGCGTTCCTGTGGGAGTCGTGGGTCTGGTTGTACGTGCGGCACACCTGCAGCCAAAAGAACGCAAACAGCATGGACATTCACCAGGTTCCATTGCAGTCGCAAATTGCAGTTTGTCATTTGGTATACTTGTACTTTTCAGTTGTTGTTTTCTTGGGGTTTTTGCGAATTATTATGCGTGTGTCCAGTTCTGTTTTGCTCCGACCCTGTCTTTTGGTTTGGCAAAGCGCTTAGAGCACCATTGATTTGGAGGTTGAGCGCTATGTAAATGTACATCACTGTTATCATGTTTCATGTACAATACTAATGTCCTGCCCTCTGCAGAAATTCTTATTGGAATGAAACTCTTAACTCGAATTATTTTATATTTTGAATAGTTATTTGGGACATATAATTAAAAAAAAAAAACTCTAAGAAAACACTTTACTATACTTTTGTTGCAGTTGCTTCAGGTTTACATACTAGCTCTCATATAAGCTCAAACATCAGTTTAAAGCTCTGTCTGATGATCACTATGAGATCATCATCATCATGACGTCATCGTCACTATCATCATTATGACAACCATCATGACAATCATAATAATAACCCCTTTACTGTCATTGCACGCCCATTGTGGTTTTGCAGTCGTTATTTCAGCACCAAACAGCCTCAGACCGGCGTCCAGCAGCACCGATTTAATAATAATAATATAATGTGCATTTATATAGCGCTTAACATCCAAATGAATGTTGCTCTAAGCGCTTTACAAGATAAAAAATCACAGAACAACAAGTACAAGAAGGAAAAAGGTACAATAAATGTTACAAAAACTAAAGTGACACATATCAAAAGCTCACACTCACACATACACACACACCGTTACAAGAACAGTCACTGCCAAAGATTGCTAACGCACTGAAAATGCATCTAACTATACGCATAAGAAAAAAATATAGGTCTTGAGCAGTGATTTGAAAGCAGACAGAGTTGGAGCATGGCTGACATGGGCTGGAAGGCAGGTGACTGGATCGAAATAAGAAAAGGCGCGCTGGCCCTGATTAGACCTCTTTCGCCTAAATGAACCCTGAAAATACGCGTGTCTGGTGCCGAACGGAGGGATCTTGAAGGCGTATAAATATAAACCAGGATTTAAAGTGCTATCCGCAAGAGGAGTAGACCCTCATGTGTCCCCGCGACTGCGCCAGTACAGTACCGCGACTGCGCGGGCACATGAGGGTCTACTCCTCTCGCAGATGGATTGTGTTCAAGTTTTCTCCGCATAGAAGGGGGATAACCTACCCACTGTGATGATGAGAAGCTGGCCGTGTAGAAGAGCGAGGTGGCACACATGAACAGCTGCCCTAGGCTGAACAGACGGTCCTGCCAAAACTGGGACAGCCCCAGGACCCCCTCGTCCCCCGCCCCTGCCCTGCTCCTCTCGCCCGTCACCGGCTCTCCACGCAAGATGGCACGTGACCGAGCGGCCCGCGCCTTCTGGCGGCCTGCAACAGAACCAGGATCATCTTTCATGTGCTTTCAATCGCCGGCACAGTACCAAAAGTTTAATATAAAAAATAAATAAATAAATAAATAAATGATACAAGGTACAAATAAATAGGCGTCAGAAGAAAGGCGCCAAAAAGTAAATGAAACGTCCTCGGGCCGACTTCGGTCGCAGTTGGCCCGCGCACTTCGTGCGCGGGCCAACAGCGGCCGACGTTGGCCCAAGGACCTTGCTTACTAGGAAGCTCTGCAGTATGTGAAAAGTGTGTCCTTGCCAGAGCCGGTCTGTGATTTGGGACCTTGCAGCGTGAAGCCGAAAGATGCATGATCACACATCAACAAGGTAAAGCCTTGAACTGAAAACATAGACTAGTGCAACACTGTTCAATATCAAACTGCGTGTAGAGCAAACTCTAGATCTAGTGCCCGAGAAAAATCACGTTCGTCATGCCGTCGTCTGCACACAAGAGACGTGGACGTCACAGAAGTGATTACCCAGTGCCAGAGCCAAACGCCGTCGGATCATTCTGTCAAGTGTGTACGCAATGCTGGCGAAACACTGATTCCACGCAAAATGTCCGCCTAAGGCATTAGGTCCACATTGATATTGTTGATGTTCATTGCCCCAAGGAAGTGAACGTCTGTTCAACCGCCTCAAGGGCGAGAACCACATCGCGCGTGTGAGGCAATAGAAAAGGGGCCCATTTATAGCTTATCTTCTGAAAACCGACATCTCACCTTTCCTCACTGTTGTTGCCTCTCGTGTCATAGATATATCTTACTGCGTCAACATTACGTCAAAAGATGATAAAGCGTCGTGCAGCCAGGTTTGCGCAGATGTTGGCGACATTTTGGTTCGAAGAGACAACTCTGGTAAGCACATAATTCTCTCCCTTAGCAGTTTTCCAAAGGCACCAGGGACATAACTCTTATATAGCTCGAGGGTGCTGATGATACAGACATTCCTGTTTCCATTTTCAGCAATAACCGACAACTGTGGTCTGCGTCGCATCTTAACTAATTGTTCAACATAAACCTGGCCATGCATCAATGGTAAAAAATAAACAGCTTACTTAACCCATTTAACCCTAAAGCTGAATGTCACAAATTTTGGACGTGTCACCTAACGACTATGTACCAGTTGCAGGAGATGGACCGACCATGATAATTCAAGGGTAGTGCCAGATTAGCTTGGCGCCTGATGGCGCCAAGCTAATCTGGCACAACCCTTGAATTATCATGGTCGATCCATCTCAGTCCTGCTGCAGTGCGTCAGGACTGAATGGGTTAACACGCTGAGCTGTACGGAAGCTGTTTTGTGCGGGACTGCTAGATTTTGTAAAATGGTGGATAATCTCCACATATTATTATTATATTATGCAAGTATCGAAAGGTAATAATGCACAGTTCACTTTGATGAGTGTTCGTAGTAATAATCAGCTTTGGCACTGATCAACTGGATAACAAGGAAGAAAACCTACCGCGCGGTAGTTGAAGATACCGTGGTCACAGTTATGTCCCTGAGTTAATCGATCGCCAAATCAGATCGTCTGCCAGTTACTGATGCTGACACAGTGCAGCGGTTCACAATTTGGATACTACGGATAGAAATCACCCCCCCCCCCCCCCCCACCACCACCACCCTCAATCCCCCTCTCACCTACACGCCTTGCCCGGACCGCCGCATGGAAAAAATGGAAAAAAATCGCTCTTATTGTTTCCCTTGATTCGCCGCTGCTGATCAGTGTCCCTAGCGAATGGAGGGAGACAACCCGGGTGGGGTAACAGTTGTTGCCGTTCAGTGCCGAAAACTGAACACCAGCCAACTGCAGGAGGTATAGATCCTCATGAGCCCCCCCCCCCCCCCCCAGTTGCGGGGGTTGATGAGGATCCATGCCTCTTGCTGACACCACTTTGATTCCGTGTTCCTGGGACACTTTAAGTGGGGCTTTTTGGTTGTTGTTTTTTTTGTTTGTTTTTTAATTGAATTAACGCAGACTGCAGGAACAGAGTCCGCCTCCGCTGGTACTGAACGGGTTAACACATTCTGCCCCAGGACCGAACTCTCCACAGTTCCGGCGTCGGATTTTTCTCCTCTAGTAAGTGTCACCGTTAATTCGGGCGGACCGTCGGGGGTTCTTTCTCCGGGTACTCCGGCTCTTCCTCCCCCTCCACTTTGGTATCAGTTTTAGCCAACTTAATCAAATTTCAAATACAAAACGATTTCCAAATACCGTGTAGCTCGCCTGAGCTTGCCCTTAGCACCACGTGAATGTTCTGTGTTTACGTACAGTGTGTGAGTGAATGCGTGTGATTCACGTGAGCGTGCTTGTTGGGTTCAGTTCGCGGCTACATTCTGCGCATTGAGTTATATTATAAATATGAGAAATGCGCCATATAAATGCTATGCATTATTATTCATTATTATTATTTTGAAGGTGCCCTCTAAAGGACTGCATTTCAATTGTAGAGACAAATCGAGCATGATAGTTCAAGGGCGGTGCCAGAATAGCTTGGCGCCTATGGGCGCAAAGCTATTCTGGCACCACCCGTGAACTGTCATGCGCGACCCGGGTCTTATTGTGGTGTGTCCGGGTCTGAATGAGTTAAGGTTCACCTGTGTTGCATTTTTTTCAAAGATTATTGCTGACATTTATTTCATGCTTGATGTTGACATTACCAAATCTTCATGTACTTTAGTTTTACTTGTTAGCCAACGCCAGTCATTTCGGATCCTCCGTCAGCTGGGACTGCCCTTTGTAATCGTGCTTCTTCCTTCGGTGGGTTTTTCTCTTCTTGGCCTGCAACATTATTTGTACGGGGAAGGGATGGGGGGGGGGGAGGGGGAGGGGGGAGGGAGTCGAGGAGAGAACGGGGAGGAGTGGAGACAAAGATAGGGGAGACGCGGACGACAACACATAAAGCGATTATGTTTTGTATTGGCTCTACTTAGGTACATAAATTAATGATTGTGACAGTCAACTTGTGCTTGTGTGTGTATGGGACAGGGTGGAGGGTGAAGGGGGGGGGGGGTGGTGGAGATGGAGGACTGAGAGGGTTCGATAAAACAAACGCGTACTTATGCCGGTTTGTTTTGACACCAAATAGGACGACAACTTAATGATTGAGAGAGCATAACTTGAGCGTGTTTTAATAATAAATGATAGCTTAAACTATACTGTCAACAGCGTCAAGAGTGATTGTTGGTCCATAACTGTTTGTAACGAACGCCTATGGGGCAGGTTTCGGTCGGACGATGGTGTGACGTCATTAGCAGTTGGACCGAATGTACACATGCGAATAATGTAGAGATAAGCATTGTTCACGAGCGGTAATGTACAGATAAGCCATGTTCACGTGCGGTAATGTAGGTGAGCGATGTTCACGTGTCACAGTGTGGTATTGGGAATAATTACCAGTTAGAGATGCTATACCAGTCGAGCCGATCGGTCGTTTTCGCTAGGGCTCCGAGGAAGAATTCTGGCTAGAGAATTCGATAGCTGTATATTGAATACAGGTATTTATTCTTTTATTACCGGTATTTATAATCTGTAACGCTATTCAGATGAAAAAGAAAGTATTTTATGAATTATTATTAGAGTGCAGAAGAGCCATGTTTGAAGGAAATGCGATGGCTCGTGTCAATACTTGTTTAGTCATGTAATTATGTGATGTAGTTATAACTAGGATGTCATGTTGTATTCATTCATATGTGAAGATGTGGGACTGAAATAGGAATAGAATTCAGTATATTTAGGTATACCTAATGATGGAATGTGCAGTAATATGTTACGAATTGGAGGTGAGCTGTGATTGTAATATTTGGCTCATAATCCATTGGGTGTAGGTACGTAAAATGTGTGTACAGTGTTAAAGTGGCTATAGGAATTGTGTGCACTGTGTTAAAGTGGCTATAGGAATTGTCATAATAATTATGATAATAGTGACTGTAGTATGGTGGCATAAAGAAGACATTTTTCAGAGGAAATGATCTAGAGCGCTCTGAAGTATAATAATGTGTCGAAGACACATTCAGACTTTTAGGTATAAGAGCGAACATTATTGAGTGTATAAATGTTGTGTACAGCGGGGGCCGGTACGGAGCGGACACCCCTGGTGTAGGGCCGATGAAGCTGTCCTGAGAGCATCACGTACGTGACCAGGTGCGGACATCAAGCCTTCATCTCTCCTTCGTCCTACCATCACTGGTGCTACGAGCAGCAACGGTAGCGAAGTAAGCCACAGATTCGTGCTACAGGACCACATGCAGTGTTCCGTCAGTGTAGCTATTGTCGCCTAGCGCCGTTAATTTCACGCCTATGAATGTTCTAAATCTGTGAGTAGTCATTGAATAGTAATATTCAGTTCGGGAATCTCCGTCAAGTCGTCAATGTGATATTGACTGTGTCGACACTAGTATAAAGAGGAGTCGAGTGACGTCTCTCGGGAGAGACAACGACCTCTACGGTAGCGAGTGAATGTGTGAGCGCTGAAGTTGTGAATAACTTATATGCCACTTGTTAGTTATTTGTGCAGATTGATTTATATGATGTGAATTGTTATTGGTGTAGAGTGGTTTATATGATGTGAATTGTGTGGTTTAATGTATGTTATGAGTGTATGAGAATAAGTTAAACAGAGGGCAAAGAGAGATAACGGTGTGGCCTTTGTCCTTGTTTGTAAGCGCGTGTGTGGTGGATGAAAGAGTCTAGTGAACAGAGATAGAACACCCACCTTTATACTGATTAGCAGCGGAACGCACCCACGCACACACTCATTCCATTAGAATAAACGTTTATATATGTAACAGTTTAATTAAGTACGACACAAAAACACCGTCGTTACACTGTTCTCACTGCAACTAAACACTATCCCGTCAACATCCCCTGACGAAAGATTGACGTAACCGAGACCAGCAAAAGGCATAGATCTTCATGAGCCCCCGCAATTGCGGGGGCTCAAGAAGATCTATGCCTCTTGCAGATAGCGGCCATGTTTGATTCTCACGGTCTCTCGAGACGAAGTGTCTGAGATCTGCAGCAGGCAGTGCGGGCTTTGTCAGGGGGTTTCGCCGGTAATGGCGGCCATGTTTGATTCTCACGGTCTCTCGAGACGTGAAGTGTCTGAGATCTGCAGCAGGCAGTGCGGACTTTGTCAGCGGAAGTTTCGCCGGTAATGGCGGTCCTTTCACGTCTGTTCAGGTATGCAGGGCTAGCACCGCTGGATGGTATCGATTGTTTTATGCCAGTAGTCTTTCCCCATTCCGACCTGTCTCACAGGCATCTAACGCTGATTTTGTAGTCTAGAGAGCTCGGTTCTTGCCCACGCCAACAATCTTCAGTTTGTCACCTGCTTACTGGTGCCGTGTGCAAAATTTATAAACCGAAAGATATATTTCTTAACCCATTTAGCCCCGAGTCCCTACAGCAGGAGATGAATTGACCATTGTAACGCACGCAGACTTGCCCACAGTCGTACGCACAGACTCTCACGCAACAGACGCATACACCGCCACTGACTCAGACGGGCGCGTTCATGCGGTAAAACACAACACACGGGCTCCCTTTCTAAAGTAACCTTTATACACTATAAATGAAAAAGAACGACTTGAATGACTATCAACTATATACACTGTTCTATTATCACACCACACACGTATCACAATATCTTTGCCAGGTTAGGTCTTAGTCTCACATTGCCTCCAACCTGTTTGATGTTGTTGCCTGGTTACGTTGGTCCTTCTCACGTCTAGGCGTGAAAGTCCTTCGTCGTACGCTTGTTGCCGTCCTGTCTCTCTTTGGGCACGGACGTCCTTGTTCTCGTACGGTACTCAGTTCTCGCTTGGACTTGGGTGTCTTGGTCCCCAGTCAGACTCACTCTCAGAAGAGCTGGAGGGATGACCTCACGTAGGTCCCACCTGCGACTCGACGTCTCGGCGTCCGTCTTTCCACTCTTGTTACAAGAACTCTGAATAGACAACAAAAGTCCCAACGTAACACTTGCTAAACACACAACATATTGGATCAATGAGAAACGTCACGTAACCTGGCTGATACAAATAACTCACACGTTCATTCACACACACACACGTGCTTCATAAACTATTTTCGTATCACCCCCATATCTGTCACTATCTTGAAACAGACTATAGCCTAACCGACACTCTTGCTACACCTTACTCTATACCCTGGAAAAGATTATGCTTACCCAACCACGTACTATCTTCATAGCGGCTTAGACATACACACTTCATATTCCTTTAGTCATCTAACTCGGTAAACAACTGTATACAAAAACACCGGTTACTTCACCGAATTCTAAACATACTATAACTAAACCAAACCGGAACACCGCTATACAACCACATTAATCTTACCACGCATACTGTCTTTAACTAAACAACTATCAATACTACGTTTATAGAAACATACCTGAAATCTAGGCTTCAGAGTCTTGGAATGCGGGTTAGGTAACTCAAACACAACCGTTCCATACGACAAAACAGCCCGCACTCCCGATCTAGACCTCTGACAGTCACAGCTTCCGCCTAGAACTCACTAAACAGAACTCACTAAAAATCCCGTGCTAACCATATCTTACAGATTTCCCGTGGAGCCTAATGCCACCACAAACAAACCGTTAACAAAACCCGTACCGTACTAATCCTACTGTGTGAGCACTATGCACTAGCATAGAGCTTCAACAAAATGCGGAAGGTTTTAGGGAACGCTTGAGAGCTTGTCGGCCAGAGACAGGAGAATCGTTTATGTCGTTTGGCAAACGATTGTCCCATTTGCTCGTACGTTGGGTCGAACTGTCAAAGATCGACCACACGTACGACGCATTGTTCGATCTCATGTTGGCTGAACAGTTCTTTGGTAGCGTTTCCAAGGATCTAGCGGTATTCTTGAGGGAGCGTAACCTCAAGACTACGGACGAGTTAGTACAGAATGCGGAGGCTTTTCGGATGGCGCATCCTACGAAAAGTAGGACCGAGACACCGCCACTGAGTCGGGTTGGTCGCCGCTAGCACGTCTGAGGGTTACCGGGGGGTCAATACTTTACGTGGAGCTGGTTAACGGTAGAGGTACTTTGCGTTTTCGACGCGGTGATCGAGGTAACAGCAATGGCGGTAGCGATCCGTACGCACGTGGAGGGACTTCTTTGCGTGGGTATGGTCGTGGTCGTGTTGCGAGTTCGGAGGTGGTAAAAAAGCAAGACCGGTCCCACCCAGGTATGCATCCGGTCACTCTGGTCCCGACGCCTCAAAATATCCGAGCAGAAGAATGTGAAGCACTCGGGGGCGTTTCAGTCGATCGGTATTCGTAGTTACTAACTACAGGCTCCGATTTACTCATCAGGGAACCGGCCTACAATTCGCAGTCCATTTCTTGGTGTCTTCCTCTAAGTGTGTCGCATTTAATTCCTTACATAAGGACATGTTATCCGTGTAGTCCTTGCATGTAACTGTAGTCCTGACGCGGCATTATTGATGTCCAGTATGGTCGCTTTCAAACCCTTGCAGTATTCCTGACGCGGTGTTATTGATGTCTAGTATGAACGCTTTCAAATCCTTGCAGTATTCCTAATGCGGTGTTATTGATGTCAAGTATGATCGCTTCAAATCCTTGCAGGGTCCAGTCTTGTGTCGGGATCCGATTGTATCGCCGCGTCTTCTGTTCCCTCGGCGCTTGTGCCTGTCAGTTCCAAGGTCATTTCCTGCTCAGCGGGGCTTAGCCGCGATAAGACACAAGGAACCGTTGGGCGGAGTTTGCGTGTCTATAGACGTGGGAGTCATGTTCTTTGTTTATTAATCCGTCCGTTTTGACGGATCAATCCCAGACTTAGTGTCGTTGTTGTTGTTGATTCTCCGTGTATTCGTGTTTGTAGACGATGCCGGTTGTTTGTGTGGCTGTGTTGCCTTCCATGCGACAGACTAGTGTTTCTAGTATTGTCCTCTGCGTAGGTGGTATGCAGTGTTGCCGTGGTGCATATCTCACAGTTGATGCTTTAAAATCAGCTTAATCATAGCTGTTGCTGCTGTTTTGGTGTGGCTGTCGTTTCGTTGATTGCTGTTGTTGCCGTTGCTTGTTGGGCCGCCTGAATTGTATACCGTTTTGGTGGTAGGTGCCGGGTTTTGTCGTTGTAGAAGGGCCTTCAATTCTTCGAGTGCTTCACAGAATAGTTGGCCTCGCTTGTTGCAAGCGGCGTTTCAGTTCTCCTTTCACTTTTGTGCGCTTTAGAACGAGTTCTTTGTGACCAGTGTTGCCTGGTGTTGTAGATTAAAGTTGGTGCTGCGTTGTTTTGTGGTCGATAGATAGATTCTCATGAGCCCCTACTATTGCTATTGCGGGGGCTCATGAGAATCTGTGCCTCTTGCAGTTGGAAGGTGCTGGGTGTTTAGTGCACACTCCAAAATAATATCCTGACATTCACTTCCTGTAAAGTGTACAGGTTTTTATGCAGACATCTGCACCATTTTATTGCACTAGGTAGCAATGGGTAGTGTTGTGAATATGTTGGTCTGTTATTTTAGACATTACGGATTCAAGCCATAGGGTCCAAAATCACAGACCAGCACACTGTTGTAAGTTGTATTGTAGATAGAACACTCCAGCGATGCGTTTGTGTTGCTTTCAGCTGGATGTTCTTATCCTGCATGTTGCATGAAAAATAAGTTTTATTGTAGGTTTTATTGTGAACATGCAAGTTGGTGCGATGGAATGAATTCATTTACGTTGATTAATCAGTTTGTACAGCATATTTACAATTTACATAGTTCCAGTGCTGCACAAACTGTATTTATGGAATACTTTCTCCTATGTCGTGTTTTGTGCGTTTACAAGGTGCTGTGAATAAATTTGCTTTAATCAATCTGACAATTGTTTGTTTTTTTCGCTCACGTGCGATAAGAAAAGCGAGTCTCTGTACTGCAGTCCATCGTCTGTCCATTGTGAACTTAAATGTTGGCTTTTTCTCCGAGTCTTCAAACTTGGCCCAAGGATACTTTATGGCAAGACCTTTTTAAACATACCCATTTCAGTGACATTGCAAGGTCAAGGTCACAGGGGTCTGGAAATGGGTCCAAAATAGACATATTTTGACAAAAGTCGTTCTTTCTCAAATAATATTTTCAACTTTATAACATTCCTCACACACACGTGTCGGATCAACACAAATACAAATTCTGATGAAACGGACCAAAGTAAAATACTTCATATTTTATTTATTCATTTTCAGGCATGCTTTTCCATGTCTAAGGCACATGCATTCAATAGGCAAACAGAATTTGGCAAAAACCTGCCTTCACTGTCAAAGGCCTAAGTTTGAGTTGTTCACTTCACAACACAAAGTTATGAACATGCGACATAATAAACCAAGCTTAACCGGAACAAACGCCATGTGCTCGCACCCACCTAACCCCAAGGATGCACTTCCCAACATTTTGGAGGTGTAAAATAAACAACTATGTACCAGTTGCCGGTGATAGATCGACCGTGATAATTCAAGGGTAGTGCCAGAATACCTTGGCACCGCCAGGTGCCAAGCTAATCTGGCACTACCCTTGAATTATGCTTGATCCATCTCCTGCTGTAGTTCGTGGGGCTAAATCTACTCCACCAGGAAGATGCACAGATTCTCATGAGCCTCTGCAGCCACAGGGAGCTCGTGAGAATCGATGTCTTGTTGGCAGATGTTAGCAACACTGGCATCCTCGGACCGAGGCGATCCGCGAGGCGAGGAGACACAATACAAAAATTGGTGATAAATATGCGAGGCCGCAGTGTGAGGCACCGACACAAAGCTGGATGGAAGCATAAAGTAGCTTGTACGACTATTGCACTTTCGATCCGTACGGACACAAGACGAGGACAACTTGCAGGTCAGACAGCCCCCGTCGATGTCAGATATAAATAGTACAGTTTATTTCAACTGGGCTTAACCCTGTTTAACCCCACAGGCGCATTTTCAAACTTTTGGAGGTGTCACCTAAAGACTGTGCCAGCGGAGGGAGATGCATGGATTGACCATGATAATTCAAGGGTAGTGCCGGATGAGCTTGGCGCCTATAGGCGCCAAGCTCATCCGGCACTACCCTTGAATTATCATGGTCAATCCATCTCCTGCTGCAGGGCCTTGGGACTAAATGGGTTAACCTATTTCACCCCACAGCCCCATTTCCCAAAGTTGGGAAGTGTTGCCTAACGACTACGTACCAGTTCCAGATCGACGTTGATAATGTAAGGGCAGGAAGCCGAGACCTCAAGCCTGACGATAGAGGCGACAACGCACTCTCTGAAATGGACTGCGACACTGGATGACAGCCAAATCTGTCACGTCATTCTCCGTCACAGGTTCAAAATGCCTGCTGCAGAAATTCCACACAGGAATGGGGAGCTCAGACTACCAACTCTGAAGACTTTTGTGGGTCTACTGCCAGGACTCCAGTCCAGGGCAATGATCGAGCGGACACCCTCACTGGCAAGGCAGAGGTCACACAGAGGCTACGGATGGTCGGACCAGACGTGGTGAGAAACCTGAGAAAGCATTTCCAGGAACAGAGCCAAGGGCACCACACAGTCGATCGCCTCCGGGGCAGAGGTGTGGGGGGAAAGGCAGCAAGCGTTGGGCAGACTCGAAAAGACGAGAGAACACCAGGCCAATATTGGTACAACATTGAAAGGAACTTTGGGAAGACTTATGATGGGTAGGGTGGAGTGCGTATGGGCCTTTGCCAGTACAGACAGCCTGTCTTGACGTGAACTGAACAGCAACACTGCACGTGGTACCGTAGTCAGGCGACACCTTCCAGCATGAGGGAGACTCGGCCTTGGGGTTGAAATGAGTTAACCCATTTAGCTCAGTCCCTGCAGCAGGAGATGGATCGACCGTAATTCAAGGGTAGTGCCAGATTAGCTTGGCGCCTTCAGGCGGCAAGCTAATCTGGCACTACCCTTGAATTATCATGGTCAAACCATCTCTGGCAAATGGTGCAGTCATTAGGCAACACTTCCGGACCTTGGGGCTAAAAGGGTTAACCCTTTGCGTGTGTCGGTAGCGGTTTTAATTGGGACGACTGCTACAGGAATCATTGCAACAAAAACCGCAACCCGCAAAGGCTTAAAGGCTGCGACTTTTCAGCGTCTTTCTGATGAGAAAATATGACATGGACGAGTACTCATGAACGACATTGTACACATCTGAGAGGACACGTCATTCCTAACAAAGACAAAAATATGAAATGCCACACACAGCAGCAGTATGATCTTTGGCTTTCCCTCCTGGGAAAATGGTTTTGTTCGTACAATAACATTGAAAAAAGTGAGCCTGGATTAAAAAAACAACAACTGTCAGACAGCAACATGAAAATGTCCTGCGCCAATTTTTTCTGCAAAAACTGAATGAACTACCCCCCCCCCCCCCCCCCATGAACGGATGTTGGGTGCAACTGTTTAGGTTCTGGTAAATTACAATTTGAGCAGCCATTAAAAATCAGATTGATAGCAGACAGCAGAACCTGTCCTCGTCAGCCGTCCTTATGAGAGATCAATCATTTCAGGTGGCTGCAGCCAACTAAAATGTTGGTCTTTAATGGCTGGTTACTCATCTGCCCTTCAAGATTTCCTTCGAGAGAGCACCTGTATTTTAAGATCACTTTTTTTTTCTTGCAGAAAAAAATTAGTTGCTTCTGACTGATTCTGCTGTCCTGAGGTTGGGTTGGTTTTTGTTCTGCAAAAGGCTGAAGATGTGTGATGAAAAATAAAACAACAAAAGAAAATCAAACCTGATTTTGCGGTCACGTTTGGTTGTCTAATTTAAATGGGAGATGAACAAAATGCTGCTGAAATAGAACATTTAAAATAAAATAAAGAACACAAAATGTGTTCCACCGGTAGAGTGTGCTAATACAAGAAGAAACACACAACAGCCAGTTACGTTAACTAAACTTTAAAAAGTTAGTTGTCCTTTGGTCCTGGAAACACACCGTACTTTAATGGATGCCATAATTAAAATATACTGTTACCTTACAATTACAACTGTAGAAGAACTTCAAGGCTATGAATTAAAAGCTACAGTTTTTCTGTAGGGAAAAAAAAAAAAAAGCACAAAACACCCCTTTACTGCCGGAAAAAACGCGACGACCACCCACCCACCCACCCACCCACCCAGCTGCAAGAGGCAAATAACCTCACGAGCCCCCGCAGTTGCACTAACTTACTGTAGATGTACCAAGGTTGGTTGGTTGTACATTGCTTAACGTCCCGACAGCAACAAGACTTTCTCAGGACGTTCTGCACTGCATGTGAAAAGAAAAATTGAATGTACGTCGCCAGCAGGTCTAATACGCTAAAAAAAACCTAAGACCATTTAGCAACACACATCCAATATCAGGAGCTACAGGCAGCGCAGACAGTAGGGAGAGTTTTAAAAGGGAACATACAGGTGAATGGACCAAGGGTAGACAGAAACACATGCCCCAGAATAGAGGGGAAACCCCACCCTGTGGGGCTGACCAGGGCGACCCTGGGAACTAAAAAGTAGTTAATCCCACCCAAGTCCCCCAGGGTAGACCCGGGTGGAGGGGGGGGGGGGGGACAGATGCACCAACTTACCGCAGATGCACTAAGTTACCGCAGATGCACTAACTAACCGCATTCGCGGGGGCTCACGTTCTTTGCCTCTTGCAGGCCTCCTTCAATATCCGTGTTCCTCGGATCGTTGGTATTATTTGGTGTTGAATTTGCTCCTACTTTCAGACACAATTTGCAGTGAAGGTTAACAATTACCCCGAGCGAGTTTATTCACGAAGCTGAAATCTGCTCCGATGATTTTGCCATAATCACCGTGCATCACGATCTGTGAGACAGCACAAAAAGGTGGCAGTGTGACATGGAGATCCTACACTCACGTTTACATCCCATCTCTACCTTGCCGAAGGTAAACAAAATATGTCACTAGTAGTCTGTTAGCCTGAGACTGGATCATCAGCTACCAGCCATAAAGTCTAAAATCACAGACCAGCACTCAGTAGCTATACTAGTTTCCCGGATCTTTTCCACACAGAAATACAACCAAACTAAAAGGAGAAAATCCCATGCGGTTAGGATATAGACAAAATCAATGTCATGTCGTACTGCATTACAGGCATCAACAAACACAGTTAACACTGACAAAAATGGACTGTACAAGCACCGACACCTGCAAAACAGGTGCAAATTGTGTAATACACATTGATCTTCAATGGCACAAGCTCACACAAATCGGATGGTCGACCTGGGCAGCAGTTCAAACAATGAAGTGCGACACCTACATTGACAGACATACAACGCATGCTCAGTGCATGATAAAACACCCTGTGGGGCTGACCAGTTCAAAGTTCGCTAGTCTGTGATTCTGTACCTTACGGTCTCAGGCCATAAGGTCCAAACTAACAGAACCAGCACCTACATGCTAAACATAGTGTTAATTTCTGGCAGCAACATGGACTTCTTGGGTGACTAACACAACTCTCGGCAATGCACATGTGCATCACAACCCTAGAAATTCAGCACGAGGGCTGTTTATTTTCCCTCGGTGTACACAACCTAAGTTTAATTATCAAAATTTTCACAAAATACATACAGCCATTTTTTGAGAGTTTCAGTTGAATACGCACAGCCCGTTCACTGCACTCAATGCATTTCCAGACTCAATAAGGAGTGTCGATCATCACTGACGCTGTTGAAATTACACGTCGTCGCTGACCGTATTGAAATTACACGTCATCACTGAAGCTATTTACACATCATCACGACACTATTGAAATTACACGTCAACACCGACGCTATTGAAATTACACGTCATCACTGAAGCTATTGAAATTACACGTCATCACTGAAGCTATTGAAATTACAAGTCATCACTGAAGCTATTGAAATTACATGAACATGAACAATCACAAAGGAAAACCACACAAAGCAAGCGTTCTGTTCCTACACTTGTGCAATAAGTGAATGCTTTTTCACCAACAAAGAGAAAAAGTTGGATTTTTCCAATTAAAACATGAACCGGACTATTCTCCACAAATAAAAAGTCGACAAGTTAAAATTGGCAGCAAAAGCAGACCCTACTGCTTGAACTGAACAAAACACAAGCCAGAAAATACACGTACAGCTGCCTTCAAACTGAGCTAGAAACTTGGTGTATGACAAACACACATATATGCAAAGTAGCACACACACACACCTAGCCTAATTAACCCATTTCACCCCAACGCACTACTAGAGATGGATCGACCACGATAAGGCACCAAGCTAATCCGGCACGACCCTTGAATTATAATGGTCAATCCATCTCCTGCAACTGGTACGTTGTCAGCTGACAACTCCAAAATTTGGGAAATGTGGCCACAGGGCCAAATGGGTTAATCAAGTCTGCAAAACAAAGTCCAAAGTCCATCTTTTAGAGGAATAGGTCGTGCTGAGCCAGTTTGCGTCCTGCTGGGGCTCATCAACATCTATGACTCTGGCGGATGTGGCTAATTCACACCTAACAACAACCTTCACTACACACACTGTGAAATGGATCCAACATGACAGTGTCATGGGCAGTGCCAGATTAGCTTGTCACCTTCAAGTTCAAAGGTGTCAAGCTAATCTGGCCGACATATCTCACACTGTGGTGTCTAAAGGATGAATTTGCTAATGACGTTAATAAATAAGCCGGAATGACTGCGGCCTATGAGGTCTTGCCAACTCTCTTTTCTTGCAGGCGAAAAAGAGAAACCATGCAAAGCAGCCATTTTGAAAAACACTGAACGCTACGTTTGCATCATATATCGTTAGGGTTTCTGCAAGAAAAGAAAGACAAGAGTTCGCGTAGCAGATAAGTGAGTGTTGTTCTGTGATTTGGGACCTTATGGCTTTAGGCATTACACCAGGAGATGGATCAAGCTTGATCATTCAAGGGTTGTGCCAGATTAGTTTGGCGGCCTTCAGGCGCCAAGCTAATCTGGCACTACCCTTGAATGTTCATAGTCCGACCGTCACCTGCTTCACAGTCGTTAGACATAGGCTGTAAGGTCCAAAATCTGGGACCGGAAAACAAAATACTAAGCAATGCCTCACCTCCAGAACATATTAACGTCTATACGATACTGTCTACACACAAAACCCAGTTGGATTGTGTCCCTTGGATCTCGGCAGCATCATCCGAGTTGACAAGTTACTCCCCTTGGATTCATGCTCGAGGATTTGGTGACGGTGGGCTACAATGTACACGCGCTATTTAGAGTACAAGCAATAAACAACAAGTTAAAATTACGACAACAATGAGTTCACGGTAACTATACATGAGACAGCAAGGACCAAACCAAACAAAATGTCAGCAGGTGGTATGATTAAGTTAGAAACAACGCTCTTAATTTAAGCTTCGGTCATCATTCAAAATGCAAAGATGATACAAATTTAACCATTGTTTTTCTCTTCTGTGATACAATTGAGCCAGCAGTCGTCATTACCACTTTAAATGTAAACAAACAAAAAAACGCTGGAAGCTATCGACTGTACCAGCGGATTCTCTGCAATGAGGGTGTAGCACAGGTGAGGACAATCATGATTTTAACTCGTTCAAGATGTCAGCGTTGCCTACGGATACTGACGCAGCGGATCGCCCGTGTATCCGTAGGCGGAACGTCTGAAATGAGTTAACCCCCCTGTGCAGGCAGCCATTTGCACTACTGTATAAAGTACATCTACCAGTGGCTGCATGCACAACACGCATAACCCGTTCACCCCCATGGCCACGCTTTTCAAACTTCAGACTAATATAACCCAGCTGTAGGAGATGGATCGACCATGATAATTCAAGGGTAGTTGCCAGATTGGCCATGATAATTTTTAAAGGGTAGTGCCAGATTAGCTTGGCGCCTAAAAGCGCCAAGCTAATCTGGCACTACCCTTGAACTATCATGGCCGATCCATCTCCTAGCTCGTAGCAGCGCGTCACAGAAAAGTGGGGCGACGTTTCTTTGTCGATGTCAACAAAACAATGTGCGTGCTGCTACGTGATTTTGAATCTCACGTCTGTCACACAGAAGGTCCACAATCCAACACCTGCATGTGTGGTTAGTGTTGACCCCTCGACTGCTGCTGATGATAACGTTGTGCGCAAAATATGTGTCACGGTATCATCAAAGGGTTCACGATACTTTGGGCAGTTTCAACTACATAATCCAATAATAGGTAACAGGAACGTGCTAAACATGTCATGACATTTCAACCAAAACAATATGAATGCATCTTGATTGCTCAAAGGTATTGCCTGATTAGCTTGGCAAATAATTAATGATACTTTGGAAGTTTCACACACAGCGTGTATTTGGCCCCGTAAAGTTGGATATCTTGTCATCAGCAGCGACTGTTTCGTTCCAGATAATTATAATGTGCTTTAGAAATAACTGTGAACGACGCCAAACAAAAATAAAACTCCAACACAAAATAAATGCACAATGATAAATGCCGCAGGAACTGCTGAGCTACTGTCAGCAAGATCAGATTCTTAGGCGTTTTGCGTCGGCGTACAGAAAACCACAACATGAAGTATGGTACACCAACACACACCCAAACACACCCACGCATTCGCGCGCACACCCACACACACACACACACAAATATAATATGTGAATACTATTTCAGAGTTAGAATTAGCAAAACAGTCATTTGCCGTCGTAACATTTTGCAGGAACACCAGCAGTATTTTCCGTCACCCACTAAAGGCATCACAACTCAGCTTTTACCAGGCACAGCACAACTCAGCTTTCACCAGGTACAGCACAACTCAGCTTTCACCAGGCACAGCACAACTCAGCTTTCACCAGGCACAACTCCGCATCCTGCTGGCAGACACTGGAAATTCTCTTCTTCACAAGCTCAGATTAAACAAAGTCAGAAACTCTAGGCGGTTCATAAGCAGCCACGACCCTTTCAACTCCAGAATCAAATACTTACATAACAGGACCGTGCTAAACATGTCATGACATTGAAATCAAACAATATGAATCCATCTGTAGCACTTGTTTCTGGAAGTGAAAAAGTTGTGATGACTGCAACTATACCGACTCCATGGAGCAGGTGCTAAGCTTTCGTTCATGGCGCTCACGAAAAGAGTTGGATGATCCTTTCCTGTCTTTAGACGGTAGCGGTGTCGAGTTTTTGCGCAACAAGGGTGGCACACCGCGTCGTAAACTGTCCCCTTCACGTGACTGTGCGTGTTCACGGCCTGCTTTCTCCAGCGCGATGGTGGCAGTGTGATCTATCTGCGTGTACTCTATGACGGTGGGTTTGGCTGGTGGCTTTTTGTGTCGCCTGAAAGAGTACATGATTTCTTTGGGCGGCGGGGTGGGGGGCACGGTGAGGTCGATCTCGGCGTAGTTCAACATAGGATCCACCACTTCTGGTGACAAGAGGGCGGAGTTTGGCACATCTGGGGAGGTGGGCGAGGAATTAGCATAAGGTGAGATCACCACGGGTGAATCAGCGTGACTGGAACAGGGTTCTGACTGCGCTCGTCGGTAAGATCGTAGCAACTTTGGTGGACTACTACTGTCCTTGGCACTTCTAGCAGGTGGAGTCCTGTCTTTGGAAAACGACACAGTGTGAGCGATTGAGTGTGCTCGTGAGTAGTGTCTGTGAGGAGAAGGTTCACAGTCCTGGGTGAGCACCGACGTCAAGCTGCCCGAGTCTGGATACTTGGGCGTCAAGACACACCCCTCATACGTGAACACGTTGCTGTCAGCCGGCGAGTCAAGCACAGCGGCGGGACTCGGGGACGCGCTCCCTGACCCAGTGCCGCGTCGCCGCTCCACCACCTGGTAGTCGCGCCCTGACCGCGGTCTTAAAACAGTGGCCGCAGGGCTGGAGCGTATAATGGTGTCATCAAAACTGCGCATGCTGCGACAGGATCCTTGGGAGGAGAGAGAGACGCAGTCTGCCAGACCCTCCCCAGCATCCTCCAGGGGGTCGACAGACACCAACAGCGGCGTCGTGTACCGCAACTCCCACAGGTTGGACACAGTGTCTGCAGATCGCGGGCCTGAAGGTCGCGGGCCTGAAGGTCGAGGGGATTGTTGGGGGCAGAAGGTAGGGGGTAGTCGTGGAGACAGACCAGGCAGATGAGGCGGAGGGTTGTAGAGAGACAGAGGAATGGGTCGGATTTCTGGTGAAAAACATCAGCATCATCAGTTCAAGTGTACACCACACAGATATTGACAGCACCCTTTGCAAGCACATTCCGTCGAGGTCATTCTAGCAGGAATCACCTCGACAGAATGTGCTAGTGACAGCCAAAGGGTTAATTGTGATCTAGTGTTACTCTGGACCTTAAGGCCAACAGCCATACGGAGTAAGGCCACGGACTGGCACACAAATTATGCATGAACATTTCCACTGACTGGACAATCTGGAAATTGATTAACAATAACATCAGGACATTTCCTTTGTAGTTTCAGAATTCAAATAAAATAACAGCACAAATATTCCTACCAATAAAATTCAGTTCTTCTACAATGAAACTTTTATGCAGAAAAAGAAAGGAAAACTTGAACAATATAATTATGTCCTGGAGAAGACTAGTATGAAACTGTACATATGAAAAAACACATTACTTAGCACACCATGAACATCAACAGAGCACAACATGTCACTGCATGCACTCTAGCTAAATCTACAGCTACCACAACAACAACAGAGAGACTGGATGCTTTAGAAACACCACAGGCAAGACATTTGAACTGCAAACAAATCCCTGTACTCTACCGCTGACAATGAAAAACGGGCAGGTCATTTACTCATGCTTTTACCTACTAGACTTGCAATGACGCTAACCCATCAGTTACTCATGCTTTTACCTACTAGCAATGACGCTAACCCATCAGTTACTCATGCTTTTACCTACTAGACTTGCAATGACGCTAACCCATCAGTTACTCATGCTTTTACCTACTAGACTTGCAATGACGATAACCCATCGAGTTACTCATGCTTTTACCTACTAGACTTGCAATGACGCTAACCCATCAGTTACTCATGCTTTTACCTAATAGACTTGCAATGACGCTAACCCATCAGTTACTCATGCTTTTACCTACTAGACTTGCAATGATGCTAAACCCATCAGTTACTCCTGCTTTTACCTACTAGACTTGCAATGACGCTAACCCATTTTGCCCCGATGCAATAACCAGGATAATTCAAGGATAGAGCTAGATTCGCTTAGCGCCTGAAGGCGCCAAGCTAACCTAGCACTACCCTTGATTATCCTGGTCGATCCATCTCCTGCTGTTGTGCATCAGCGGTAAACAGGTTAACCCCTTGTGCATGCAGACTGCCAGGTACTGATTACGACCGTGTTACACGAGGGTATAGTATTGTACTGTGATGTCTGGGACTGCATGGTGGTGCTACTGCTGCCGTCCTACCTACTAAGCATCTTGTCGTCTGCGCCACAGCAGAACACGTGTCCAGCGACCACCCTTACCAGAGACCACTTGCCTTTTATGGGTAAGAAAATCACTCAAATGAAGGTCTTTCACGCATTCTGCCCTACGACCGAAATCCCCAAACTTTGAAGTTGCCCTCTGAAGGACTGTATTACAATTCTAGAGACAAATCGAGCATGATGGTTCAAGTGTGGTGCCGGGATAGCTTGGCACCACCATTCAACTATCATGCTGGATCCATATCTTGCTGTGGTGTGTCGGGGCTGAATGAGTTAATGACCTGGGGCACTTCCTGCCCGTCAAGGTCTCTCTTCAAGAACCAACCTGTGTTTTAAGACCAATTTTTTTTTCCCCCAACAGGTTTTACTGTCAAAATTTAACAGCCAATACATATCACAGTATAACGCTACACAAATCTACACAGACCTAACGACAGTCAAGTGCCTAAAACGTACGTTGGAAATACAAATAATTATCAAGGCCGATCTCATAACGTCTGATATCCTCTAAAGACAATATCAAATTTGGAAATCTTTTCGGTCTTGTTCATTGAATACAGTATATCCAAAATGTGCTTCAATGTAGATCCTGGCCTTCAGTAGTACTTGATGGTAGTAATACAGCACTGGAACACATCTCAAGCATGCGATCTGAGCTACAATTGGTGCTGACCCATTCCCTGCTAGTGGATGCAGACGGTCTTCCTGAAATCTTTTAACTCATTCAGCCCCAACACACCCCAGCAAGACATGCATCGAGCATGATAGTTCAAGGGTGGTGCCAGAATGGCTTGGCGCCCATAGGCGGTCAGCCAGTAACACAAGAGGCACAGATTCTCATAAACCGTGGGGGCTCATGAGGATCCATGCCTATTGCGCTTGACAGTGACAGGGTTAATTATGTTAATGGCAAACATGGCTACGGGGTCAGGACTAAGGCTGAGGGGTGCAGACTGAGGGGCGGCGTTATGAATGGTTCATGAGTTGCGTGGGGGGGTTAGTGCGGCCATGATGGTCAGTGTTAGTGGCAGGTACACGGACAACACCAACATCAACACACCCCTACACATGCAGCCCACACCACGTCGTCAACTCCTCCCGTTTGTATCCCCCCACCCCCCCCCCCCCCACACACACACACACACACACACACACACACACACACACTTCCGCTCGATGACTTCAGATGAAAATCAGGTCAAAATGGTCTGTGTTTGGACAAAACAAAAACAGTGGATTAAAAGCCCATGACAGACAAACATGCAAGATTGCGCGTTTGTCCGGGCTTTTAATCCACAGTTTTCCACCTACTGCTGATCTCCATTACACTGACCGGAATTAACCCATTTAGCCCCCAAATCTCAGCAGCAGATGGATGGACCATGATAATTCAAGGGTAGTGACAGATGAGCTTGGCGCCTTCAGGCGCCAAGCCCATCTGGCACTACCCTTGAAGTACCATGGTTGATCCATTTCCTGCACCTGGTACATGGTCCCTATCTAGCACCTCCAAAATCTGCGAAAAGTGGTCTTAGGGTTAAATGGGTTAAAAACCCCGCATCCCGCGTGTGGCTCTATCACACTGTCTCCATCCAAATGGTTGTACTCATTTCAGACACTAACACTGAGCTACATCGGTGCACTGGCCTGTGACTCTGGACCTCACAACACGGAAGTTGAAAGGTTACAAGTCACAGTCCCCACCAAAGTGTTTTGCACGAGCCAATGAAAGTGCGAAAATACAAACCAAAACAAACAGCCTTCATGCGTTCTGCTTTATACTACTTGAACGAGCTCCACACACTAACCCCTTCAGCGACCGTGGACACAGGCTGCGTTCTTTGTTTTTTTTTTAAAGTCATAATCAATTCAATGGGATTCCCCAGACAGGAAAGGAACACGACATACACAATAGCTTCAACAAAAGGTACAGATCCGCATGAGTGTCGGCAACTGCGGGGGCAGGGGGGGGGGGGGTGGGGTGGGGGGGGCTGATGAGGATCTATAGCTCTTGCAGCTGGGTGGCGTTCAAGTTTTCCTGGCAGTGAAGGGGATACGAAGAGGCACAGAGTGCAATGGACCCTCGCAACACGAGCGCATAACAATGTGCCTTTTACTGGCCCAACAAAGACTTTTGTTTCTCAGACGAAGGCCACAGCAAAAATGTCAGCTGGTCTAAGCCCCAAGGTGCTGTGTCTCAAATTGTGGAGGTGTTGCCTGATGATTATGTACCAGTTGCAGGACATGGCGCTAAAGGCGCCAAGCTAATCTGGCACTACCCTTGAATTATCACGGTCAATCCATCTCCTGCTGTAGGGACTCTGGACTAAATGGGTTAAACCTGTACATTTCATACCACATGCTTTACACACCTACAGCTAAGATTAACACCAACATGCCAGCAAACATTTCACAGATACACGACGTGTGCCCTGGTCTCGAATTTTCAACCTAATGGCTCTAAGCAGTGAGGTGCAAATTCAGGCCCAGCAAACAGAATTAGGTTGACAAACCCCCTATTGATCACTGAAACACACTATCTGATGTAACAACAAGCATGCAGTCACAGGCTACCGGTGTCACAGAATCAGGGCATACTTGAAAGAGACCAAGATCTTCATGAACCTACAAGGACACTACCCTTGAATCATGGTCGATCCATCTTCTACTGTAATGCACTGGGGCAAAATGCGTTAACTGAATAATGCAGGTATAAAAATTTTTTTAAAAATTTTAAAATGTTGCAGCTACATGTCTATTGCTAAAATGACATTTAAAAAAAAATAAATAAATAAATAAAAAAAAACATGCTCCAATGCTGTCTGTCAAAGACGAAACATGTAATCACTATCATACAGCTATCGCTACTCAAACCAATCATCCACTGGTGACGCAGGCCAAGGGTTGTCACAGTCAAGGTCAGACATCTAGGTCAAGGCCAGTCAAGGTCAGACACCTAGTTCAAGGCCACATGCCATGCCAAAGATGGCAAAAATGACATACCGTTGCCTAGCGCGGGGTGTCAGGTCAAGGTCACTCACACCTGGTCAAGGTGTCAAGGACGTACCTCCAGGAGCGGTGTCGTGTCGCGGGACCCAGATGTTGCCGTCTTCATCTTGCAGGGCGGGCGTTATGCGTAGCGTAGCTCGGGCAAGCTCTTTCTGCTGACGGGGGTCTCGATGTTCACGCGGACAGTTGTAGGCATGCTGAGAGGCTGTGGTGGGGGAGGCGGGGCCACGGGGAGGCAGGGGCAGCAACTCCTTCATGTCCACGTAGATGGCCTCGTCCTGGTTGGGTGCAGAGAGTGATGTGGGTATGTCGGGCGGGGTGAGCGGGAGGGATGGTATGGGTGGTGATGTGGGCGGTGCCACTGGGCTGCACACTTCTGTGACAGGTGACAACTGCACCTTTTTTGTTTTGGGTGGAATGAACGGGGCCACACCGGCCAGGTGTCGAGCGATGGCCGCAGCTTGGTCCTTGGGGGACACGCCGCCCGACTCCAGCTGCAGAGACAGTTTGGACTTGACAACCTGCATGTCACAACTCACACTCTTGTGCACGCAGCCACAGGAACTGCTGACCTCACGGGTGGCTGCATGCTCAAGGGGGGTCAGTGCCGGCGGCCGGCCGTTCTGGAGAAGTTCGATCAGTTTTTCATCGTCTGTTTTTGATGAGTCGGACAACGAACAGGAGGAATCACCTTGCTTCTGGAAAGAGTCGTTGCTGCACCTTGGTGAAACCGAGTCACAAACATCGTCACACTTCACTGACGCCGAGTCCTCGACACATTTGTGTAAGGCCGAGTCACAGAACGGATATGGTGGAATGTCAGCTCTGATCTGCGCTAGAGGGGGGGACTGTTGCTGGACATGAAGCACGGTCAATACACGCATCTCGCTCTTCCCCCTGCCATCCTTCAGCAGTGGTGCCAGGTCAGAGTCGTCAGACATTTCGTGGACGGAGCATGTTTCAGAGGGCTGGTCACGACAGGGAATGGAGGAACCCGTTTTATCCAGACTTAGCATGGGAGCAGAGAGATGCTGGGTGGACACGGCGGGTGTTGGGGAGGGGGTGGTTTTAGGTGGAGGGGGAGGGGTGTCTTTTTTGCCAGGGCTGGTACTAGGGGTGGTGGATGCAGACCCTGCCGTCTCCTGGAAACTCAACCTGTTGGGGAAACTTGCGGATCGGCGGCGCCCCACCTTCAACTTGGCACTGGTCTTGTCCTCCTCTCCCTGTTCCGACAGGCTGCGCTCAAACACGCTGGTGCGATTCTTGGACATGTTCAGGTTCTCCTGACTCTGTGAAGCATTCTTGTCTTTGGAATTTCGCCGAATGAGACGTGCGAAAAAGCCTTCCTCTTTCTTGGGTGGTTCAGGCAGCGGCACTTCGGGGGCGGGAATGTACGTGTTGACGTAGGACGACGACTTGATCTGCTTTTGCTCAAAGCTTTTCAGGTTGGTGAAGGGGATAGCGGGTCGTGCCGGCCGCTTTAGACCGTCTTTCTCAAGAACGCTTCTCGCACTTTCCTTCTGCTGCCTGGAGTGCTTGGCGTTCCTTTTTTGCTGCAGACTGCTGGTGGGGGTGGTGGAAGGTGGGGTGGCTGTGGGTGTGGGGGTGGATGTGGGAGGTTTAGCAGCTTTATCTCCAGCAGGTGTTGTGCTGACGTAGGTGTGTAACGCCTCCAGATTTTTCAGCACGGAGCTCTTGCGTTTGGGGATGGGGGGCGGGAAGTTGGACATCTCCATGTAGTTGCTGTCTAGCGGAATGTAGGCGTCCTCACTAGCATCCTGGATGGGCTCGGAGATGTAAAGTTCACGCGGGTGGACCGGCTCAGAGTCCTGATTACCTACATAATCTGAAAGGTAGCTGATATCTGCTGCAGCTGTCCCCCGTGATGCTGGCCCGACGGCTGCCTTGGGTTCATCCACAAACATGTTGGCCATGTCCATGTAGCCACTGAGAACGTCAGCGTTACCTCGTCGTGAGGCTGTGCTGTTCCTGGCGCGGGGCTTGGGGCTGCTGGTGACGTAGAGACTGGATGGTCTGTCGGCGTCTCTCCCAGTGTAGATGTTGTAGCCGCACTCCCTGGCCTGAGCCTGCAGATTGCCCATACTCAGATAGTTGTCCTCCGTGGTGCTGGCCGCCTTGCTGGGACTGTTGCTGTTGGAGTTTTGACTCGGCTGGTTGTCATAGTCGGCAGATTTACCCGAGCCCACCGAGAGACTGCGAGTTCTGACTGGAGGCACAGGGGGAACCAGGCTGGAGGCTGCTGAACTCGACCCAAAGCTGCGCTGTTTGGTTTTACGCAGCAGGGCGGGACCTTTGGGTGGCAGAACAGGGGGTGGGGTGTCTGACTTTCTCCTGGGAGGGGGCAGAGGTGGGGGCTCGTTGATGTAGATGGGTTCTCGGATGAGTGGTGGGGCAGACACGAGAGGTGCGGCGAATGAGATGGGAGGGGCAAGGGAGGAGGGTGGGTTGTCCGTTAGGGGGGAGTCACTTGAGCTGGCCGTTGTTGTAAGCGCACGGGGGTATGGGACTGGAGGGGCATAAGTTGTGGGTGGTCCGAACGCATCATCCTCAAGTGCATCTGTTGATGCTGACAGGTCACCAATGTTAAAGGACAGGTCACTTAACTTAACCCCCTCATGCACACAGGTACCAGTACTGTTTACGGTACCAATGCTCACATGTACATGAGGGTCGAAGGAGGCGTCCTCGTCTTTTGTGGACGGCAGCGGCTGGTGTGCTGGTCGGGCTGAAGCCACGGCCCCTGGCCCGATGTGGGTCTCACTGAAGCAGCGACTGGGAGGGGAGGCTACTCCAGTACGGGACCTGAGGCTGGCCAAACTGCCGCCTGCAGGGTTGCGGAGCAGTGTGGGACTGCGACACAGACATCCACTATCTCCCCCGCCACTCCCCGCCAGGTGCACGTGGCCGCTGTCTGTCTCCTCGTCGTACTTTTCCAGGTTGACGTAGGGAAGGGGGGCGTTGAGCTGCGAGTACCATGGGATGTTCTCCAGTTGGGACATGAGGTGAGGGCTGAGCGGCGACTTCTCCCCCACCCCCAGTCTCTCCCTCAAAGCCGCCACTGAATTGTCTGATGCACTTTTCACACCACCCGGCTCTCCTGCTTGGTTTCGGGTTTGGTCTAGGTCTTTTCTGGCACTAATTTTGGGCGGCAGGCTGGCGGCCTTTTTGGCCACATGGGTGGGGGTGCTGGTCTGGAGAGGAGGTTCCAGCGTGTGGGGACGCATCTGCCAAGGGTCATCAGAGGTCAGGACTCTGGCTTTGTCCTTTCTGCTGTTCGCTGCACCATCCTGCGAGTCAGGACAACCCTGCAGCATCTGGTCCAGCAGAATAATCTCCTCCTGAAGGTCACTCTCTTGCTTCTGAAGTCGCTGAAGCGCCTCATTACGCTTGGTCGTATCAACCTGGGCATTGACTATGGAATCAAAGATGGATGTGTCCAAACTGCGTGGGATGCAGTATTCACGGCCGGCAACTGATGTGACGGACACTCTGGAGGACTGATGCACGGCAAGCCCTTGTCCCCCATCACTACCCGGTGATTTTCCGCAACACGGCTGTAGTTGCACAGTCAGCTGCGAGGACTGCAGCTCCCCGGTGACTGTCACCCCCACGCTGGCGTAGGAAGTAAAGCTGTTGGATGACGACGCTGTGCCTGTCAGGCTGTCTCCTGACTCCATGTCAGACATTTGGATACTCTCTAGTTTGCGCGGGTGTTTGGGTGGCACGTCATAAATGGCCATCAGTCGCTGTCGCTCAGTGCTCTCCATGCTCATCAGCCGCAGTTTCTCCTGGAACGTGATGGCGCCCGCGCGGTGAAAGTCCGTCACGCTCACGGAGTGTCGCTTACGGCAACCCAACTCGTCTCCGTCCACAAGTCCCGGCACCGCCTGGCAGCAGCCTAGTATGGGAGGTCGCGTGCGGCTGGGCGAGGGGTCAAGGCCTGGCGAGGCTCCGTCAGGGGGCCAGAGGGTACCGTAGTCCAGGAGCTGTGAGCCTGGTGGGGGACAGACAACAAGCGGCAAACTGGCTGAAATCCGCGCTAAGCATAGCACCTGTATTCTCACCTTACACCCACACCTGCACTACTACCTGTGTATGTGATATCATCAGCACCATGATGTCTACATCTCCTCCACCTGTGAAATTGTTTTAGTGTTCTGCCCGATTACATGTAAGTAGGTCATGTCAGCTGTTATGGAAACTGGATACATGTATGCTGCATAATGAATGGCTCACTGACGCCAACTGCTCTACGATACATCAAGTTCAACTGGCAGAAAATAAAACCACTTCAGCAAAACCAACTCAGGTTTTTCACTTACATTTTTGATTTCCATGGGTACGGCAGGTCACTACAGCTACCGTATAACTTCTCTTACAAAAAATGACTATGCTGCGACATGCATGAAAATAAACCCTCCACCATGTACAAACATAATATTCAATTTTACCATTGACGTGTCCAACTGCAGGTGGTTATAATTCATAACTGGTATGCTTGTCAATGTCGCCTGATTATAATCAAAACCTCAACATGTACAGAAATGAACAAAAACAAAACGAAACACACACACACAAAAACACAATGGCAACGCTGATACGGACAATTAAAAAATGGCTCAAGCAAAGCAAAACACGTAACCTTGACTCTTCACCCCTGGTTTAACCCCTTCTGTGCCACTGATCACTGGATGTGTTTCTCAAACTCCTTCTCAATTCAACCACAGAAGAACTTCATCCATTCAAGAAACACAGCCCAGTGTTCCCGGTGGGACTGTTTTTCTCTCCGAGTGAGCCTGTCACTCTACTGAAATAACTCAGGGTGACAAACTGAAACAAAGCACATCCAAGAAAACGTCTCTGCGTCAAATCGACAGAGCTGTCCACCATCAGGAACACTGCAGCTCGGGTCAGCAGGAGACAAAAGCAATGCCTAACTGCAAGAGGCACAGATCCTCATGAGCCCCCGAGAGTGCGGGGGCTCATGAGGATCTATGCCTCTTGCCTTTGGGCGAGGCTGGCTCTGTTCTGGCAGCGAAGGGGCTAAGAATGCATTAACCCCTTTTGTGCTGGAGGCCACCAGTATCGTTCACCGTACCGGGTGGCTTCGGGCACCAATGGGTGAACCAAAAGAAACAACCGATGATAGGGACACACACACAGACACGGAGACAACGGACGCGACGAGCACAGTGAAGCGGATGAGAGGTGTGTGGGGGACGTCGTGAGGGATGTGCACGCAGCAATGATCAACGCCAAACCACGGCCTCGACATACCGCAGGCACGAACGACAACAATCACAAAGTTCTGTGCTGATCTGCGACTTGGGATCTTCTGGTCCATGGCCGCCACCCTTTCAGACCCAAGGTCCCGTTTCTCCAATTTGGGAGGTGTAGCCTGAAAGTCTATCCACCATTTGCAGGAGATGGCTTGACCATGACAATTCAAGGGTTAGTGCCAGATTAGCTGGGCGCCTGAAGGCGCCCAGCTGATCTGGCACAACCCTTGAATTATCATGGTCGCCCACCTCCTGCTGTAGAGATCCGGGGGCTAAAAGGGTTAAGGCCCAAACTAACAAACCAGCACAGAGATAAAGGCGTTCACTTCTCTCTTTCTTTAACCCACTTACCCCCAAGGTCACACTTTCCACATTTGGGAGGCGTCACCTGACGACTACGCACCAGCTGCAGGAGATGGTTCTACCATGACAATTCTAGGGTAGTGATATTTTATATGAGTTGGTGGTGCCAAGCTAATCATACGCTACCCTTGAATTATCATGGTCGATCCATCTGCCACGGTTGCTCGTTGGGGCTAAATGGGTTTAAACCCTGTGGCTGTTGGTAGCGTTGTCTGTCGCAATGATTCCTGCAGGAATCATCGTTACAGCCAAAGATGTAAATAGTCTGTTGTAATACAACTGTATGAATCTGGCGAGAGAAAAAAGTAAGAACAGGTGATCCATGTTTTCATTCAAAGCATGTAACTGTAAATTAATGTCTTGGGGGGGGGGGGGGGGGGGGGGGGAGGGGAATGGCAAAAATCTCATATATAGACGAGCAAATGAAATGCAACATTTTTTGGGATGATCAGAAACACACACTAAGGTGTTTCCAATCATCCCCAAAATGTCACATTTCTTTTGCTTGTCAGTATACTTCACTAAAGAATACTACATACTATGGGCCAAAATGAATGCTACAGCACTGTGCTATAGATATGCCACAATAGCGAAGCAAAACAAGTGCAGCAAATTCAATAGTAATATAGTTTTGGAAGCAATCCTTCAGGTGGAGGTCAACTTGCCAGCAAAACTCAAAGCATTTGTCGTTGTTCACTATTTACTTCAGTTCTTCCTTTCTTCTGGCAAAACAATGAGCACAGGAAATGCCACATTTTTTTTAATCATCGGAAACGTGATTCCGAAAGCCTACATTTGGGAAATCATTGAAAACACTTTACGTGTTTCCGAGATTCTAAAAATGTTACATTTCTTTTACTCCTCAGTATATTTATGTACGACTCTATATAAAATAATAATGATAATTAAAAAACACACACACACACCAACAACTAAACTCTGCCTTCTGGATAGCCTACTGGACACTTAGCCCATATCATACTGAGGCTAAAAGCTTCAAATTTGTACACTGCTATATATATGCAAGCTACATTATAGTACTTACAGATAAGGCTATAGACCAATGGCTTTAGTTCAAGGGTGGTGCCAGAAAAGCTTGGCGCCCAGAGGCGCCAAGCTTTTCTGGCACGACCCTTGAACTATTTTAGTCAAACTTATTCACACACTGGTGTATTCCGAATGATAAGGGTTACATCCACCCTTTGACTGTCAATAGTGACACTAGTTCTCAACAAAAGGCGCTAACCAAGGGTTCAAAGAACTAGTCTTGTTTGTGCACAGTGCTACTCATTCAGAGAATACTGCCAGTGTAAATAGCAAATCGTTCTTTATTAACCCTCTTGCTGTCAGTGGTGTTTTGGTGAAGGCGATTCCTGCAGGACTCGCCTGAATGAAAAGTGCAATCACAGGCCACAAGGTTAAAATGATGCCTACACAGTGATTTGGCCCCAATCCCCGTATGGTCCCATTAAGTGTCACAGCGCCTGACAAATGGGTTTATGCTGCATAACCCAAGGTGTCACCTAGCGCCTACGTAACAGTTGCAGGAGATAGATCGACCATGATAACTCAAGGGTAGTGCCAAATTAGCTTGGAGCCATCAGGCACCAAGCTATTCTGGCACTACCCTTGAATTATCATGGTCGATCCATCTCCTGCTGCAGTGCACCGGGTCTGAATGCGTTAACCGTTTCACTCCTACCCTAGCTACCTCGTTCTAAGCACTACCAATCTGTACTGCGTGTAGTTGCTGCGGCTGGTGCCAGGCACTACCCTTGAATTATCATGGTCGATCTATGTGTTGCAGTTGTTTGTGGAACTAAGTAAAAGAGATCATTAACCCTTTTCATCCTGATCCACTATTGCTTTGAAATAAATGTGTCCATGATAGTTCAAGGGTGGTGCCAGAACAGCTTGGCGCCTGAGGCGCCAAGCTGTTCTGGCACCACCCTTGAACTAAAACGATTGATCCATCGTGTAATGTGTCATGTAGCCTTCACAGAACAGTAAGCAAATAATTATTTCAGAAAATCAGCCTCAGAATGTAATGGGTTAAGAGAGAGAGAGAGAGTTGTACATTGCATTCTATCTGTCTATACCGCACAACCTGTTAACCCTTTTAGCCTCAAGGTCCCATTTCTCAAGTTTTGGAGGTGTTTTCCTAACGACTATGTACCAGTCGCGGGAGATGGATTGACCATCATTCAAGGGTAGTGCCAGATCAGTTTGTTTTGCGCCTTCAGGTGCCAAGCTAATCTGGCACTACTCTTGAATGATCATGGTCAATCCATCTCCTGCTACAGGGACTCGGGGCTCGATGGGTGAAGAGAAACCACCGTACACTCATGGATTCATCCCAAAGCGCTGGGAGGTGGTGAGGCGCTGGGAGGGGTAGGGTTGAGATTGTACTTACAGCACAGACAGGTTGCTCTCTCCCGATGGGGGACAAGTGTCACCTGTCATTGAAGACCATCATTTAGGTAGCCACAGCCACAGCCACAGCCAACTGAATGATGGCCATTAACCCCTCTTTAGCCCCAAAACCCTACAGCAGGAGACTGACTGACCATGATCATTCAAGGGTAGTGCCAGATGAGCCTGAAGGCGCCAAGCTCATCTGGCACTACCCTTGAATGATCATGGTCCAATGTTTGAGCTGTAGCAGGGTCTGACCTAACTCTGGTTTACGTACTTCTGTGTGTGCGTGCGTGTGTGTATGTGTGTGTGCAAGCACGTGTGCATGCCGGCGTGCGTACGTGTATGTGTGTGTGTGTGTGTGTGTGTGTGTGTGTGTGTGTGTGTGTGTGTGTGTGTTTTATGTAGTTTGTAGCAAGGACAAGAATGAAAAAAGGTCTGCACACCTATTCTTTTATCCTTGGAAAATAAAGTTTCATTTCATGGTCATCCACCTCCTGCAACTGGTACATAGTTGTAAGTAACACTTGCACAATGTGGGAAATGGGACCGTGAGGCTACAAGGGTTAATGACGGGCCATCTCGTATAAAGGTGGTCCCTTCAAAACAGGCTCCGCTGTACATACATTTCTTTCCTTCACTTCTGCCAAAGTGTCCAACAGAATTTTTTCTCTCTCTCTCTAGCTCAGCTTTCTTACATCCCCCTTGTAATCAAACTGCAAGCGTGTCAAAAGCCAAATCACGCGAATCACAGCAGACTGCAAAGTGCAGGAAAGGTGGAGGGGGAAGCACTAGACACTCACTTCTGTTGTTGGCGTTCTTGTTGCCAGCCGACTTGCCCAGGCTGTTGACGCGCAGGATCTCCGCGATCTCCTCCGCCTGCTCCGTCTGCAACGCGTGCACACCCACACCTGTCGACGCGCAACACAGAAACCGTTACAATCCAATGGTTACGAGCAAGCGTCTGGTTTTCAGCACACACACAGACCGCTGGGAGTTTGATCACCTCCGTAAAATACCAGGTTGACTCATTCTGCCCGTGACACACCACATCAAGATACGGCTCGACCATGACAGTTCAAGGGTGGTGGCAGAACAGCTTAAGCTATTCTGCCACCACCCTTGAACTATCATGGTCGATCTGTCTCCTGAATTGTAATGCGGTGCTCGGAGGATAACTCCAGAATGTGGGTATTTCGTACCTCGGGCACAGCAAGTTAACGCATCCTGGTTGGTACTCTGCACGTTGTGCCCTCCCCTAGTAAAGCTCCAACCTGCACCATCCCTTGCTCACAACACCTCACTATGTGCTTGATCACAACCACAGCCTCCGATCCTTGCTGATCAGACCTCGCTGTATACCAGCGGGGGGGGGGTGACAGTCTCAAATCTTGAACAAAATTTATAACCTCGCTCAACCCGCACCAATCTCTCGTCCAACCCCCCCCCCCTCTCCCTCCATCTGCAAGAGACATAGATACTCATATGCCCCTGTCAAAGCAGGGGTCCATGAGAACCTATCCCTCTTGCTGACTCAAACTGAACACAGACTGATGGCGGTTTACTGTTCCTCAGACTGATGTCGTTAGACTTCTCTGCAAGAGACATAGATCCTCATGAGCCCCTGCATTTGCAGGGGCTCATGAGGATCCATGTCTCTTGTTGATGTAAAACTGAATCTGTTGTTCCTATAACCATAGTTTCTTTTTTCTGAGGCCGAGACACACACTGTGTGTCAGTGCAGTCTGAGTGCAACTGCATCATAAACTCAACTGAACCTTCGATAATCAGACTTTTCTGACTGAGAAACCAGCGCGTGGCAGCAATCCATACATGCCCCTGAACCAGAGGGGGGCTGATGATACTCTATGCTACTTGCAGGTGGAAGGTGTCTGCTGAAGAATGGATACTGTCATGATGGATTTTGTGAGTAGGATGCAATCTGCTGCCAAAACTTAAATCTGAATTTATACATGCTGGTGCCCTCTGCCGACAGATTAACCAGTCTTCCAACTTTCTTCGGGGTTTTTTTGTGTTTTTTTTTTTTTAACTAGTGTACAGATGAAGGCAAAATCTACAAGCACTTGAAATCAGCAACACCCCCAAAGTTTTATTTTCTAAATTATCTACTTATATTTCGCTTTACCACCGACCCCAATGCCCTGAAATTCCTACAAAATAAAACCTGTTTAACTGTGCAAGTGAAATTGTTTATTTGGAAAACTTATCAGGTGCTTGTGCCACAGGCCATTTATAACTTGCCAGAACCACTGGTTGACAGAGCCACATGCGCCCAAATTTTCTCTCTCCACCGTTCTTGAATGCTGAGAAGAATAGAACCCCACGCAGCTGCAAGAGGTATAGATCCTCATCAGCCCCTGCAATTGCGGGTGCTGATAAGGCTCTATGCCTATTGCAAGAACTACTTTGTATCCAGACTGCTTTGACAGCTGCTGATCATTTGACGTTCAGCTTACGTGTTGAAAAGCACTCTGTAATGCTGGCAATGCTAAGGTTAAACACACACATTGTGCCCAAAGGTTAACCCTTTGGCTGTTGGTAGTGGCTTTTGATGTAATGATTCCTGCAGGAATCATCGTGACAAAAAACGCTACCGACAGCGCCAGGGGGGGGGGGGGGGGGGGGGGGGTTAACTATCCCAAAGATGGAAACTGACAAATGAAATCTACATTATGACTCCAAAAACTGATCGATCATAGCACATGTTGTTCAAGGGTAGTGCAGAACAGCTTGGCTAGTAGTGGCCGATTCATGTCCTTTGCAGGGTGGAGAGTGACAGAAGCCATTAATTTGTGTATCGCCTCACCTTTGCCACATCGTGAGCCGCCCTCAAAGCAGAATTTGCCGTCCACAGCCCCGAAGCGTCGCAAGTCTGCCACGTTCCACGACTGCAGGATGCGCGGCGGGACCTGTGCGGTCAGGCAGAACTGCGTGCCATGGATCAGTAGTTTCATGCCCTCCAAGGGGAGACGACTCCCTGATGGCACCTTGACCAGACGCACGGGAAACTGGTATTCTGTAGAGGACAAAAGACAAAAAATTGCAAACACCTACTCAATAGTTATTTCATGCAAAATGCTATCTTCTGTGTGTATGTGTGCGTGTGTGTGTGTGTGTATGTGTATGTGCGCGTGTGTATGTGCACGTGTCAGTATGTGTGATGGGGTGTGTGTGTGTGTGTGTGTGTGTGTAGGAGTGTGAGATCATCATGGGACTTTAATTCCCTAAGCTGGCAATGTTTTTGTTTCATATACATGTGCATTTATATACTTAATTTTGTGTATAATTATTGTCTCCTAGTTTTGTAGCAACGGCAGGTTTGAAAAATGGCTATGTCTGTGACGACCGTTGATCAAAAGCTTCATTGAATCATTCTTCCAAATGATCCTGTGACGAAACTGTACCTGTGTTAGTGTGTGTGAAGCGTATTGCGAGTAATCTGCGACGCATTTCCTAGATCGTGATGGTGTGATCTAATGACTATGTCCCTGCTGCAGGTGAGGGACCAACCATGCTAATTCAAGGTTAGTGCCAGATTAGCTTGGCGCCATCAGGCGCCAAGCTAATCTGGCACTACCCTTGAACCATCACGGCCGATCCATCTCCTGAAAAGGGATGTTGGGGCTAAGTAAACTGCCAATAAATTACTAATTTCTACATTAAAAAAAAACAAGCCAGCATTACAAAAATTTACGTGGATCTTAGTTTTAGGAAACGACACTGCAAAATACACGTTGTACCAAATTATAAGTGGTCCGTTTTATATCAGTCCAGACACATTCATCAGTTGTCCCCCACAGCACTAAAGAATCACAAACCATGAAACAAAACAAGAGTGGCAGGATAATATTCAACACATCGGCAATGTGACGTATATGTCAACACAGTGAATGAAGTTCTCAACAGCAAATGTGTCCAACAGACTGATTTTTTTTTTTTTTTTTTAACCTCAGCTATCTACGTTGCCAATTCTACGAAACGTATGAAAGACACGCCGCGTTCAAGACTGGATAGGCGACAAATGAAGCCTGTTGTCAAGTCACGCCGCATTTATGCCGCACGACTTGAAAGCAAACTTCATTTGCCGCGTATCAGTGTGTGCCCCGCCTGCAATGATACGTTCATTTGCCGCGCCGTATCCTATACGCGGCACGTCTTCAATGATGACTTTATCCGCTGCATGATTCCATGGCACGTCTGAAGTAGGTTAACCCATTTAACCCCACGGCCGACGGTATTTCCGCCAGAATTGTTGAGCCGTGTCACCAAACGACTATGTACCAGTGGCGGAAGATAAAGCAACCATGACACAACCCCACGGCCGACGGTATTTCCGCCAGAATTGTGGAGCCGTGTCACCAAACGACTATGTACCAGTGGCGGAAGATAAAGCAACCATGACACAACCCCACGGCCGACGGTATTTCCGCCAGAATTGCGGAGCCGTGTCACCAAACGACTATGTACCAGTGGCGGAAGATAAAGCAACCATGACAATTCAAGGGTAGTGACAGATTAGCTTGGCGCCTGACGGCACCAAGCTAATCTGGCACTACCCTCGAATTATCACGGTCGGTCGATCGATCCATCTCCCTCTGTCGTGCGTCGAAGCTCAGTCAATGGGTAGACATACCCCGGTACTTCAACTCCACACAGCAAGTGAACAGCATATTTGACGACTTGCACTTTTCTCTGTGTCCATACTCTAGAGCCCCTCTTGACTCGGGAGTGAAGAAGAAGAATTTGGAGAGTGCGCGACGCACGCTGAAGAGGGGAAAAGCGACAGCCAGGAATCTTCATGGGATATAAGCCACACGCACAGCAGACGCTAAAAATAAAATGCAGCGCCAATGAAAGCCGACCCCGTGTTTTCCTCTCCGCCCTTCGGAGCTGCTCACACCCCTGCGCCCCCCCCCCCCCCCCCCCCCCCCCACCCCCCCACCGTCACCATTTTGATTTTTTCTGACGGCATTTGACCCCGCGCCAAGCACCAGACCTTTGCCATTCGCAATCAGCACCCTATTCACACAAATCTTCAGTCTGCAAGGGACGCAGATCCTCATAGTCCCCGGAAGGCCATTGACAAGCAGCCCGGCGTCAACTAGCAAACAAATATTCTGCTGCATCCAGGCGATGATCCTCATGCACCCCGGCAGGTCATCACAATCAACCGTCAACTAAAGAATAAAGTTCCATCCGCAAGAGAACGGATCCCCGTGAGCCCCCGCAGTTGCTGATGAGGATTTATGTCTCTTGCAGCCGGAACGAAGTCAACCCTCGCGCCTTACTGGAAAGGTTCAGCCAAATTTTGGCCTTTATTCTCAGGGGGAGACGATAGAAAGAGTATGGTTTGCGGCTGAGTGTGCTCTCTGGGGCCCGTTGTCCCAAATGGCACTAATCAGGGATGAATATGATTTTCATATCCATCTGCTTGTTGAGGCGGCACGTTGCACACCCCCTACCTCCCTCCATCCCCAGCTAGTGTCAATAATCCACTCCACACGTTCCGCCTCCCTCCCTCACCACCTGATGTCAATAATCCACACGTTCCGCCTCCCTCCCTCACCACCTGATGTCAATAATCCACACGTTCCGCCTCCCTCCCTCACCACCTGATGTCAATAATCCACACGTTCCGCCTCCCTCCCTCACCACCTGATGTCAATAATCCACACGTTCCGCCTCCCTCCCTCACCACCTGATGTCAATAATCCACACGTTCCGCCTCCCTCCCTCACCACCTGATGTTAATAATCCACACGTTCCGCCTCCCTCCCTCACCACCTGATGTCAATAATCCACACGTTCCGCCTCCCTCCCTCACCACCTGATGTCAATAATCCACACGTTCCGCCTCCCTCCCTCACCACATGATGTCAATAATCCACACGTTCCGCCTCCCCCCCCCCTCACCACCTGATGTCAATAATCCACACGTTCCGCCTCCCTCCCTCACCACCTGATGTTAATAATCCACACGTTCCGCCTCCCTCCCTCACCACCTGATGTCAATAATCCACACGTTCCGCCTCCCTCCCTCACCACTTGATGTCAATAATCCACACGTTCCGCCTCCCTCCCTCACCACATGATGTCAATAATCCACACGTTCCGCCTCCCCCCCCCCCCCTCACCACCTGATGTCAATAATCCACACGTTCCGCCTCCCCCCCCCCCCCTTCACCACCTGATGTCAATAATCCCATCCGCACGGGAGGGCAGGCGCTGTCTGGCTTTACAGTGAGAAAGCCTCGTGACAATGACGCATGACCGGCGCATGCTGTATAATGCCAGTCTACAGTCGGGAAATCAGGAATCCTACAACTTCATGATGTTAGCTAAACCTGGGAGAAAGGTCCCTGTCCCCCTCCCCACAAAAACAAACAAACAAACAAACAACAATCACAACAACAAGCAAACCAACCAACAAAAAACGCAACAAAAGACACCGTGATGTAAACGGAACCAAAAAAAATTCCAGAGAAATTGAACCCGTCTGCTGCCGATAAAAACGGAACACCACCCAACCGCAAGGGGCACAGACCCTCATGACTGAGTACCCGCCGTTGCGGGGGCTTATGAGGGTCTATGCTTCTGGGTGAAACCACTTTGTATAGATCTACGTTTGTTTGACGACTGGGGATGTGAATTTCAGATTTGAAAAACACAACGTGCGTCCCTTGGCAGGGGTGGGGGTCAATGCTAACAGCAAGGTAACAAGAACTGACCTCAGGTAGCAAGTGCCATCTTAACCCATCAGGCCGCGACGCACTACAGCGGGAAATGAATCGACCATGATAATTCAAGGGTAGTGCCAGATCAGCTTGGCGCCTTCAGGCGCCAAGCTGATCTGGCACTACCCTTGAATTATCATGGTCGATCCATCTCCTGCAACTTGTACACACCGGCTCGGGGTTACATGGGTTAATTAGACCAAAGAGCATAAGCTATGCTGTATACTCTCTGGTTAGACTGACGACTTTCTCTCATAAGCTATGCTGTATACTCTCTGGTTAGACTGACGACTTTCTCTCATAAGCTATGCTGTATACTCTCTGGTTAGACTGACGACTTTCTCTCATAAGCTATGCTGTATACTCTCTGGTTAGACTGACGACTTTCTCTCATAAGCTAAGCTGTATACTCTCTGGTTAGACTGACGACTTTCTCTGAAAGAGGTGTGCCAAGACACCATGCAGGTCGCTGTTTCCAAACAGCAGAAATGATTCCAGAAGAAAAAAAAAAGGCTCGTGGTTCACGGGAATATCAGACACACGCTACAGTAACACCCCCCCCCCCCCCCCCCCGCCCCCCACCATTACCATCCTTTACGCCGGCAGCTGGTCGTTGATCTGGTTGTCAGAAACACCGATATTCCCCCCGCGCATCTGCTTCACCGCCTGACCGCAAATAGATGGAGTATGCTAACCCCCCCCCCCCCCCCCACCCACTTCAAACCACTAATGGCACTCCCCATCAACGGTAGTTATTTGCACGTTTTCTGTACGTCTGCTTGAAATGACTGCACGTTTAACCCTCTAAGCCCCAACACCCTACAGCAGGAGACTGACTGACAATGATAATGCATGGCTAGTGCCTGAAGGCGCCAAGCTAATCTGGCACTACCCTTGAACTATCATGGTCAATCTACCGCCTGCAACTGGTACATATTCGTTCAGTAACATTTTCAAAAATCCAGCGTCTGGTCAAGGTGTCGTCAGAGTCGTCTCCCCTTGGAGGGCATGAAAAGCACCCGGGGGACTTAACTCCTTCTACCCCAGACACACCACAGCAAGATAAGGATCGACCATGAAAGTTGAAGGGTGGTGCCAGAATAGCTTGGCGCCTATGGGCGCCAAGCTATTCTGGCATCACCCTTGAACAATCATGGTCGATCTGTGTCCTGCACTCCATTGCAGTCTTCAGAGGACGACGGCAAAATTTGGGGATTTCGGTGTTGGGGTACAATGAGTTAAAGGGGTTAAACAAAAGTCCTTCGCTTGGTTTCAAATTTCAGGTTTGTTGCAAGCATACAACAGTTATCAAATAACGGAAGACAGTCATCGTCGGGTATAACACACCGAGTAGTTTCCTTGTCTCTGATGTTTCATTTTATTTTTATAAGCAAAGTCATTGACACACAAAGAGTTAAGTTCAGTTCAGTTCGATGAAGACGAGATCTGTGCGCTCCAAAAAGGCCCATACGCGTCAGCTCCCCCCCCCCCCCCCCCAGCCCCCCCTCCCAAGTCTTTCTCTCGACACCTCTGAAAAAGTGCTGACTTTTGTTACATTCGACCTTGTTGTTGATTGATTGTACATTGCTTAACGTCCCGACAGCAACAAGGCTTTCTCAGGACGTGCCTGCACTGCTTGTGAAAAAAAAAAAAATAAACAGAACATTGAATGTATGTCGCCAGCCGGTCAAATACGTTAAATAAACCTAACACAAGGGGCTAAATAAAGCTAATACCATTTAGCAACACACATCCAATATCAAGAGCTACAGGCAGTGCAGACAGTAGGGAGAGTTTTAAAAATGCAAATACAGGTGAATGGACAAAGGGTAGACAGAAACACATGCCCCAGAATAGAGAGAAAAACCCACCCTGTGGGGCTGACCAGGGTGACCCTGGGAACTAAAAAATACCTAACCCCACCCAAGTCCCCCAGGGCAGACCCGGGTGGGGGTGACCTTGTTGTTGTCAGCGAAACAGACCAACTGTCAAGAAGTGAGACCTCATAAAACAACCAAATCCGACACAGCAAACCAGCTGATGGTCTCACTGCACGAGTGCAAAAGGTCACAACGCCAAGTGCAATCTTGATGGACGACATTCCTGTTTATTATTACGGTCCGCGCCGCACGCGCCATTTTAATGCAAACGATGGATCGCTTTCACAGGACTGTATTATTTTTTAAGGCGCAGTATGTTTTTGTCAACAATCTTGCCGCAACACCACCACTCAACTGCAAGAGGCATGGATCCTCATGAGCCCCCGCGCACGCGGGGGCTGATGAGGATGTATGCCTCTTGTCGGCATCACTCTACTTCCCTCCCGGCTGCGGTAGGAATTGACAGTAACGACAAACATCGTGCACAGTTAGGTCATTAGTCAGTGGACGCCCGATAATACAAGGCGGATGACGAGGAGTCGCGTTACGATTATGACGTGTAAAAGGCGGATGACAGGGAGTCGGGTTACAATTATGACGTGCGCCGGTCCAACGGATCCCACCGTCACGTCGTTTTTGCGTCGGTCCGCATTTCTCCGGTCCGCTCTGACCTGCTTTGCTTTCAGTCCGCTTCGACCTAGATATATGCGTATTAGAGCTACGGACTGGAGACGGCACTCGCGCGGCGCTGTACTGTTCCGTCTGCGTCATACGAGTTACAGGTTGAACGACTGGCGACCTCCTCCTGCGTCAACAGTACTAGCGTAGGTGCTGGTAAAAAGAGGCACAGAACCTCATGGACCCCCGCATTCGCGGGGGCTCATGAGGATCTTTGACTTTTGACGAAGGAGGGTGCTTCTTAACAGCCTGTCTTCTGCTGCGCTTCGCCCAGAACGAGGAAATTTATGCTGGATGTCAAGAGAGGAGATAAGTGGCGAGGTAAACCATTTAAAAAAAAAAAAAAAAGCGTACTCCATCTATTTTAGCTGTGGTGACCTACCGAATTTTAGACCTACTTAGAGTGCCCTGGCAATGTGACGTCAGACTGCTAACTCTCTCCATCCCCCCCCCCCCACCCCCACCACCTCTCTCTGTCAGCAATACGTTCTTGTTCACCGTCTTAAAGCTACTGACGATGCCGTAGATAGGCGTCTTTTCCGTCAAAAGATAGTCAGCAACAGAACAAAACCCTCATTCAATCTAGCATTGTAATAACGATGGTTGGTTGCTTAACCGTTCATCTCTGACCCACTACCACCGGAGAGAGGTCGACCATGACCATTCACGGGTAGTGCCCAGATTAGCTTGGCGCCTGATGGCGCCAAGCTAATCTGGGCAATACCTTTGAATGATCATGGTCGATCCATCTCCTAAAAACTGATGCATTGTCATTATTAGGCAACATCTCCAAAATGTTGGAAATGCAGCCGTGGGGTTACAAGGGTTAATTCGGGGTTAAACGTCCACAGCACAAGACTGATAATGGACGGCGCTAAGGGGATGGTCTATGGGTATGTGGACAACTATTGCCTGAACACTGATCAATTCAGGCGCACTGCACATGTGTCACTTTGATTCACCAGGACCTTTCAACAGGCATGTCATTGCAAAAGCCGGTCTTTTTTTGCAAGTTAACGAAGTTGACGGTCGCCTACAGAACGCTACCGGCTGTCACCGTCAGAAATGGAGCACTGAAGACAGTGCACTGGCAGTGCCGGAGGCACGGCAAATTTGGAACTACCTCTTATCATGGTCGATCCATCTCCAGCTCTTTAATATGTTAACCCACTTAGCCCGGACGCTCTACAGCAGCAGATGGATTGACTATGATAATTCATGGGTAGTGCCAGATTAGCTTGGCGCTAAAGGCGCCAAGCTAATCTGGCACTACCCTTGAATTGTCATGATCAATCCATCTCGTGCACCTGGTACACAATAATCAGGGGGCACCTCCAACATTCTGGAAATGCAGCCGTGGCGCTAAACGGGCGAATGCACGAGCCCATCATTTATATAGGGCAGCAATGGCTGCCTGGCTCAATTCGCTGCCACGAGACAACCAGTGTGGCAAGCTGGTGGTGAATCCACACAAGAATTGCTGCACTAGCCAAAAATCACACCGTGAGCCGCTCCTCATCACTGAAACCATACACAGACTGTAACAACATAATCGCCGTATAAATACCCGCATGACTTTATGCCCATGAACCATAGCATTTGTCCTGGGGAAACCAGACATTGCCAACTTCAGCATCCAGTCACGCTGAGAAATCTGCAAGAGGCATGGATCTTCACGAGCCCCCACAAATTGCGGGGACTCGTGAAGAACCATGCCTCTTGCCTGGTGTCAACTACGTCCGTTTTGCTCGCCTGACGGGAATCAAACGTGCACGCAGGCTACTACAGGAGTTGGGGGTAATGTGTGGCACCTGGGAAACGGAACACGATGCCAGGGTTTTGATGTCAGTGATGCTACTGTGGATTGCTGGATAATCTCCCTTCCACCCTCAGCGCCGACTACTTGCCAGTAATAGATAACGACTTGCAAAGATCGGCTAAACATCACGTTCACGTCACAGAATATGGACGGATCAAAATGGTTCCGGGGTAGTGCTAAATTATCATGGCACCACACTAGCACCTACACAAGTCTGGCGATACCTACGAATGTCCATGTTAAAGTCAGTTGCTACGTCAGAGTAGTTTCTGGCACCAGCCTCACACAGCTGGAAGAACATAGAATAGTAATATAAGTGAGCCGTTTGACTTTGGAAGTGAAAGGTATAAATGTCAGGACGTAGGAGCGCTTCTTGTCATCGTGATCCCCAGTGGGAACGCCAGGACCCGACCAAAGAACCCATTCATGACGGGACAGCGGAAAAGTTCATCTAGGCTTTTTTTTGGGGAGAGGGGTCTGCATTCCTAAATGCTAAATGCTGGCCATTTAGACCCTGCCATCCGCAAAAGGCATATATCCTAATGAGCCCCTACAACTGCAGGGGCTCATGAGAATCTATACCTCTTGCTGGTAGGGATCGGACAATTTACAAATTCAGATGGAGTGAGGGAAGCGGCTCTTGTACAAGTGGCTTGAGCGGCTGGGGAGACTGTACCCTACCAACTGCATGTACTCGGCTTGAAAATCACAAGTGTAATTGTAGTCAGCAAGAGGCATAGATCTTACTAAGCGGGGCTCATGAAGATCTATGCCTCATGCAGGCGCGCGGTTTTGGGTTGAAGTGTTGGTCTCTAAAGACAGGAAGAGAGAGGGGAATTGAGCTATTTCCTCTTCCCCTTTCCCACCAGGAAACGCCAGACCAGGAACTGACGCAAGGACTCAAGTCGGTTCCAGTCACTGAGCTGAATACTGTGGTTCCAGTATGTTGTCAGTCCATCAAAGCCTGGGGCCAGTTGCAAACTTGCATGAGCGAGCTTAGTCCTGCACCAGCCACTAAGTTGCTATAGCGGCGCACCTTGCTTAGTGGCTGGTGCAGGACTAAGCTCGCTCATGCAACTGGCCCCAGGATCTTCATGCTAGTGACATAGTCACAAGAACCCCTGCAGCAAAAAACGGTATCAAGAGAAGCTGCCTTTCTAGCTGGCCTTGGCTGGCTAGACTCTGTTCATCAGACGGAGTGTGACAGGGGTTCTGGGTGCGTGCAGAGGTGATATTACAAACGAGACACCTTTAAACTTTGAACACTGGCCCCCTGAGGTGATTAGTCCACGCGCATTGCGCTCCTGGGACGTCTCGGATCTTCTTGTACATTGACGCAAAGTCACGTAACGGACGTTAAAGCCTCTCTAGTTTCTGAAACTAATCCATGAAAAGTTACACCCAGACCCTTCGCAAATAGTGTCACCTGTCATTAAAGACCATCATTTAGGTGGCTGTAGCTGGAGCCACCTACATGATGGTCATTAATGACAGGTGGTCCTCCCAAAAGGATGGTTGTTTGAAACAGGTGCTACTGCGTCTACCAACGCTTCTGAAGGGTGGGGTGAAGCACGTGTGGGTCTTCCCCAGCGCAGAGATCCCATCCTGATCAAACAGCACTGTGATAGCGATTTTTACATAAAAAGGACTTCCAGCTCTCGCTGATTTCGTCCTGAGAGGGGTGCGTGTGTGTGTGTGTGTGTGGGGGGGGGGGGGGGGGATCTTTCTGTCTGTCGTCGTAGCTTGCGCATCCTTTGGCTTACATCCACTCATCATGTATACCCGCGCCTCGGATCAGAGTAGAGCGCCCCGGGAGGCGTTGTTCTGCTCTTACTCCAAGCGAGTCCCAGTCCAAGGCCTCAGTTTGGTTTTTAGTTTTGGGATTTTTATGGTTTGAGGTTGGTCCTGTACACAACCTTTACATTTTCGCGTGGTTTTAGGAGTGTTTTTTATATTTTATTTTATTTTTTAAACCTTATTCCTTACGATGTACCCCAGGGAGTGCACTGGTGAAGGATGCTAGTGAAGGATCCCTATTTTATTTTAACGGTTGGCGACTGTACTCGGGCGAGCGGGAAGTCGGGTGGTGGCGGAGTGTCAAAATGGGTACCTCGCCCCCCTGGGATGTCCTATCCCCCCTGTCCCGTGGCGGAGACCTAAAAGGATTGGATTGTACATTGCTTAACGTCCCGACAGCAACAAGGCTTTCTCAGGACGTGCCTGCACTGCTTGTGAAAAAAATAAACAAAATATTGAATGTATGTCGCCAGCCGGTCCAATACGTTAAATAAACCTACGATATGGGGCCTAAATAAAGCTAAGACCATTTAGCAACACACATCCAATATCAAGAGCTACAGGCAGCGCAGACAGTAGGGAGAGTTTAAAATAGGAAAATACAGGTGAATGGACCAAGGGTAGACAGAAACACATGCCCCAGAATAGAGAGGAAAACCCACCCTGTGGGGCTGACCAGGGTGACCCTGGGAACTAAAAAATACCTAACCCCACCCAAGTCCCCCAGGGCAGACCCGGGTGGGGGGAGACCTAAAAGGAGTCTACCGCGCCGGTCCAATAGGGCTAGGGAAGTTCCCTGCGTTGCCTAGCAGCGTCGGTGCATCAGCCGTCATCTTAAGAGGATAGAATAGTCTTGACTCATTCTACCCCAAAAGCCGAAATCCCCAAATTTTGCCGTTGTCCTCTGAACACTGCTTTGTAGTGCAGGACACAGATCGACCATGATAGTTCAAAGGTGATGCCAGAATAGCTTGGCGCCCATAGGCGCCAAGCTATTCTAGCAACACCCTTGAACTATCATGGTCGATCCATATCTTGCTGTGGTGTGTCTGGGGTAGAATGAGTTAGGTAGTAGCGACGAAGTGTTTCAACCCCCCCCCCTCCCCGTCTGCTCGGGGGGGGGGGGGGGGGGGGGGCAGTGGTCAAAAGACCTACCTGGTAAGACACCGTAACGGGCTTTCCCTTCTCCTGGGAGGGCTATCTTAACACACCGGGGACGGGAAAAAAAAGTATAAAGAAAAACAAGATAGGGAACCATAACCCACAAAGTCCTTTCTATATGAGAGCTGTCCTCGCTGTCAATGGTCTCTACCTTTTGTCTTTTACCTGATTCTGATGTTGAATTATCTCCTTGTTACGTGGTGGAGTCGTAGTCGTAGTATGATAAACACACCAGGTGCACACACGTAAGGTTCTTTTAAATAAACTTCATTTAGCTGCAACCCGTTACACGTGGCTTAAGGATGTAGGCAACACTGGAGTAACAGTTCCAACAATATTTTAATTCAGTGATGCGATCTCCACACAATGCATTCCCAAATGCACCTACACTGATACAATGTCTTCTCTTCTGCAAATGTCAACACTGGCGACACAAAGTTCCTCACACAACGTACACCACCGTTACGCTGCGTCTCTCACAATGTACACCCTATACGGGCCACGTACCTACGATAAACTTTGTGTCCCTACAACTGACAATGCTTGACAATGTACACACGTGCTTCCGAGCACCATCTTTTATAGTAAAACAACTTTCCAGAATAATCTAATGAAATCACACAACGCAACCAATCAAAATAATCTACGTAACCGGAACTCTAAAATATTAATGAAAAAAGAACTTTCAAGAATACTACAATAGTCTACAAAAATTTGACTGCTCATTTCAGCCCCAAATCCTAGTGTGTAATGACGTCACACAATAGTATGGCCAACCGTTCACAACCTTTCATAAATACACAATGACCGGCTGTTCACTTCACGCGCACCAAAACAACTATAACTAAAAATAGAGCGTCTCTACTAAAATGTTGCTTACATTTTGACGTCACACGCACGAGGTCACTAGACAGAGCGCGACCCCGCACAAACGTTCTATCTATTCTCAGCGAAACTACGCATTCCAAAAATCAACCGTTCTTCTCCTTGCGACTTCGATAGAAACTTCCGGACTAATCTTAGCGTATCATAACAAAACCAAATCCGCTATCATGCACGAACGGTAGAGAATCTCACTAAAAAGGTACGTGATACGTAACCATGACCAATCTATCTCCTGCTGCAGGGTCTCGGGACTGAAAGGGTTAATGCTGACTGAAATACTCTCTCGAAAATTCCCCAACAAAGCAAAAGACAACGGGGCAGTGCGAACACAAGTGACAAGCCATTTAGTCCCACGCCCGCTTTTTTTTTAGGTGTCGGGTCAAGGCCATGTACCAGCTGCGGGAGATGGATCAACTACGATACTTCAAGGGTAGCGCCAGGTCAGCTTGGCGCCTTCAGGCGCCAAGCTCATCTGGCACTACCCTTAAATTATCATTTTCGATTCCGTCTCCTGCTGTGGGGCTTCGGTGCTAAATGGGGTTAAAGTAAAACAGTTCAAAGGCGCCAAGCTCATCTGGCACTACCCTTGAATTATCATGGTCGATTCCGTCTCCTGCTGTGGGGCTTCGGTGCTAAATGGGTTAGCGTACAACAGTTCAAAGGTGCCAAGCTCATCTGGCACTACCCTTGAATTGTCATTTTCGATTCCGTCTCCTGCTGTGGGGCTTCGGTGCTAAATGGGGTTAAAGTAAAACAGTTCAAAGGCGCCAAGCTCATCTGGCACTACCCTTGAATTATCATGGTCGATTCGGTCTCCTGCTGTGAGGCTTCGGTGCTAAATGTACAACAGTTCAAAGGATACCTTCACTACGATTTGTAGCGTCATCAAAGGTATTCTTTGCACACCACTGGTTACAAGGGACCACATCCAGAGAGGCGCCCTACCCTTCCGTTTCCACGCTGCTTACCTCGCGGGAGGGGACCAGTGTGTTTTCTGTCACGCCCACATTTACATGGCTATGAAACACGCCCACGCTGCTTCAGCGCAGCAACGGATGCGGACAAACAAGCAGATTTGCTTCTGATCCCTCTGGGTGGCCGGGCGGAGCATGATGTCGGCTGATCCCGGCAGTGCCGCGTTTGTGGTTGTGAATTCCTGCAGGTTTATGAGTGACGACAAGCGCTGACAGGAACAAGCGATTTGCGCTCATCGCCCGGTGAAATGTTACCACCCTCAAACGGCCGGTCTCTCCTCAAGACCATTCCGTCTGCATGAGACACAGAGTCAAACGGCCGGTCTCTCGTCAAGACCATTCCGTCTGCATGAGACACAGAGTCAAACGGCCGGTCTCTCCTCAAAACCATTCCGTCTGCATGAGACACAGAGTCAAACGGCCGGTCTCTCGTCAAGACCATTCCGTCTGCAAACGAGCCCCGCAACTGGCGGTGCTCACGAAAATCTACATCATATGCCGTTACAGACTAATCCCACGTGAATCCCCTGATAACAAAAATGTTCCGTGCTAACCCACTTTGTAGGTATCACCTAACTACGTACCTTGCAGTCACAGGTGATGGGTCGACCATAATTCAAGGGTAGTGCCAGATTCGCTTGGTGCCGGATGGCGCCAAGCTAATCTGGCACTACCCTTGACTTGTAATGGTCGATCCACCCTGCTGTAGGGCGTCGGGGCAAATTGGATTACACTGGATTAAATTGGATTAAACTACTGAAACCGATAATCATCCAAACCGAGGTCATCCCCCCCCCCCCACCCCCACCCCCCTTAAATATCACGTCTCTCTATCACTTCCTCTCTCTCTCTCCCGGGATAGTTTGTAGTCTCTACCGTTTGTCTTTGACTTGATTCTGATGTTGAAATATCTCCTTTTGAAAAGGCCCTGCAGAGGTGCCAATGCGTCATAGTAAACTCTGTAAGGGGCGCGTGCACTGCATACGCGTCATTGGTTTGTCAAACGTCATTTGTCATGACGTATTTTTGTTGTTTTTAAATAATGTTATATTTTAACGTGATATGAGATTCGCTTTCGCTTCAAGACTTGGGGAAAATGGTGACAAAAGTAGAATTTCACAGTACAATTTCAGCCTTGCTATAATTTGTGTGAAATCAGTTTGACTTTACCTAGCTACCTGCAATTTTTTCTGGAAGCGCGAGGATGTGTGTGTATGCGTGTGCGTGTGTGCATGCGCGCTGCAAACATCCTCAAGAGGCATAGATGTTCATGAACTATCCGGGCACTTTAGGATCTGTGCCTCTTAAGGTCCCGCCACACATGCCGGTTGTGCCCCGATTTTGAAGCCGATTCCGATCCGATTGCGATCGGGTGACGTCATATATCCGATCCGATCCCAATCGGCTGGGAATCGGGTGTCTAGAACCTGCTCTATTTTTCCGATCCGAATCGGCCCCGGTTGTAAGCTTCAACCAATCAGAGCGCGTCTCGCAAAGCATGTCGTTTCAGTTTGAAAATGGCGGAAGATCAGTACCACCTTCGTTGCCGATATTTCGCCCGCCTCTTCCCGAATATAATGCAAAACTGCTGATAATGCAAGCACATCATCATCACTGTCAAAACTAGCAGCCATTCGCTGAACAGGTACGACCTTGATCTTCGATTCGAACCGGTCGGCTAAAAAAAAGTCGGGGAATGTGTGGCAGTGCACACGTTTTTGTAGTCCGGTCCGATCACACTCCGATTCGAAACTGCTCGAGAATCGGCCTCAAAATCGGGCATGTGTGGCGAGGCCTTTAGGGATGCACGCATATGTGTCATTGGTCTGTCAAACGTCATTTGTCATGACGTATTTTTTGGTTTTTGCGTAATTTTATATTTAACGTGATATGAGTTTCGCTTTCGATTCAAGACTTGAGAAAATGGTGGCAAAACTAGAATTTCACGGTACAATTTCAGTCTTGCTATAATTTGTGTGAAATCAGGTTGACTTTACCTAGCTACATGCTATACTAAGTACACCTGCATGCTCTTCTGAAAGCGCGTCGATGTGTGTGTATGCGTGTGAATGTGCGTGAGTGCATGCGCACAGTTCAAACTTCCTCAAGAGGCATAGATGTTCATGCGCCCTCCGGGCACATGAGGATCTATGCCTCTTGGAGATGCGCGCATGTGTGTGTGTGTGTGTGTGTGTGTGTGTGTGTGTGTGTGTGTGTGTGTGTGTGTGAGAGAGAGAGAGAGAGAGAGAGAGAGAGAGAGAGATTGATTGATTGTACATTGCTTAACGTCCCGACAGCAACAAGGCTTTCTCAGGACGTGCCTGCACTGCTTCCGAAAAAAATAAAAAATAAACAGAACATTGAATGTATGTCGCCAGCCGGTCAAATACGTTAAATAAACCTAACACATGGGGCCTAAATAAAGCTAAGACCATTTAGCAACACACATCCAATATCAAGAGCTACAGGCAGTGCAGACAGTAGGGAGAATTTTAAAAAGGCAAATACAGGTGAATGGACAAAGGGTAGACAGAAACACATGCCCCAGAATAGAGAGAAAAACCCACCCTGTGGGGCTGACCAGGGTGACCCTGGGAACTAAAAAATACCTAACCCCACCCAAGTCCCCCAGGGCAGACCCGGGTGGGGTAAGAGAGAGAGAGAGAGAGAGAGAGAGAGAGAGAGAGAGAGAATTACGTCATGTCTGCGTGGTGACGGAGTTGCTTTTTTTACGTCACCGGCACTGTCTGCTTTTCTCTAGAAGTGAAGGTTTTTACTGTTTTAATTACTTTCTGAAAAGAATTATTTTTTACTAAAGAAGTTGAAAAGATACAAAGCTGGCTAACGAACTCATACAAAGTCTTTCTCTAAACTAGCTATATGCAAAAAGTTCAAGTAAATATGACAAAAATTGCGGACTCTAATCTGGGTCAACCGACTTCCTATAAACGGTTGTTTATGTCTATGTTTATGCGACCCGTCCTAAAAAGTCCCTTTAATAGAAGGGACTTAAAAAGAGGCATCATGTGACCACGACACTACCGAAACGTTTTCAAATGTAGGAGTAACAGGAATGAACTTCACTCCAGGCCGGCCCGAAAATGAGGGACTGGCCCCCGACTACGGCCGATTACCGGATGTAATTTTGTTGATAAATAGCGCAGTTCTCGCCATTAACCGGCTCAGAGCGACCACACGTTGACCTTGTGCAAGTAATGAGCAATTAGCTGTGAGTGGTGAATCAGACATTGCTAATCTGAACACGCGTACCATATCCACACCAGAAACTGACTGTACAACGTGCAAAATGCCAGGAGATTGAACAAGCAAGGAAAGAAACACGCTTAGGAGCAAAAAGGAGAAACGTTAACCAATTTGGCTGTCAGTAGCGCATTTTCTCGAGGTGATTCCTGTCGAAATAACCTCGAGAAAAAGCGCTACTGACAGCCAAAGGGTAACTGATAACAAGCAACAAAGGCACACACACACTTCCGAATTCCAAAGACAAAACAGCGAACTGTTTCGGAAGCGTGTTTCGTTCTTTGTCTTTGTATTTCCGTTCTTTCTTTCTGGGTTAGTCCCTAGTCCTCGTTCTCCAGAGGCACAGATCTTAATGAGCACCATCCTGTATGCGGACACATGGACATGGGCGCAGGCGGTGAGTGCAGCCTCATGAACTTCTACACCTCTTCTCTAAGGATGCGACTAGGGTCTCACGTTACAACAGTGGAACCAGCTCTGCGAAACCATCCTTACTGCAAGAAAAAATGTCTTAAAAGAGAGGCGCTCTCTCAAGAGAAGTCTTGAAGGACAACAAGTGTCACCTGTCATTAAAGACCATCGTTCTTCTTCTTCATTTCTTCTTCAGCGTTCCCGAAGACCACCGTTCAGGTGGCTGTAGCTGTGACTGGCTGTAGCTGTGACTGGCTGTAGCCAGCTGAACGATGGTCTTCAATGACAGGTCACCTCTCGTACGGTTGGTCGCTTAAAACGGGTTTTGCGGTAGGGTGCAACGTTCGTGGTCTGAAGTGGTCCTGCAGACGGGCTTGGTCGGCCAGTCACTTCTGTAAACAGATCTCTAGTACAGAGTACCACCGACCGGACGCGGCGCTCGCTGTATACATTAGCGTAATGCGGAGGGTTACAGTCCTGGCTTGACCGCGAAGAGGAGTTGCCACGCGCAGGCGTGGCTGCGAGGCAATCCGAGACGGCGTTCGACGCAGGCTGAGGGGGTAGGCCAGGGTCTGACGCGGCACTCTGTTTTTTCCTGACCGCGCCTTGCTAGCTCGTGAGCCAAAGGACAGCTGCCTTCACGGTAGCCGCAGGTACACACTGTGCCGGCTACTCGTGCCGTCTGTCGGCTTCCTTGAATACACACGGCCTACAACGAGCGTTATCCGGCTCCATCTGCTAGGGACGCACATCCCGCACCTGCGGGGGGCTCATGAAGATATGCGTGCCTTGCAGACAATGACAATCTAGGTTGGTGAGCATCCAGACATCTCGCCGGTCCCGCTTACAAACATGCACCTGGGCTGAATGTGGCCAAAAGAGTATAGGGCTCGGGAAGTTCTCCGCGTTGCCTAGCAGCGTCGGCGCGTCAACCGCAATCTTAAGATACCATAGTCATCAGATAGTAGCGAAATAGTGTTTCAACACGTTTTTCTTCATTTTTTTTCCTCGTTGGAAACAAACAAAAACAGATTCTGGTGAGCGGTTTCCTACAGTGATGGCAAGACTTGCTGTTATTGCTTATAATACGTCAGGACTTTCCTGACATTACAAAAAAAAGCGATTTCCCTATGAGCGCTTAGTCCCGTATCCTCACAAGATGGCCGCCACGACTGGCGTGATGACGTCAGCTTCCCGAGCCCTATACAGGCTCCGCTTACTCTCCGACTGATGGAGTGGATGGGAACATGGCGTGCTCAGCCCGGTACCACCGTGCTAAGTGTCTAACACTGTACATGTGGAGGCGGTTCCAATCGAATCATCCCATTACATCATGAGGTTGATTTTTTTGTCCCTTCTGATTAGTGAGTTGTCTTATGAAGGCTCATCTCAGTTCAGGCAATAGATCGACCCTGATGGTTCAAGGATGGTGCCAGGACAGCTTGGCACCACCCTTGAACTATCATGGTCAAAGCTATCTCATGCTGGAGTTCATTAGGTCTTAAAGGGTTATTTGGACAGCCGTGGGAGTCGAAACTATCAGCGACAGCAAATCTACGAAGACAATCAGTGTGGCTATACCACTATGACAAAAAAACATTAACGATTTATGTGCAATCCTGCCGGACATCCCAGTATTTTAATCTGCAAACCCGCTGGACATCTTCGTTCAGTCAATCACTTTGAAGTGACGAAGACTAGGACATCACATTCATTCAGTAACTCCGCGTGTGAAAACGCCACAGCTGACCAGGACCTGCAACTCCCACCAATCTCGTCCAACGCGAAAGGAGAAATGAGGGACGAGCCTCGCCCCATCAGATCGTAAAGAGGCCACGTGGAATCGCAGAGGACAAGTAAACGCCGTCAGCTGTGCGCTATGAAAGTGTGTTTACGATTGGGCAGGAAGTTATATCATTGTCCCGCACTCGCACGCGCCGACTGAAACCCCTATTACTATCCGGTGTATCAAAGATCTAAACATCTACGCAATGTCCGTGAAAGATCCCGCCACCAAAACCACTACACGGTCGTACAAGAGTCAGCAAGAGGCATGGGTCCTCATGAACCCCCGCGATATGCGGGGGCTCATGAGGACCTATGTCCTTTGCAGACGCGCACCGCTGGTTGTACGACTGACGGCGAGACAGGTGAGCGGACGCTGATGACGGCCGGGAAGCTGGGGGATGCACCTGACCAGTTTTTCCATCACACCCTTCCACCTGCAAGAGGCATTGATTTTCATGGGCCCTTGCATTCGCAGGGGCTAATGAGAATCTATGCCCCAGGCTGAGGGTTAACAGATCTGCGCCCTTTCCATCGTGAGAGCGAGGAGGTGGTGGGTGCTGGAGTTTACGACTGTGATTCCTGCGAGTGCCAAAGTGTGTTGGTTTACAGCACCTGGTGCCTCTTCACTACACAACGCCGCCGTCAGCCTACCGTCCAAACCTACCACAAACACAGATCTAGATCACACACCGCCAGCTGCAGGCGCTCATTGATTATTACACCCGTTGCTGGCAAAGATCAGACCAGGTTACATCGATCACCCTCAGACAGAAAAGGCACCCAAGTCTCGGCGCAAACTCGCCAGCTGGCGGGCCTCTTTTACAAGCGGGGAATTTCTCTAATGGCGATGACTGCTGCCGCTCGCGGGCAAAACTCGTTTTCCCTTTCTTCTGCCTCCAGCAATTCGTCTCTTTCTAGCAGCACACTTTCGTTAAAAGAAAAAAGTAATAAAAACAGACAGAAGCTCCAACCATCTAACTGGGGTGTACAAATTTCATCCAGTGCCCACACCATACCAATCTAAGCACCTAGAACAATACAACAGCAGACCCTGTTTCCGGGAACCACTTTTCTTGCAAGAGAAAAAATGGTCTTAAAGACAGGTGTTTTCTCAAGACAAGTGCTGGTGGGTAAAAAGTGTCACCTGTCATTAAAGACCATCAGTTAGGTGGCGACAGCCACAGCTACAGCCACCTGAACGATGGTCTTTAATGACAGGCGGTCTGTCACAAGGGTTGTCGCTTAACACAGGTTTTGCTGTAGCTAGTGTCGGTGGAGAGCTGGTTCGGAGAGACACTGTTGGCACCAGCTAAAGGCACCCCCCCCCCCCCCCCCCGGTTCTATCAGGATCCATAAAATATGAGCACACAAGTGCCAACTGTTGATAAATCGAGTCATCAAAATGCTCGACTCACATCAGGCGACCCCCCGGCTCGACAAAACCAGTGCCAACAACTCTAGTTCCGCAGACACGAACATTTTGCAAGAGGAATAAATTCTCATGAGCCCCTGCAGCTGCTGGGCCCATGAGAATATATGCCTCTTGCAGAGAGGGACTGGTTTCGTGCACGGTGTTCGTGGAATCTCTGCTCATCACGAGAAAAGAAAAAGACAGGCAAAAATCGAGTCTACAAGCACAACAATGTCCAGAGACGTGGAAGACATCAGCACAATTTGAGAGGGGCGGGGCAGCGATTCTAGACCTGCCGTTTCATCCAAACCGTGTGTGACTGTCTACACCTGGACTTTGTAACTCGTCTACGTGCAAGGGACACAGATCTATCCTCAAGCCTTCCAACAGGTCGCAACAGATCATAGTCATGTATGAGGCCCTCGAAGACTTAGTCCCAACTGGCGACTTCATTGATGCTTAAGAAGTTGAATCAGCAAGTAACAGAGCACTGATAAAAATGAACCAGTCAAGAGGCACAGATCCTAATGAGCGGGGGCTCATGAGGATCTATGCCTCTTGCAGAACCGTGGGGTTGGCGGGGCAACAGAGAACAGCTGGGGCAGCAAGACGGAACATCAACACAACAAACAGTGGCTTCTTTCTTCCGAAACACCGCCAGGCCCACGGAATCATCCAAGATGTGGAACGTTAGCAGCGCATCGCATGAATTCCCTCCGGGGTGGATCCATCTCACTTGAGTTCAGCAACCAGCTCCACCCGTTCCCAACAGCGCCGCTGACCCCAATCAGGCCGTCTACAAGAGACATAGATCCTCACAAGCCCCTGCGACTACACCAGTACAGTACTGCGACTGCAGGGGCTCGAGGGTCTGTGTCGCTTGCTGACAAAAATCAATCCAGACCAAAAAGGTGACTGCCAAGCGTGTAAAATGCAAAGAAGTACCCAAAGGAGAAAGAAACACGCTTAGAAAAGACGGGTACAACACAATTTATTAATATTTCGGGTAAATACCCTTTGTCAAAATAGACAAACAAACAGAGAGATTAGCCGCTACTTATCTTCATTGGCAGAAGGAATGTCAAATTATTCTGGCACTACCCTTGAATTATCATGGGAAGGCGCCCAGCTAATCTGGCACTATCCTTGAATTATCATGGGGAAGCCTTCCCCATGATAATTCAAGGGTAGTGACAAAAATCGTTGTGAGCTGTTCTCGCAGTGGATGTTAATCTAGGCTAAGACAACAGGGTGTGGATGAAGGGTGGGGTGGGTGAGAGGTATGTGTATTTTTCTGGGCTCAATGTAGGACTGTCAGCCGGGGGTCTTCCGGGCGTATGCTGACTATTTACATCTATTATTTCCATGAGTTTGTGTCTGTGAGAGAAGCGGCAAGCAGGGCACTCTCTCGACTATGGCCATGCATTAACAAAGAAGCGGCAAGCAGGGTGCCCACTCTCTCGACTATGGCCATGCATTAACAAAGAAGCGGCAAGCAGGGTGCCCACTCTCTCGACTATGGCCATGCATTCACCCATTCAGCCCCTACTCCCTACAGCAGGAGAAGGGTGGACCATGATAATTCAAGGGTAGTGCCAGATTAGCTTCGCGCCTCACCCAGGATAATTCATGTGTAGTGCCAGATTAGCTTGGCGCCTTCACCATAATTCATGGGTAGTGCCAGATTAGCTGGGCGCCTTCCCCATGATAATTCAAGGGTAGTGCCAGATTAGCTTGGCGCCTTCCCCATGATAATTCAACGATAGTGCCAGATTAGCTGGGCGCCTTCCCCATGATAATTCAAGGGTAGTGCCAGATTAGCTTGGCACCTTCCCCATAATTCAAGGGTAGTGCCAGATTAGCTTGGCGCTTCCCCATGATAATTCAAGGATAGTGCCAGATTAGCTTGGCGCCTTCCCCATGATAATTCAAGGGTAGTGCCAGATTAGCTTGGCGCCTGCACCATGATAATTCATGGGTATTGCCAGATTAGCTTGGTGTCTTCACCTTGATAATTGAAGGGTAGTGCCAGATTAGCTTGGCGCATTCCCTATAATTCAAGGGTAGTGCCAGATTAGCTTAGCGCCTTCAACATGATAATTCATGTGTAGTGCCAGATTAGCTTGGCGCCTTCCCCATAATTCAAGGGTAGTGCCAGATTAGCTTGGCGCCTTCCCCATGATAATTCAAGGTAGTGCCGGATTTGCTTGGCGCCTTCCCCATGATAATTCAAGGGTAGTGCCAGATTAGCTTGGCGCCTTCACCATGATAATTCATGGGTAGTGCCAGATTAGCGTAGCACCTTCATCATAATTCATGGGTAGTGCCAGATTAGCTTGGCGCCATCCCACGCCAAGCTAATCTGGCACTACCCGTGAATTATCATGGTCCTTTCACCGATTGAAACTGGTACACATCATCCTTAACCCATATCATACTGAGGCTAAAAGCTTCAAATTTGTACACCGCCATATATGCAAACTACACTAAAGTACTTACAGATAAGGATATAGACCAATGGCTTTAGTTCAAGGGTGGTGCCAGAATAGCTTGGCGCCTTCAGGCGCCAAGCTATTCTGGCACCACCCTTAAACTATTTAAGTCAAACTTATTTTACACACTGGTGTATTCCGAATGATGAGAGTTAAGTGACACATTCAAAATTTATTAACGGTGGCCTTTTGGCAAAAGTCAAACTTATTTTACACACTGGTGTATTCCGAATGATGAGGGTTAAGTGACACATTCAAAATTTAGTAAAGGTGGCCTTGTGGCAAAAAGGGTTAAAGTTGGACATACATTTTGTGGAAATATGAAATTTTAAGATTTAAACAATTTTGGCACATCTGAACAATTTGGGCAATAACTAAAGCAAATTCCTGAGAAGAAAAAAATTAGTATTACAGTACACGTGAAGAATGAATGAAATTTTTTTTTTTTAAAGCCTTTCCAAATTTCAGTAATTCCTGAAAACAGGTGCTTCAAATTTCAGGAATTCCTGATTTCCGACGTCAACTTTCACCTGCGTATGGATACATGCAGATGTACCTGTCAATCCACTGCAACTTGTCAGTAATGCAATGCAGATTTGACCGACTGTAATGCGAACCCCCGTGCATGTACAGACCAACAGGTGAAAGGTATCACTTGACACTCCAGTAGCTTTAGACTGAAATCTGGGAGTACCTGTGGATTAGCTATCTGTTGTAAGCACGTCTGCAGTAATTTTACTCTCCACCTGCAGGTGTAGACTCATTATGTCAGAAGCTAAAAGCATGGCGCAGCTTGTGATGCAACCCATGTTCTGGCGATGCAGCGTGTGTAATTGTGTGTATGTGTGTGTGTGTGTGTTTATTACGCACGTTTGCTTGGGCCTGAATCTTGTCTTGAGCAGCATTGTGCACGCTTGCGCATTCACGCCAGTAAGGCACCCTTATCTGCGAGGTATTTGTTTTGAAACTGGAGGTAGGTTTGCCGACTGCGCAACGCGTTACCTCCTCACCAGACCTTTAACCGTCATTCAAACCCAGACGACTCCGTCAACTGGAGGATGTCGGTGGCCAGCAAAAGGCATGAATGCGCATGAGTCCCTGCGAATGCACCAGTACGGTACTGCGAATGCACGGGCTCATGAGTATCTATGCCTCTTGCAGACGGAGGGCGCTTGCTGTGGGACTACACAGTTAATAAAAATAGCTGCATGCAGGTAGCGGCTATGTCCACAAAGAGCGGGAGGTCCGCGAGTGCTTCCTTTTAAACTACGTGTGTGTACACTGGGGTCACGCTGACTTCGGCAAACTTAAGATTACAAACGCAGGAATATGCGTATTTGAGATGTTACACGAAGTACACTGACGCTCATTCAACTTCAAGCAAAGTTGATTCTATTTCATTTTGAAAAAAAAAAAAAAAAAAAAAAAACCGAGTTATCACCGAGAAAATGTCATTTGCCGCCAATAACAGTAGCCTTAAAAACAACTTGAAATAGTTTGCATACAAAAAAAGAAAGCAATGTTTTCAAGATCGCGCACCCTGAAAGTGTGATGAGCGAACATACTGGCGGTAACCATCTGACCGTATGGAGTCAGGATAGCACCGGCCTGTAAAGGAACGACAGCTGCTGAACGGATCTAGTCTGTGGGACACCCAGAGGCCACGATACAGATCAGCGTGGTATCAGGAGAGCTTGCCCATCTGGGGCTAGATGCGCGAGTGAGCTTGGTCCTGCGCTAGCCACTAAGCAAGGGGCTCCGCTATAGCGGAGCCCCTTGCTTAGTGGCTGGCGCAGGACTAAGCTCACTCATGCAACTGGTCTCTGGTGCCAAGCCGCTGCTGATTTTGTCATTGTGTATGTGAAAGAAAGTGTGTATGTTAGTGTTGTGTGTGTGTGTGTGTGTGTGTGTGTGTGTGTGTGTGTGTGTGTGTGTGTGTGTGTGTGTGTGTGTGAGAGAGAGAGAGAGAGAGAGAGAGAGAGAGAGAGAGAGAGAGAGAGAGAGAGAGAGAGAGAGCAAGCTCGCTTTAGTCTCGATCTAAGACCCGTGACTGACCTTGGCCCAGGCTGCGTCGGATCTTGACCTCAAACTGGATGACAGTCTCGCGTGTCTCGAAGGCCATGAGCGCAATCTGCTTGTGACAGATGATCGCCAGCACGTTGTTCTCGCGGTCAAAGATGAAGCCCGACTCCACACCATAGTAACCCTCCAGGGGGAAGGAGGTCTTGACCCTGCCTCCCGCTCGCAGCGCCTCGTGCACATCTTTATACAGCACCAGCTGCAGCCGATCTGGTGACACGGAGAAACGACACATTGTATTGCAGTTGGACATTAACATTATTGTCATGAGGCTGATTTTGTAAAACTTGCTTAAGGTCTCGTGAAGGCTATATTACAGATTAGGAGATAGATCAACTGTTCTAGCTCAAGGGTGGTGCCAGAGCAGCTTGTTGCATCAGGCACGAAGCTATTCTGGCACTTCCCTTGAACTGTCAGTCAAATTTATTTCAAGCAATGAGTATATCAGGATGAACAAGGTTAAATGACCAAAAGAATCAAAAGAGCATGTATTGGAAGGACAGAAACATCACGCTCTGCTCCAAGATCAGACTGATGCGCTCATTATTCGTCTCATGCCTGGAGTCATGGACCCTCACAGCAGACCTTGAAAGGAGGATACAAGCCACTGAAATGAGATGTTTTCAAAGGCTGCTTGGCATTTCATACAGAGATCACATCACGAACGAGGAAGTGGGAAGCAGAATCAGGCAAGCCATCGGGCCCTATGAAGACCTATTAGTCATTGTGAAAAAAACGCAAACTGAAGTGGTATGGGCATGTCACGCGTTCAGCAGGGCTTGCCAAAACAATCATGCAAGGCACTGTGCAAGGAGGACGAAGGAGAGGAAGACAGAGGAAAAGATGGGAGGACAATATCTCAGAGTGGACAGGACTGAGGCTGGGCGATACGCTAAGAATGGCAGAGAACAGAGGGGAATGGAGGGAGCTGGTTGCCAAGTCATCAGTGGTGCTCCAACGGTCGGCAAGACTACGGGAGAACAATGAACAATGAACCTTTATTTTCCAACGGTAGAAGTTATTGGTAACAGGAAAATAAAGGTTCATTGTTCATTGGAGAGAGAGAGAGAGAGAGAGAGAGAGAGAGAGAGAGAGAGAGAGAGAGAGAGAGAGAGAGAGAGAGAGAGAGAGAGAGAGACTGACTGACTGACTGACTGAAACTTTATTTATCAAGGATTGAGATATTAGGCGCACAGGCCTTTCTTCCAATCTGTCCTTGCTACATCTACTGACATATAATAACAGGCAAAGCTACATTAAACTCACAAACAACATCGAACTGAAATTAATGCGAATTACGACAACACTACAAACTGCAACAATGATTTAACAAAACACACAGGTACCCATACGAAGATGTTTGCACGTGTCATAATATCCGTTTGCGGGAGCCCTCCCCAGACACTCCCACCCGGGGGGCACGCCACAAATATACTTTCACTCGAATGACATACTAAGCAGAGACATACTAAGAGAGAGAGAGAGAGGAAGATAAGATAGATGTATTGGTCTGTCCCCTCCCCCCACTATTACCAATGATCAGGCCGTCTGCAGTCAGTCCCAACAGACGCAAATCAGTTGACTTCTACTAGATATCTACAGCAATGGACCAGAAGTGGGGATTTTTAACAGAGCTTACAGAATCGAGTGTAAGCAAAGTTTCACTTTCAGAGCATTTCCCTGAGATTAAGAAAAATGCACGTTGTTTTTTTCTGTACACGTTTTTGTTTGAGCACACTGTTTTAACCCCTTCCCTGGCACTGTACGCACGCTTTGCTTTCTGAAATCTTCCTTCATTCTAAGGCCAAAAGCCAAAACTATCCAAGAAACAGGGATACAAATTAGCCTCAGCAAGAGGCATAGATCTTTATGAGCACCCGCAGTCACGGGGGCTCATGGGGATCTATGTCTCTTGCAGTAGGATCGTGTTCATTTCTCGGCACTGAAGGGGTTAACACTGGGATACGTGTGTGTGTGTGTGTGTGTGTGTGTGTGTGTGTGTATGTGTGTGCGCATGCGTGCTCACTGGGCAGTGAGGGTGAGACAGGGTTTTACAGTCAACCACGTGTAAATATGATTGCGACACATCACGTGGCCAGCGGTAGCCCAGGCCGGATGTGGAGATAATGAGCGACCCTCAGCGCCCGCTATCAAAGCCGCAGCCTCTCGCACGTTACACGGGCCACTCAGGGCCAGATAGTGCAACTCGGGCAATCAGGTGCTATCGCCTTTTAAAGTCGGCTGGATACTCGGATGATTCCTAAACTCGTCCGGATGTAACCGGGTTTTTTTTTTTTTTTTCTTCTTCTTCTTTTCAGTGCAACAGTCAACCTGCTCCCACTGCAATAAGCGCCAAGCAACTGCACCAGTACTGCAACTGCAGGGGCTCATGACAATCTGTGCGCCTTGGGTGGAGAAAGATGGTGCGTATGATTCACCTATTTAGCCCCGACACACTACAGCAGGCGATGGAGCGACCATGATAATTCAAGGGTAATGCCAAATTAGCTTGGCGCCGACAGGCGCCAAGCTATTCTGGCATTACCCTTGAATTATCGTGGTCGATCCATCTCCCACAACTGGTACGTAGTCGTTAGATGACATCTCCCAACCCCAAAATGGTGTATTTGATTCAATAGGTTAAACGTGTTTTCAAAGTGGCCGCTAGAGTATTTTTTGCTGATGTGATTTGTGTTAACTCCAACTGAATGGAGTGTGCGTCTGTGTGAATGCACGCAAACACACACATACGTGCCCGCACACGCACACAGCCAAAAACAACTTCTTTAATACCCAGCACGGCGTTTCCTGTTTGTATCATTATAAAATTGGCGTATGGGCGAGATAAACCCACCTGGTTTCAACAAGTGTCGGCACCCTTCCTATCACATTCCGGTGGAAATCTAAAAATCACAAGATGAGCACGCAGCGCAACGAATCCGTTTTTTTTTTTTTTTTTACAACACACTGAACCCCGATACATTATCACAAAATGCGGCTCAACTATGACACTTCAAGGTTGGTGCCAGAACGGGCTCCAAGCACCACCCTTGAATATTATGGCCGATCTACCTCCTATACGGGTATGCAGTCCTGAAAGGAAAAATCAGATGGATTGACCATAATTCAAGAGTAGTGCCAGATTAGCTTGAGGCTTTTTGATTGATTGTACATTGCTTAACGTCCCGACAGCAACAAGGCTTTCTCAGGACGTGCCTGCACTGCTTGTGAAAAAAAAAAAACCCAACTAAACAGAACATTGAATGTATGTCGCCAGCCGGTCAAACACATTAAATAAACCTAACACATGGGGCCTAAATAAAGCTAAGACCATTTAGCAACACACATCCAATATCAAGAGCTACAGGCAGTGCAGACAGTAGGGAGAGTTTAAAAAAGGCAAATACAGGTGAATGGACCTCGGGTAGACAGAAACACATGCCCCAGAATAGAGAGAAAAACCCACCCTGTGGGGCTGACCAGGGTGACCCTGGGAACTAAAAAATACTTAACCCCACCCAAGTCCCCCAGGGCAGACCCGGGTGGGGTTAGCTTGAGGCGCCAAACTAATCTGGCACTACCCTTGAATTATCATGGTCAATCAATATGTCTGTATGGACTCGGGGCAAAGTGGGTTAAGGACGTACTGAAAGACTGTAGTAATAATTATTATGACTTGTGTATTGCTGATTGATCAGCGATGCATTGACTATACACTTTCTCTCCTCCTTCCAGTCCGCCCTCAAAACTCACCTCTTTCAACAGTTCTAGCACTATATCACCACACTCCCTAACCCCAAGCTGACTGTCGTAATGTATTTGTGGCACGCGAGTCATTGTCTAAAGCGTGCGCGAGTTGTGAGTGCGCGCTTAGAGTTATAATTATTATAACATAAGCGCATTATAAATACCGTAATTATTATTATTATTGTAAAATGAAAATTATAACATAGAATGACGCAACCGTAAGTCGTCAGTTTAAACAGCATTACGCTTTCCGTTTCCGTTTGACGGTGGTGCCTTCTGCCATCTATAACCGGCTTACAACCCCGATACTGATAGCATCTTTGACAGGCATACATTGTCACACCAGACTTCAGTTGTATAGCGGAGCACCTTGCTTAGTGGCTGGCGGAGGACTAAGCTCACCGTTATTCTGCAGTCCCTTAGCCAGACCTTTCCATCTGCAAGCCACGTAGATTCTCATAAGCCTCCGCAGTTGCAGGGGCTCGTGAGAATCTATGCCCCTTGCTGGTAGACAATGTCCATACTGCCTACGTCATCAGTCTTTGGGTAGTATAGACTGTAGAGCCGTGCAAAGAAAAAACTATCAACAATGACATAATTGTAGTCATTGTTCCAACCTTATCAGAACACGTCTAGCCACAAGCCACATGGTGAGAAATGTACGGGCGCATGACTTTTGGGAATTAACCCATTTAGCCACAACGCCCTGCAACATGAGATAAATTGACCATGATAATTCATGGGTAGTACCAGATGCGCTTGGCGCCTGTAGGCGCCAAGCTCATCTGGCACTACTCGAGTTACCTTGGTCGATCCATCCCCTGTGACTGGAAAATAGTCCTTAGGCGACACCTCCAAAATTTGGAAATGCGGCTGTAGGGTTAATGGGTTAATGTAGCAGTTGTAGCAGATGGTGTTACTGTTAGGTATTGCTATTCTCAACACAAGAGTTCAGGTCCCCCCCCCCCCCCCCCCCCAAAAAAAAAAAAAAAAAAAAAAAAAAAAATCTTTTAGATTTTGTAATGATAATGTGTGATTTGGCGTCATGTTCAGGGGGAGGATTTGTTGTTGTAAGGTAACGTCCGACATAGCAGTAATTAACCCCTTCACTGCCAGTAGACGCAGACTTGGCTTCAAGAGGGAGGGGGGGGGGGGGGATGAATTCAGTGCCAAAGAGCCTCAGCTGTCCAAGATACATGGATACACTGTGGTTTGAGTACGATTGGTTGGTTGGTTGTACATTGCTTAACGTCCCGACAGCTACAAGACTTTCTCAGGACCTGCCTGCACATATTGAATGTATGTCGTCAGCCGGTCTAATACGCTAAATAAGCCTAAGACCATTTAGCAACACACATCCAATATCAAGAGCTACAAGCAGCGCAGACAGTACATAATTAAAATATACTGTTACCTTACAACTGTAGAAGAACTTCAAGGCTATGAATTAAAAGCTACAGTTTTTCTGTAGCGAAAAAGAAGAAAAAGCACAAAACACCACTTTACTGCCGGAAAAAATGCGACGACCACCCACCCACCCACCCACCCACCTGCAAGAGGCAAATAACCTCATGAGCCCCCGCAGTGGCACTAACTTACTGTAGATGTACCAAGGTTGGTTGGTTGTACATTGCTTAACATCCCGACAGCAACAAGACTTTCTCAGGACGTTCTGCACTGCTTGTGAAAAGAAAAATTGAATGTACGTCGCCAGCCGGTCTAATACGCTAAAAAAAAAAAAACTAAGACCATTTAGCAACACACGTCCAATATCAGGAGCTACAGGCAGCGCAGACAGTAGGGAGAGTTTAAAAAAGGAAAATACAGGTGAACGGACCATGGGTAGACAGAAACACATGCCCCAGAATAGAGAGGAAAACCCACCCTGTGGGGCTGACCAGGGTGACCATGGGAACTAAAAGTAGTTAACCCCACCCAAGTCCCCCAGCGCAGACCCGGGTGGTGGGGAGGGGGTTGAGCAAGAGGCATAGATCCTCATGAGCCCCTGCGGGGGCTCATGAGGATCTATGCCTCTTGCAGTTGGATTGATGTCGGTTTTTTTCTCAGCAGTGATGGGGTTAACTTTGCACTGCAGGAGCCGAGACATGCAGCTTGATGATGTAAAACTCGAAAATACAGTTTGTTCTGCAGGTGTGTGTGTTGCTGTCCACCCTGCCAATGGTGTAGGTCTACCCCACGTTAGCCTGCCGTTGGCGTGTACAGTTCGCAGTATCGGTTCCAGCAATTTTAACCCTGTTAGCCGCAAGGTCCCATTTCTCAAATTTTGGAGGTGTTGTCTAACGACTATGTACCAGTTGTCAGAGATGGATTGATCATGATAAACCAAGGGTAGTGGCAGATGAGCTTGGCGCCTGAAGGCTCATCTGGCACTAACCATGCTCATCTGGCACTACCCTTGAATTATCATGATCAATCCATCTCCTGGTGCAGGGCCCCGGGGCACAGTGCACTACCAAGGAGACAGAAATGAGAGGTGTAAAGCTGTAACTTTTTTCATAGTTGATCCTCCTGTATTGTATTTGACTGCAACGTCTTGAAAACAGCTGACAATTTAAATACTAATACAAAAACTGTCACAACTGCAAACATACAACCACCCGTAAACTACTGAACTAGACAGCTAGCATCAGCCTGGTACACTTAAGAAATTCAGCCCTGTCGGCGCCAAGCTAATCTGGCACAACCCTTAAATTATCTTGGTCGATCCATCTCCTGCAACAGGTGCATAGTCGTTAGATGACGCCTCCAAGTTGGGAATACGTGCGTCGGGCTGAATGAGTTAATATGTACAAAGGTCGTAATCCCCACATGGAGTTGTCCTCCGCAGACTGTCAAAAATTACAATTCAGGAGACAGCTCGACCATGATAGTACAAGGGTCCGGTTGTTTTAGGTGCCAAACTATTCTGACACCACCCTTGAACTATCATGGTTGATTAGTATCATGGTTGATTAGTATCTTGCTGTTGTGTGCTGGGACTATATGAATTAAAAAAAAAAAAAAAAACTTTTTCACTTTAACGCGCCAATTACAGTAAACTGACTGATTGTGTTAGATCACGGGTAGTGCCTGGATACCTTGGCGCCTCTCCAACCACAGTACAACTAGTGAATGTAACTGTCCAGAATTACCTTAATTCAATACACCCTTTCAACCAACACCAGCACACCTACCCATGCACACCAATCACACATCATCGTCGTCTGCGCTGATGCAGAATCTCTGGACGATCTTCCTCACTGAATGGAACATTTACGTCAGTGTCTGAACTATTCCTCGGGCGGAGGAGATCATCGGGCTTTCAGTCTGTGGAGCTATGCAAACGGGGTGAGTTTCACAATTATTCTTGTGTGGTCCGGTGTAAAAAGCGCTGCTGGCTAGTTTAATAATCTCAAGTTGTCGACGTAACGCCAGGCGAAGTGACCTCGGGTACCTTGCGTGAGGACGCGAGGCGAGTTCTTTTTAACAGCAAGAGGCATAGATTTTCATGCGCCCCTGCGAATTCAGGGGCTCATGAGAATCTATGCCTCTTGCAGATGGATGGTTCGGCCGGGTACGCGTTGTACACGGTAGGTTTGTATCGCAGCACGTGGATTGCGGGTGTTGGAGGAAGTGAGCTACTTGCCAGCGCTGTAATCAAGCCTTATTGCGTAGTTTTTGCCCCTCGTAATTTTTACCCCTCTCTTCGGCTCTTCTCATCTCGACAAAAGAAAGTGAATACACAGAATGTCCTCTCTTGCGTGGTGAGTAACACCCTAACAACCTTTCCACGTCTGTGATCTCACCTGCCCGTCTGACGGAGAAGGTTGGGTGACGAGGGGAGGGCGGGGAAGTGGGGAAGTGGGGGAGGTGGTTTGACGGTTACACGCTACCAGTTCATGTCGCAAACATGCACAGGTATTAAGTACTTGGCCAGACCCTTTGCCACGGGAGTTGGGAAATTCCATGATTCACCAACACTCATACAAACACTGTAATTTGTCTAACTCGGCATCTGATTTGCCATACGACGATACATGCAGTAGTGAGGTGAGTGAGATATGTGTGTGTGTGTGTGGGGGTGGGGGGGGGGTGGGGGGTGGTGGTGAGAGGTATGTGGGTGACTGGACTTGCGAAATGGGAAAACACGCACAGACAGGGAGAAAAACAACTGAACGGTTTGACTAAGAACCATTACATCTACAAACGCCTGAATCACACATGGATACACTGTTGTGAAACTTAACCCATTTAGCCCCGAGTCCCTACAGCAGGACAGTGATTGACCGTGATAATTCAAGGGATAGTGCCAAAATAGCTTGACGCCTGGCACTACCCTTGAATTATCATGGTCAATCCATCTCCTGTAACTGGTACCGTCATTAGACAACACCTCCAAACTTTGACAAATGGGACTTTGTGGCTAAAGGGGTTAAACGACAAAACATCCAAACTCATCAGTAACCAGATACAGAAAGTTTGTTTCAAAATTACAGGACTCTTTTCGACGGGCGCCTTCCCAACCTAAATAATACTAGCTTTAGTATTCACAAACCAGATAGGTGAGGCTAGGGCTGGCAGAATTGTACACAAACCAAGCGGAATCACTCAGCGCCGGACAAACAGATCCCCTGCCCCCGCCTATCAGGCACCCAATCGCCAGCCCACAGAGAAATACGCAGGTATAGAATAAGACGATCATTTGCATCTTCAAAAAAAGATGCATCAGGTCTCTTATATAACCCATGTCTTTCTCCGGAACTTAGGAAGTAGGCAGGGGAAACATACATACACAAACATGAAGGTGCATTACTATATGTGGTCGGGTAAATACCCTGTATTCCCACAGTAGATGCACAGAACATTAAACAACAATGTAACGATATAGCGATACAGCTTTAGTACTGCTGCAAGAACTTGCAAATCTGACAAAAACAATGAATCCACGACACGCATACATACATGTTTGATTCATCTGATGCCGTGTGTGTGTGTGTGTGTGTGGGGGGGGGGGGGGGGGGGGGTGCGTTACTTTACTTAACCAAAGTCACATGGTTTTCATTTTAGATTTGTCGGTAAAGGACTACTCTACAGCACCAATAGTACAGTACACTACACGCAACAGCTCAAGGGTTGTGTCAGATTAACTTGGCGCCAGTAAAGGCGCCAAGCTAATCTGGCATAAACCTTGAACTATCAATCCCAGTTGATGGATCATGTAGCGGCGGAGGAGAAACAGGAACACCTGCCCGGCGGACCCGACTGGCCAGCCTGAGGGATCAGCTCCGAGGATCAAAGCAGCAGCCGACAGTCGGCTCTCGCGCGCACGCCGCTACATGGCGTCCGACAGAAACAGCAGGAAAAAAGATCTTTCGTCAGATTGAAACAACCTGACAGTCCATTCCATCTGCCAGCGGCACAGATTAATCAAAAGCCAATGTAAAGCCAGAGGCACAGATTAATCAAAAGCCACTGTAAAGCCAGAGGCACTGATTTTGAGCCCCTGCAGCCACGCGTGCTCCTGGGAATCTTCGCCTCTGGTTGGTAAACTGGAAACTGCCCTGCTACTAGTGCTACTGTCCAAACTACAGGGCAAGTACTAACGCGCTCCAGTAGAACGCGGCACCGGATATAACGTCAACAGGCTTCGTATCTGGCTCCCGACTAGCAAAAGGGCCTGAGCCGACGGCAGCCTCCGCTGGCCCGCGCACGGAGGTGCGCGGGTCGGCGGAGGCTGACGACGGCCCGACTGGATGACCTTTTGCTTACAAAAGTGGTTTATCTTCACAAGTGTGTATGTCAAGTTCAGCACTATAGCAACTTAACTGCGAATAGCGCGGCCCGACTGGATGACCTTTTGCTTACAAAAGTGGTTTATCTTCACAAGTGTGTATGTCAAGTTCAGCACTATAGCAACTTAACTGCGAATAGCGCGGCCCGACTGGATGACCTTTTGCTTACAAAAGTGGTTTATCTTCACAAGTGTGTATGTCAAGTTCAGCACTATAGCAACTTAACTGCGAATAGCGCGGCCCGACTGGATGACCTTTTGCTTACAAAAGTGGTTTATCTTCACAAGTGTGTATGTCAAGTTCAGCACTATAGTAACTTAACTGCGAATAGCGCGGCCCGACTGGATGACCTTTTGCTTACAAAAGTGGTTTATCTTCACAAGTGTGTATGTCAAGTTCAGCACTATAGTAACTTAACTGCGAATAGCGCGGCCCGACTGGATGACCTTTTGCTTACAAAAGTGGTTTATCTTCACAAGTGTGTATGTCAAGTTCAGCACTATAGTAACTTAACTGCGAATAGCGCGGCCCGACTGGATGACCTTTTGCTTACAAAGCGGTTTATCTTCACAAGTGTGTATGTCAAGTTCAGCACTATAGTAACTTAACTGCGAATAGCGCGGCCCGACTGGATGACCTTTTGCTTACAAATGTGGTTTATCTTCACAAGTGTGTATGTCAAGTTCAGCACTATAGTAACTTAACTGCGAATAGCGCGGCCCGACTGGATGACCTTTTGCTTACAAAAGTGGTTTATCTTCACAAGTGTGTATGTCAAGTTCAGCACTATAGTAACTTAACTGCGAATAGCGCGGCCCGACTGGATGACCTTTTGCTTACAAAAGTGGTTTATCTTCACAAGCGTGTATGTGAAGTTCAGCACTATAGTAACTTAACAGCGAATAGCGCGGCCCGACTGGATGACCTTTTGCTTACAAAAGTGGTTTATCTTCACAAGTGTGTATGTCAAGTTCAGCACTATAGTAACTTAACTGCGAATAGCGCGGCCCGACTGGATGACCTTTTGCTTACAAAGTGGTTTATCTTCACAAGTGTGTATGTCAAGTTCAGCACTATAGTAACTTAACTGCGAATAGCGCGGCCCGACTGGATGACCTTTTGCTTACAAACGTGGTTTATCTTCACAAGTGTGTATGTCAAGTTCAGCACTATAGTAACTTAACTGCGAATAGCGCGGCCCGACTGGATGACCTTTTGCTTACAAAGTGGTTTATCTTCACAAGTGTGTATGTCAAGTTCAGCACTATAGTAACTTAACTGCGAATAGTGCGGCCCGACTGGATGACCTTTTGCTTACAAACGTGGTTTATCTTCACAAGTGTGTATGTCAAGTTCAGCACTATAGTAACTTAACTGCGAATAGCGCGGCCCGACTGGATGACCTTTTGCTTACAAAAGTGGTTTATCTTCACAAGCGTGTATGTGAAGTTCAGCACTATAGTAACTTAACAGCGAATAGCGCGGCCCGACTGGATGACCTTTTGCTTACAAAAGTGGTTTATCTTCACAAGTGTGTATGTCAAGTTCAGCACTATAGTAACTTAACTGCGAATAGCGCGGCCCGACTGGATGACCTTTTGCTTACAAAAGTGGTTTATCTTCACAAGTGTGTATGTCAAGTTCAGCACTATAGTAACTTAACTGCGAATAGCGCGGCCCGACTACGTGGCTCCCGGGTACCGCGCTATAGATAGGGCTCGGGAAGCTGACGTCAACACGCCAGTCATGGCGGCCATCTTGTGAGGAAGCGCTCATAGGGAAATCGCTGTTTTTTGTAATGTCAGTAAAGTCCTGACATACTATAAGCAATAACAGCAAATCTTGCCATCACTGTAGGAAACTGCTCACCAGAATCTGTTTTTCTTTGTTTCCAAAGAGGAAGAAAAATGAAGAAAAACGTGTTGAAACACTATTTCGTTACTATCTGATGACTATGGTATCCTCATAAGATGGCGGCTGATGCGCCGAACGCTGCTAGGCAACGCGGGGGACTTCCCGAGCCCTATACTGAGGCGGACCTGTATTGTACAATTGACGGGTTGACGAGGTGCAAGAACAGCTCTAGTTTTTGTCCGTGTGTTTTTACAACCCTGGATACTTCCCGGTGCCGTTGGTCCGCAGTCCAAGAAGAGTGTGTGAAATAATAATAATACCGGTATTATATAGGCGCTTTTTCTCAATTTTTGGGTAAATCGACTCAAAGCGCCGCGAACTGAAACCCAACACGCACACTCACGTGACGGACACGTATTTACGCCGAAGACAAACACAGTAGACGTCAGACGAAGCTACTGAAGTTACAGAGATTTTTGATCGCTTGTATTCGAAATTTGTAAAGTGGCCTGAAACCGGTACAAAAGTGTGTGTGTGTGTGTGTGGGGGGGGGGGGGGGGGGAACGGGGAGGCCAGCCGCCTTAACCACTGCGCCACGGACCGCCCGTGTGTGGCGGAGAAGGTGTGTGTGTGTGTGTGTGGGGGGGGGGGGGGAGGGCAGCCGCCTTAACCACTGCGCCACGGACCGCCCGTGTGTGGCGGAGAAGGTGTGCGTGTGTGTGGCGGGGGGGGGGGGGAGGGCAGCCGCCTTAACCACTGCGCCACGGACCGCCCGTGTGTGGCGGAGAAGGTGTGTGTGTGTGGGGGGGGGGGGGGGGGAGGGCAGCCGCCTTAACCACTGCGCCACGGACCGCCCGTGTGTGGCGGAGAAGGTGTGTGTGTGTGTGGGGGGGCGGCTACTGCGCCGGAGTGTGTGCGGAGAGGTGTGGGGGGGGGGGGGGAGGCAGCCGCCTTAACCACTGCGCCACGGACCGCCCGTGTGTGGCGGAGAAGGTGTGTGTGTGTGGGGGGGGGGGGGGGGGGAGGGCAGCCGCCTTAACCACTGCGCCACGGACCGCCCGTGTGTGGCGGAGAAGGTGTGTGTGTGGGGGGGGGGGGGGGGGGGGAGGGCAGCCGCCTTAACCACTGCGCCACGGACCGCCCGTGTGTGGCGGAGAAGGTGTGTGTGTGTGGGAGGGGGGGGGGAGGGCAGCCGCCTTAACCACTGCGCCACGGACCGCTGGTGTGTGGCGGAGAAGGTGTGTGTGTGTGTGTAGGGGGTGGGGGGGGGGGGCAGCCGCCTTAACCGCTGCGCCACGGACCGCCCGTGTGTGGCGGAGAAGGTGTGTGTGTGGGGGGGGGGGGGGGAGGGCAGCCGCCTTAACCACTGCGCCACGGACCGCCCGTGTGTGGCGGAGAAGGTGTGTGGGGGAGGGGGGGGTGGGGGGGAGGGCAGCCGCCTTAACCACTGCGCCACGGACCGCCCGTGTGTGGCGGAGAAGGTGTGTGTGTGTGTTTGGGGGGGGGGGGGGAGGGCAGCCGCCTTAACCACTGCGCCACGGACCGCCCGTATGTGGCGGAGAAGGTGTGTGTGTGTGTGGGGGGGGGGGGGGGGGGGGCTTCCATCATGGCTTTAATTCGCCGTACTGGGAATCAGTTCCGCAGAGGGTGGTCGGGTATTCATAGGGATTAACTCTGCAGCTGCCCGTAGCGCTTTTATCGACACGATTCCTTCAGGAATCACCTTGTTGAAAAGTGCAAAGTACAGCGAAAGGGTGAAAACGCTATTTTGATGGGTGGCAGTGGCGGTTACCGGAAATGAATGCTTCTGAACTAAAAGAGGTCCCTCAACGTAAAGATAGCAAACCCACCTCTCTCTCTCTCGCCCCGCCCCCCCCCCCCCCCCCCCCTTTCCCTGCAGGCAGTCTAGACCGGTCTATCAGTTGCTCCCCACATCAGGCCTATCGTATGACCGACACCGCCCATGTTCTGCCTTCCAGTCTCGGTCGTCAGTCTGATGGAACATGGCGAGCCGGGCGGCAGCAGTCAAAGTGAGCAAATTCCGCTGTCTCTTAGCGCCCACTGAGCTGACAACACTGACAGTCAGTCACAGGGCGTGCACAGTGCCGTGCCTACACTCACAGAACCAGGCGGATAACACACAGAGCATACACTCTGTTCAGTATTTTATGACAAAACGTGGGCTAGACTGTGATTTTGGACAATAGGCTATGAAGTCCTAAATCACAAACCAACATAATATCTATTGCGCTCACGTTTACTGTTATAATGTGATTTACCAAGTCCAGAAAAAAAACAAGATGATTTCATCCCAAAGTCTACCCTATTGTTTGGAGCTCGGATGCGTTTATCTTTTAGGAATATTCAGAGTTGTTCATATTTTTAGGCTTATTACGCTGATCCATTTCCCTCCTCTCTAAGCCATCCTCTGATCACGTCGGCACACTGCCCGCCATTAGTACGCTCTGTGGGCTCATGTAGGGATAGAATCCATCTCCTTCTACTCTAACCCACCCTATGATTCACACACACTGGCACACAGAAATAAAGACGGACACACGGCGATTCCCGCCATTCGTAAGCTCTGTGGTCTAGCTATTCTGAAGAAGCAAATGATAGCACGAGCAGCGAAATGACGTCACTTCATGCTTCATGTCAAGGCATCATTAGTCCCACGACACCGTGTTCATACTGATGACTCCATGTTATACGTCACTCATCGCAGTAGCTAACATTTGACGTATCAGAGAATCAACTTTGCAATTTTCTTGCTGATTTTCACCCCTAGGGCTTACAGGTCATAATTTGGCATAATCCTACTCCAGGGCCCGGACAAACAGCAGGCTTATGCAAAAACTGTTTATGAAAAATCATGCGGGTATTAATAAGACGATAGTTTTTTTCGTAAAAGAAAAATTAAAGTTATGTTAGCTGTTTTACAAATGACTCCCAAAAAGTGTTGCAGAAAACTGATTTTCACACCTACAGCATACAGGTCACAATTGACCTAATTGTACCTGACAGCCAAGATAAACTGTAGGCTTATGTAAATACCATAAACGAAAAATCATGCAATTATTAATGAGAAGATTGTTTTCTTTTCATAAAAAAGCAGTTGTTTTAAGATTAACCCATATAATGCTTGAAATTAAATCCCAAAACGTGAAAATATATTTTTTCAAAAAACATCTAATTATCACTCAAAACGTTCTAGAGGCACAATGCTGGTTAACGAACTCAATCAATATCTCCTTTTATCTAGGTATACGCAAAATATCTAGTAAAAAGTTAAGAAAAATTATGGACTCCAGTGTGGATCAACCGGTTTTTGTGAAACGGCCATTTTCTCGCCAATGAGCATCTTAATCAAAACATCGAAATAAAGGTCCCGGGATTATTCTTTTAGAGACAATATCCTAAAATTTCAAGCTTGTCCGTCCTCAAACGTGGGCTCTAGTCGCTGTCACATCCTCACACACACAAACACGGCGCTTTCACGTCAAAAAGACGTTCTCTAGCAAGTTTTGCGTAGCGTGACATGACGTCATTTTTATCTTGTTCCTTCTTTGCCAGAATTTCTGCGCCACCCGCCTAAAACGTCATGTGCATGCTCCGACCCAGCCCCATTTCAAAGTCTACAGTATTTTTTTTAAATACGGTAGACAAAAAGGAGCCAGCCGGGAAGGGAGGGAGGGATTGATTGATTGTACATTGCTTAACGTCCCGACAGCAACAAGGCTTTCTCAGGACGTGCCTGCACTGCTTGTGAAAAAAAAAAAAACTAAACCGAATATTGAATGTATGTCGCCAGCCGGTCCAATACGTTAAATAAACCTACGATATTGGGCCTAAATAAAGCTAAGACCATTTAGCAACTCACATCCAATATCAAGAGCTACATGCAGCGCAGACAGTAGGGAGAGTTTAAAATAGGAAAATACAGGGGAATGGACCACGGGTAGACAGAAACGCATGCCCCAGAATAGAGAGGAAAACCCACCCTGTGGGGCTGACCAGGGTGGCCCTGGGAACTAAACAGTAGTTAACCCCACCGTACCCAAGTCCCCCAGGGCAGACCCGGGTGGGGGTGAGGGAGATATAAATATTGTGTTTTTGAAATCTTTGTTAATTTGACGCCATGCGCATCAATCGTCCAAGGAAGATGGTTCCAAAGTTGTCTCAGCATGAGGCATATAATGATATATAACCTCATGAGCAACTGCGGGGGGGGGGGGGGGGGGGGCTCATGATGATCTATGCCTCCTGCAGTTGGAAAGTGTTCACTATTTCTCGGAAGCGATAGGGTTTAAAACGCACGTTCCACCCCTCTGCTCTGTGTTTTACTGCTAACAGCGGTCTGTCGGACTGATGAAACATCTCTCACGCTCACTCGGCTTCAATCATCATCCATTACTACCGTCACAACCGGAGGCCCAGCTTATTATAGCTGGCAACAACTACCTCGCCGCGGTCGACGCCAGCCTCACCATCTGCGCCGACTGAGATTATAGATATGACAAGCCGCCCCCTAATACGCCCCCGTGAAACATGCACAGCAAATCCCAATAACTGCTAATTCACTCTGCACCAAATCCATAAAAATCATTCAGATTCAGGGAAAAGCACTCTACAGCCCGTCATTTTCACAGGCACCGCACCCTCAAGCTGTTGCGGACTCGGAGAATGCAAATCTATCAAATTTCACAAGACCGCCTTTTGATTTTCCTGATCCGCTTGAACAGTGCAACCTGTTTTCAGCAACCAGCTTTTCTGAAAGAAAATGCAGCCCTAAATGACGGGTGCTTCTGAAGGGAAGTCTGGATGAAACTGGAATCACAGCCCACCAGTTACGGTGTATGGCTACAGCCACCTAAATGACGGCCCTTAACTCATTCGCGGCCAGCCGCATTCGGATGCGCGGCTTATGCCGCGCATCCGGATGCGGCTGGCCGCGAATGAGTTCCGCATGACAGGCGATGTCCCATAAGGGTGGCTGCTAGAGTCCGAAATAGCTCAGGCGGTTAAACGTCGGAGCAGGAGAGCGAAGGGAATCGCAGAGTCGTGGGTTCGAATTCCGTCCCGCCCCCGGTAGCTGGACTCACAATCCAGGGGGAAAAACGGATTTGTTCAATAGCATATCCGTTGAAAGGTCCTGGTAAATCAAAGTGGCACAGTTGGAGTGCGCCTGAGTTGATCAGTGTTCAGGTCGTATTCCATAGGCAATTGATTTCCCTGTCCCCCATAACCTGCCCGTCAGGGCCGTCCATGATCACCCTCGGTGCTGTGGACGTTAAACCCGAACTAACCAACGGGTGGCTGCTCAAACAGGTTCTGTGGTATTGTTCTCCTGTGCCTTGTGGCGCACAATTGGGAGCCGGTGTGCACACAGCAGTAACTAAACCAAAACAACATTGCCACGGCCATCAGCCGCGCTTCGCTAAAGACTGAAGACTTGGGTGATTTCAATGAATTCGTTGGCACTGACAACAACACACAGCACAAAGGGTCAGCTGTGCTTGTGAACAATGCTAGAGGATTGCTAGCGCACCATTTTATTTCTATCAGTATCAACATATTTCCGGTCCACGATACCGGTCACCAAGTACTAAACCAGTCTCAGAGTGCTCACTTCTCTTTGTCCAGGTCTGTTTCTACAAAATGGTCCTACAGTACCAACTGCAAAGCAACATGCAATACACACTATTCCACCCGCAAGTAGCGTAGACCCCCATGACCGTGCAGTTGCAGGGGCTCATGAGAATCTACGCCATTTGCTGACATCTAGATCAGTCTCTTCACCACCCAAATATTATGGAAGTCCCCCAGGATTAAGACCACGACTGTGAACCACGTGGCACCGCTCAGTTGCATGAGTGAGCTTAGTCCTGCGCCAGCCACTAAGCAAGGTGCTTCGCTATAGTGGAGCACCTTGCTCAGTGGCTGGCGCAGGACTTTGCTCACTCATGCAACTGGCCCCAGTTCTCTAAATACTGCTTTGTACCACTCTTGACCACCCCTAGCCTTGACGAGCTGATGGTTAGGTTGGTTAGTTCGGGTTTAACGTCCACAGCACCGAGGTGATCATGGACGGTCCTGACGGGCAGGTTATGGGGGACAGGGAAATCTATTGCCTATGGAGTACGACCTGAACACTGATCAACTCAGGCGCACTCCAACTGTGCCACTTTGATTTACCAGGACCTTTCAACGGACATGCTATTGAACAAATCCGTGGGTTTTTTTTCCCCCTGGATTAAGAGTCCAGCTACCGGGGCCGGGCCGGGATTCGAACCCATGACCCGGCGATTCCCTTCGCTCTCCTGCTCAGACCGCCTGAGCTATTTCGGACTCTTGACCAGCTGAAGGATCTGACAATGTTTTTATTCCAACGGTCGGCTGATCTGCGGACTTCAGTACGGGTCAATTAACAGCAGTGGGTAAGGCACCCTCAGAGTCGAATATCGCACAAAAGATCGACAAAAGACACAGATTTTCATGCACTTGTGCAGTGGAGTAGCTCACGAGGATCTATGCCTTCTTATCCAACTGCACGTGGTTTGTGTTTCTCAGTTGTAGCGAGTTACTGAGGGATTCAACCACGTTCTTCACAAGTGATTCCGCAACATTTGTATCAACAACATGACCGCACAGGTCACAGTGCTTGCTAAAGAGGCCCAAGTCAACTAAAAACGATGAAATCGTACATTTATAACTGCGTTCCTCAAACAAAATCAGATCACCCTGGTTTTACTCTGCGAGTGCCACGTAACTTGTGGCCGGACAGGAGCGGACAAAATCAGATCACCCTGGTTTTACTCTGCGAGTGCCACGTAACTTGTGGCCGGACAGGAGCGGCGTGGAGTAAACATCTCAAGTCACACTCACAGTTTCAAAACTCCTTATATCCTCCATACGAGAGATAGACCTAAATTTAGCCAATCTCTACCATCCAAGAGGCATTGATGCTCATGAGCCCCTGCAACTACAGGGACTCATGAGCATCTATGCCTCTTGCAGATATTCGCACTATCCTTCGGTGACCGTCCCAGGCGAGAATCAATCGCTGACAAGAGTCGACTGAATTACTATCACAGATCAAAGGCTAACACACTAGCTGCCGGTCGTGTCCTGGCCCCGTGATCCCAAAGTCAACGGGCGAGGTACACACACGACAGACGCCTACACTGGTAGGGCTGCACCGAAGCTTGGAAACACCTCAGTGACTTCTCGCATCATTGACTCACAACCAATCGGCTTTAAAAGGCATTGTGATGCCAATCCCACTCAGCGATCAGCTCAAAGTCAAGTTCTTTTCCAATTAAAGAGTTTGAATTCTTTTTCACTTTCATTAAGAGCAGGGTTCGTTCATGTGGAAGAGCTGATGGCTCCGGTCACACCAACAGCCAAAGGAGAGGTTTGTCTATCTCAACAACTGAGTGTACATAACACGCTGTAATGTTGACGTAAACTAGTAAAGATTGAGTGGTATTTCGTGGCAGTGATGTACACATACTACCACTATATAAGGGAGTGCAGTTGTTAACCATTTGGTTATAGTCCAAAATAGCTCAGGCGGTTAAGCGTTTGGAGCAAGAGGGCGAAGGGAAACGCGGGGTGGTGGATTCGAGTTCCCGTCCCGGTAGCTGGACTCGCAATCCAGGAAAAAAAAGACGTCTTGTTCCACAGCATGTCCGTTGAAAGGTCCTGGTAAATCAATGTAGCACAGTTGCAGTGTGCCTGAATTGATCAGTGTTCAGGTTGTAATCCATAGGCAATGAATAGATTTCCCTGTCCCCCATAACTCACCGTCAGGGCCGTCCATTCACATTTCGATGCTGTGGACGTTAAACCTGAACTAACCAACCAACTATTTGGTTGTAGGCAACCGTTTTTGTCACGGTGATTCCTGCAGGAATCATCTTCCCCCCCCCCCCCCCCCCCCAAAAAAAAAAAAAAAAATGCTACCAACAGTGAAACTGAAAAGGTTTAAATCATGACAGGACTGCTGTTTAACCACCTGTCTGCTGCTGATACTGTTTGTTATACACGTGTCTTTTGCAGTGAACGATAACATCAGTAGCAGTAGCAGTCAAGGGGTTTTGTCTGCTGACTTGTCCCTGAATAACATAATCTGTAGTTCATGGGTCATGCTTGGTGATTCCCTGTATTTCAAATCAAAATAGCACTGCAGTCACTGTCCCCTACACTGTTTATGTTGCTCTGAAAGCGAGAGGTTTACTATTTTAACCCTGACACACTACAGCAGGAGATGGATCAACCCTGATAATTCAAGAGTAGTGCCAGATTAACATGGCGCCTGATCAGTGATGGCGCCAAGCTAATCTGGCACTACACTTAAATTATCAAGGTTGATGTCCAGAGGCCAAACCTCCAAAATGTGGGAAATTTGGCCTTAGAGGGTTGAATGGTTGGTCAAACTAAAAAGGATGGTAGTACCGTTATATCTGACTGTCTCCAGCTGAGCTAGTCACAGTGTCATATAGCGCTGTCTGCTGCCTGGTTCGAGTCAAACAGTGCAACATGTCCCTGATCCTGATTTGCTTTGACAGGTCTTTATAGCAGCTGTACAGTACTAGCACTAACCCACGTTTTGTTAGGAGTGTATACTGGGTCCTTGCATCTCCACATCTCACACACAGTTGACTAATTGATCATTTGCAGGTTTACACTACATTCATTACAAATTTAGAATAAGACGTTCTGCTTTCCATTCTGAAAATCAACATTCTTTTAAAATTCAAGACAAAAAATTTACTGTGTCTCGACAATTACTTTTTACAAAAAAAATGCATCTGCTTTGAACACATTCACCCAATTAATGTACCCACTACTAACTCCAAACGATTTTTTGACACTGCACTCTACAGCCGTGTACCAGAACAAGTAAGACAATGTGTTCGCTGATAATGTTGTTCATAATGCTCTTTAAGTTTTTATAATATTTTAGCAACTGTATTAGTTTAGAGTTTTAATGTCTTAACATATTATTATAAGTCTTACAGATTTAGTATATTAATATCAGGTACAAATGCCATATTAGAATGTTCTGATATTAACTACTGTTTATCTGTTTTTTGAATGATTTTTATTTGATTGCCGCATTCCCCCCCCCCCCCCCCCCTCACACACACACAACTGTACTTGCCCTTTAAGGGATAAATACAGTTTTTTAATTGAATAGTTAACCCGTTTAGCCCCAACAATGTAGAGCAGGTGGATTAACTATAATAATTCAAGGGTACTGCCTGATTAGGTGACATCATCAGGTGCAAAGCCAATCTGGCACTACACTTGAAGTATCATGGCAAATCCATCTCCTGAATCTGATATATGGTCGTAAAGTGACACCCCCAAAATTCCAGAAGTGCAGTCTGAGTTAACCCTTTTAGCCCCAAGGTCCCATTTATCAAATTGTGGAGAGGTTGCCTAACAACTATGTACCAGTTGCAGGAGATGGCTTGACCATGACAATTCAAGGGTAGTGCCAGATTAGCTTGGCACCTGAAGGCTGGTACCAAGCTAATCTGGCACTACCCTTGAATGTTCATGGACAAGCCATCTGTTGCTGTAGGGATCCAGGGCTAAAAGGGTTAAACTTCTGAAGCAAGGTAGTAAACTACCCTGAGACCAAATGTTTTGCTATGCAAATAATTAATGATTGCAGACCTGCCAACCCTTACACAGCTATGGTAGTAGAATTCTGGAAATGTGGTAACAGTTTTGGAGCTATGTCAAGCGTAGTTTCAACGCCGACCACTTGATGCACGGAAATTTCTCAATACAACACAACTTTATTGTCTGTTAGAGTCAAAGCTTGACAGAAATTTGCTTTATATAGCGATCGGAGCTTTGGCTGGCTGGTACAAACTTTCTTCTTTTCAGGCGGTGCGCTTTTGGATTTGGGTTCCTTTCTCTTTGGCATGGTTCAGACCGTTGTTTATCCGATGTACTTTGTGAATGAAATGACGCACGCTGGGAAAACCGGAACTTCGCTCCGCTCGTTCTCATTGGCCCGAAACCGCATGTTCTTACCGACTACAAACCGAAAACACCAAAAAAGTTTTTGGTTTATTTTTTTCTTCAGTGTAGAATTTCATTAATGATCGTAGTAGCGTAGTATTGGGAATGTTGGCGTAGGAAAATACGGCGAAATTGTAGTGATTGGCAGGTCTGTGAGTGGAATGCTCTTCCACCCACCCACTGGTGTGCACTTCACCAGCATAATCACCTTCAATTCAAAACCCATTCAGACACATTTTCAAGAAATTGCTTTGCACTGTTCAGAAACCATGGTACTGCTCACACTTGCAAACTAACTTAACCCAATGAGCCCCGAGTCCGTACACCAGGAGATGGACTGACCATGACAATTCATGGGTAGTGCCAGATTAGTTTGGTGCCTCCATCTCCTACAACTGGCACATTGTGTAAAGAAGTACCCAACGGAGAAAGAAACACGCTTAGAAAGACGGTACAACACAATTATTATTTTCGGGTAATACCTTTGTCAAATAGACAACAAACAAACATATATGTATGTTTGTTGTTGTCTATTTGACAAGGGTATTTACCGAAATATAATAAATGTGTTGTACCCGTCTTTCTAAGCGTGTTTCTTTCTCGTGGGTACTCTTTGCATATTACACTTGGCAGTCACCTTTTGGTCTGGATGATTTAACTGGCACATTGTCATTAGGGAACACCTCCACAATTTCAAAAATGGGACCTTGCGACTAAAAGGGTAAACAGCGAGCAACCCCTAAAACGCCTCATAGCTTTAAGCCCACAATGATGATATTAACACTTTTCATCCTGATATACCCATTGCTTGAAATACATTTGACATGTAGTTGAAGGGTGGTGCTAGAATAGCTTGGCGCCTGAGGCGCCAAGCTATTCTGGCACCACCCTTCAACTAAACCAGTTGATCTATCGCCTAATCTGTAATGCAGCCTTCATAGGACAATAAGCAAATTATACAAAATCCACCTCAGGATGTAATGCTTTAAGACAAAACAAGTCCTAATGCTGGGTTCAGGATTGTTGCTGCACACCGCAATCATTGACACATTAGCAATACATGTACACAAGATGTTTTGTTTGAACTTGATTACAAGAGTTCACAAACCATGAAATTCAACACTGGGAAGGGTAAATTGTCTGGGGGCCTATTTGAAGCTGGTCTACCAAGATGGGGAAATCTATGGGTTCACGTTTCCTATAAAAAAAATTTACAATCAACATTCAAAATTGCCACAACCCTTGTATAATGGTACCGATGATATCACTCAGAGGAAAAGATGCAATATACGCATCTTTCCCACCGAGTGATAACTAGTATCATCAGTAGCAATCGCAAGAATAACCCTTATCATTCTGATACACCGATTGCTTGACATAAAATTTTACTGAAAGTTTAAGGGTGGTATCAGAATAGCTTGGCGCCTGGGGCGGCAAGCTATTGTGGCACCACCCTTGAATTAAAACAGTTGATCTATCTCCTAATCTGTAATGTAGTCTTCAAAGGAAAAATAAGCAAACTTTACAAAATCAGCCTCACCATGTAATGGGTTAACTGTATTTCCAGTTTGCTAAAACTAAATAACCAGTTTACTTGCATTCTCATTCATCGAGTGATTGCAAAGCACACTTGGGTTCCCATACACAACTGTGCCTTGCATATTTCCAATAATAAATGAACCTAGTGACAATATTAGCAAACCGTTACTGGTCTGGTGTTGTAGAGTTGACACGTCCTATTGTTACTGCTGTTGGGATTCAGTCAAGGGAAGCCACTTATCAAGATCAACGGACTTGGTGACCCAGGCCTGGACTCTCTGGGTCAAACTCATGTTTCGGATATTAGGCACGAACTGGAGCTGCGTGTTGTATCCATGTAATGTTGTGAAGCGCCATGCGCTCTATATGTGACCAACCCTACGCAAAACTGGCACAGGAAATGCTGTTTTTGTAAACTTTGCAAACTTTTGACTCGGAGCCAAAGTAACTTGACATGCACACGCCGTATTTGCTTAGACAAGGTTCCTAAAAGTAACGACAGTCACCGGACACAAAAGCGGTCAAAGGGCAAGAGCATGCGTGAGAAAGAGTGAAACAAAAGAAGTAGCCTGGAGGCAGCGCCTCTGGCACCGCACGGTACTAGCAGAGTGAGAGGGTCACTAGCGGGAAGATTCCAAACACCAAACTTACCAGCAACGGGAGACGGCTTTTTCAGCACGCACCATCGCGACTTCCACTGCAAGAACAAAACACACGGTTAGACCCACATAACTACAAACATTCTTGAACACATCAGAATAGTGTGCAGAACGAAATGTACCTTTTTTCCTTCTCGATACTTGACTTTCCCCTCCACTACGGTCGTCGCATCAGCCATGATGGTCCCATGTTCACCAAGATCACTATGAATCAAACGAAGGCGCTGATTGGCTGATCCTGTATGTAAATCACCGTGACTGGAGGGCGAGGAATGCTTTGCTCGTAGAAGGCTCGGCTCCGTTTGTAGAAGTTCCAAAGACAGCTAGCTCAGTGTACTTTGAAAGGAGAAAGAAAGTTGAAGGCGTGCCTCAAGGCGTATAATTTCGAATGGAACCATGGCGTGAATATTTAAATTATCATTTTTCAGATAATTATGTGAGTTCTAATTGTTTTGGACCATTTTGAATTTCTAGTAAGACTGTTTTCGATTTATGAAGACAGATAAAGTACGGACAATGGTCAACTTTATCAGATAGATTCCAGAGATGGATAGGAGAAAAGAAGATCACTTCGGCTCCATTTCTTTTTCCGCAAAGTTGGATCTGTAGACAGAAATAGTGAGTGTTGGCAGGTATTCGACGGGAAGTAACCCATTTAGTCGAGAGTTCAACGCCTACTCGGTTATGTCCCTTGGGTACCTCGTGCGCTTTTCGATGGCTCTGGGGTATCAGAAATAGACGTCATATCCCAAAACAATGTACATATAGACTAATGCTCGGAACTTATATAATTGGGGTTCAGAAACTGCGTTCCATCTGCAAGAGGCACATACTTGTCAGTCCCTATAGAAATCGGGGTCCATGCCGACTCATGAGAATTTTGCCGTGACCCTAGCACTACGTGACGAGTCGGCGGTCCAGCCGGCGAGGCCGCCTACAACTGACTCATTCAGCCCCGGCCTACGGCCGTATTCAGTTCCAAATTTTGGAGGCGTCATTTCACGACTATGAACCAGTTGCAGGAGATGTATCGACCATGATAATTCAAGGGTAGTGCCAGATTAGCTTGGCGCCTTTAATTTTCATGGTCGACTCATCTCAGTCCTGCGCGGCTGTAGGCCCGCCGGGCGTGTGGGCCGCTGAATGCCATAGGCGTATACTTTTACCGTTACGGGTAGAGTAGCAACGACAAGTATGAAACAGGGTCACATGTGCTAACTACTTCTTCTTTTGAGAAATAGAGTTTCATTTCATTTCATGGAGTGGCCCATGTCAGTCACATCCCGGCACAGTGTGTCTGTGTGCTCGAGTTGTGTCATTGCCGGCCGTTCAGTCTTCGGCACTGTCAAGGGACGCAATCTGATTTAGGAATAGGGGACCGGGACTGAAGTTCCCCGCGTTGACTAGCCGCGGCAGCGTCCGTCGGCGCCTCAACGGCCGCGGCCATCTTATAGGATAGAATAGCCTTCAGATAGTAGCGAAGTCAGTAGTGTTTCAACACGTCAGTTTTTCTTGAGTCATGTTTCTTCCTCTTTGGAAACAAACAAAGTCAGATTCTAGTTAGCGCTTTCCGGCTACGGTGATGACAAGACTTGCTGTTATTGCCTATAGCACCGGGACGTTCCTGACATTGTCCTGACAGCGATTTCCCTATGAGGGCCTTATCGCGAATCCTCTCAAGATGGCCCCACGACTAGCGTGATGACGTCAGCTTCCCAAGCCATATACTGACATGTAACATCTACTAAACTTAAACCCAACAAAAAAAATAAATGTGTTTACGACTTACAATAAGTATAATTCACTTTTAAATTTACTTTCCAAAGGGTAAATACTACTAATTAACAAATGACATTTATTTCTACATTCTTACCCTTACCACCCCCCCCCCCCCACACACACACACACACACACACACCACCCCCCACCCATACTCACTAATAAAATAATAATAATAACAGAACAAATCAACACAGACAAAAACCCCTGAGCCTAGGGCCACTAAAGAATTGTTGTGTGCACTTACTGCCATCCATGTAGACGCCCCGGCTGGGAAAAAGACAAACACAAGACACCCCAGGGGTTCAGTCCCTGCAGCTTTCTTCGCTGCTTGGAAGCAACTGACTAACAAGTTGGATATAGCACTGTTTGGCAAAACCTTGCGCTCAGAAAAAAGTGCGATGTAAGTTCACGCAAATCAGTAACCACCCAAACCGCGCAGAACAATCACGTGCTGCGCACACCATTCCTTTGCACCCTGCACGGCAACAATCATCCCATCAAAGGTCAAACAACTCACCTGTTTTCCTACACATCCTATCTTTTTACCTGGTGACTAAGTAATTTCTGGCGCCCCTCTAAATTTTACTTCGCTCCAAAAAAGAAACAAAACCTGTGCCGTGACAACCAGAAACACAAAAAGCCAAGCATGAAACCCCAGCAGCAGCACCAAAAGCATCTCATCCATTTTACATGCAATGAATAAATTTATTATTTTAATTTTTGTGACGTAAGAAAATGAGCGATACAAAAAATATAATGAACCTTGTTTATCTCTCTGCCATTCTGAGTGGACTTGCAGTCACTTACACTATGCTAGGATGCAGTCTTATCCAAATGTGACCTGCTAACCTTGACGAATTAGATTTTTTAGGACAGTGCCAAGCTAGTTGCAATTATCACAGCATCAATTGCGACAAAGACTTTCTTGTTAAGCAAGAAATTATTCCAGAAAATGTATCTATGTAAAAAACAATATGGCAACATTGGCTGTTATCATTGGTGGTGCTGTGGTCAATGCACTTGCTTTCAGTGAATCAAATTATCTTTTTTCAAAAATGAGTAAGGAAGAGAGTGAAGAATAAATAAGATGACACAATGAAGCAGCAGAGAAACTGGCTCAAGCCGAACAGGATTACGAGAGAAAAAAAGAGAATAGAAAGACTTGATTTTATCAATGAAAAACTTAGACTGGAAGGTCATGCACAGCATACATAAATAATAAAATAATAATTACGGTATTTATAATGCGCTTATCTTATAATAATTATAACTCTAAGCGCACACTCACAACTCGCGCACGCATGCGCACGCTTTAGACAATGACTCACGTGCCACAAACAGTGAAATACATTACGACGGTCAGCTTGGGGTGGGGAGTGTGGTGATATAGTGCTAAAACTGTTGAAAGAGGTGAGTTTTGAGGGCGGACTGGAAGGAGGAGAGAGAGTGTTTCTGACGGAGAGAGAGTGGGAGGGTGTTCCAGGTGGATGGACCGTAGACGGAGAAGGAGCGGGGGCCGAAAGTGTTAAGTTTGGTGCGAGGGATGTGGAGGCGGAGAGGGTCGGAGGCAGAGCGGAGGGAGCGGGAAGGTGTGTAGGGGTGAAGTAAGTTGGAGAGATAGGCAGGGGCGCAGTTGTTCAGGGATATGTAGCAGAGAGACAGAATTTTGTATTGGATGCGTTGGGGGATGGGGAGCCAGTGAAGGAGTTTGAGCAGGGGTGTGATACATTATCAAGTGTTGATGATGCTATTAAAGAATACTACCTTGTTACTGTTGAAGATGTGAGCATACCACAACCAAAACTTAGCGATTACTACCAGCCTAGCCAGCAACAAAGAAATGGAGAAATAATGTTTTTTTCTAGTAGGAATGACATTGTCTATGTCAAAGGAGTTTTTTCTTACTATAAAAAAATGACTGAAGCTAAATTATCAAAAATATATTACTCCCCAATTGACTACTGGAAAGGAAAAACTGCAATAGAAAAATTGTCTGCTGCTGCAAATGATGCTACGCTCGATCAAGTAAAACAGGGGTTGCAAAGGCAAGCTATATGGCAGATATATTTGCCCGCTCCAAGAAAAATAATAAGACTACACTTTGAAAACACCACCCCTAATGACACGCATCAATTAATGGATCTCTTGACACCATAAAAAAATATATAAAATATTTTTAAAAAACTATACAAGTATGCACTGACTGTTGTCGACATTGCATCACAGTACAAGTATTCAGAACTGAGAAGAGAGCTAGTACTGTGGTGGCAGCATTATCAAATATATATAGTAGAGGTCCTTTAAAATACCCTAGACTTGTTCAAGTTGAGGATGGAAGAGAATTCAAAGGTTTCTGTTAATCAATTATTTGCAAAGCATGGAGTATTGATTAGACACAGCATACCAGGTGTCCATAGATCACAGGCAATTGTTGAAAACTTTAACAACAATTATCGGAGAGTCTTTTCAGTTATCAGTATTTTAAGGAACTCATGCATGACACATGAAACACTGAGTGGGTTAAGAGATTACCATCTGTAGTAAAAGCAATGAATAACGAAGGTCGCATAAAACCTGCTGATGCCATTAAATTAAAACAATACCACCAACAACAGCCCCAGCGTCGGCACTAAAAAACCCTGACACAAGTTTGTTTATGAAGCATGTAAGATATCTATATCAACCCTGTGAGGCAGAGAATGGTGCAAAACGTAGAGCAACTGATCCAATATGGTCTACATCTGTTTACAATGTAAAAAAAAAAATAGTTTCTGGTAACCCATTGATTTACTACTTATATGAGCCTGCTCCTCAGAGGGCATTTGTCAGAGAAGAATTACAGATTGTTCCAACAGATACTGTTACTCATTTTTAACTAATTCATCAATCAGTTCATTAACCAGTTCATCACAAATGTCTTCAGATAACTTAAGCTAAACGACACCAACACACATTCCTATGTTTTATGTTCTTAAGGCAAATGGCAATAAACAGTATTATTAGCTTGTAGTGCCCAGGTGCATAAACCTTTTCCTTACTGTGAAATACACGTTTTGTGTCACCAACAGCAAGTGACTTTTTATGTGTTTGGATCATTTCAAGATTATGTTTATTCAACCTCAGTGTCTTATTTGGATAATCAGGCATTAGTTTTCCACCTAAAACTTGCTTATAGTGTTCATGACGTATATCTATTTTTTAATTGCATTTTTTTTTAAAATACCTTTTGCTTTAGACTGACTGCCTTTCCCCGATTTCTTCAAGTCCGCCATCATCCATCCTCTCCTCAAAAAATACAACCTCGACCCAAACGAACTCAAAAACTATCGCCCAGTCTCCAATCTATCTTTCCTGTCCAAGCTTCTTGAGAAGGTCGTTCTCAACCAGCTCAACCTCCACCTCGCCGACAACAACCTCCTCAGTCCCTTCCAGTCTGCCTATCGCAAACATCACAACACTGAAACAGCCCTTCTACATATCTTAAATGACCTGCTTCTCTCCACCGACTCGGGCAACATCTCCCTTCTTACACTACTCAACCTCTCTGCCGCCTTCGACACTATAGACTACTCTATCCTCCTCCACCGCCTTCACCATTCCTTTGGCATCACTGACTCTGCTCACTCCTGGTTTCTCTCCTACCTCTCTGACAGACAGCAGTCCGTCACCATCGACGGCGTCTCCTCCAACCCAGTCAGGCTCTCCTGCGGAGTTCCACAGGGGTCCGTCCTGGGCCTGGTCCTTTTCACACTCTACACCTCTCCCCTGTCCAACATCATCCAGTCTCACCACATACACTACCTCTACGCTGACGACTCACAACTACTAGACAAAGACAAACTCGACAACACTCAGTCACTACTGACTCACACGGCTGACTGCTACAAAGACGTGAAAAACTGGATGACAGCAAACAAGCTTAAACCGAATGACGACAAAACGGAAGCCATGCTGGTAGGCACTCGCCAGAAACTTTCCCAGCTCCCTCCCTCGATCCACCTTCAACTCGACAGCACCCCCATCTCCCTCTCTGACTCAGCCAAAAACCTCAGTGTTATCCTTGATTCATCTCTTTCCATGACCAGCTTTGTTTCCGCCACGGCCCAGGCATGCTACTTCCACCTCCGCCGCATCGGTCAGATCAGAAAATACCTCACTACCGAAGCTGCCACCAAACTTGCTGTCTCTCTCATCCTATCTCGCATTGACTACTGCAACTCTCTCCTTTCCGGCCTCCCTCACTCCACCACTTTCACTCTCCAGGGCATCCACAACAATGCTGCCTGCCTCGTCCTCAGAAAGAAAAAAAAATCCAACCACATCACTCCCCTGCTCAAACTCCTTCACTGGCTTCCCATCCCCCAACACATCCAATACAAGATTCTCTCTCTCTGTTACAAATCCCTGAAAAACTGAAATCCCGCCTATCTCTCAAACTTACTTCACCCCTACACTCCTCCCCGCTCCCTCCACTCCGCCTCCGACCCTCTCCGTCTCCACATCCCTTGCACCAAACTCAGCACTTTCGGCCCCCGCTCCTTCTCAGTATACGGTCTATCTATCTGGAACACTCTCCCACTCTCTCTCCGTCATAAGCACTCTCTCTCCTCCTTCCAGTCCGTCCTCAAAACTCACCTCTTTCAACAGTTCTAGCACTATACCACCACACTCCCCACCCTAAGCAGACTGTCGTTGTGGTCATGAGTCGTTGTCTAAAGCTTGCGCATGCGTGGACGAGTTGTGAGTGCGCGCTTAGAGTTATAATTATTATAAGATAAGCGCATTATACATACCATAATTATTATTATTATTATAAATTATTATTATTATATAGAATACATTTTTGACTTCAGTCCAATGCACTCAAGTACTGGCACTCCATTCAGTTCGTCTTTAAACTTCCCAGGCACTTTCTTGTTTTGTGTGCTGTATAGTGAGTGATCTTTAGATTAATCAGACGTGTCATACATATCTAGCTCTGTTTTCATGTCTTTATAAAAGTCTTCAGTAACTACGTCTATAATGATAGAGTCTGTATCAGTGTATAACAGCAAGCAGTCAGGATATTTAAGATACATGAGGAAGATAATGGGCTTAAACAAGACACTGCAAACAATTAGAGGTGAACTGGTAAATAATGTAGCCAAACTAGGTGAGCTTGATAATCACATAAAAAAGGAAAAAGAAATAAATAGGCAAAACAGATGATGAGAATTATGGCATTGAAATAAAAGAAAGAATACAAGACAATTAAAGGATTTGCAGATAGAAAGATCAGCATGACTAGAAGTACTTCATGAAGACACAACTTTGGCTGAGAGATTGAGAACACTTTTTAGAGAGCAAGGTATTACAATTGCAAGTTTAATTATTTCAGACTTGCTTAAGAAAATGGCTGTGAAAGCAATGACTGCTTTGCCTGACATAATAGGCAGTGTTGTCAGTTGGTTGATAAGTACAGCAGGGAAGGTAGTCGGGTTTATGGCAGAGATGTGTGGGTGTTTTTGGTGACAGTAGGAGGATTAATCACAGGATATTTAATGAAACAGGTAAATAAGTAATATCCCTAATCCAGTAAAGACTATTACCAATGCAGTTCTCTCTGACTCATATGTGTTTGCCAGTCGTTCTGGTGCTGGTGTTGCTGGCGTTATTAGTGGTTGTGGGTGTGTAGTTGTTGGACTTACAAGTTTACTGATTGATTTAGTTTACTGATTGATTTAGTCCTAATTTCTGACAAGGTTGTAGCTATCCATGAAATGTTTTACACTGTAAAGTGGTTTAATGTCACAGATGATAAAGATATTATGTAACACATGATGAAGACTTGTATATTAAGTACCATATACCACCTGGGCATTATGACTTTTGTACTCTAGCTGACTGCTAAATTAAATCAACTTTAAATCTAGCTAACTTTATTGTTACATTAGAAAATCTTTCAGGACATATTAAACCAAGTATATTTTCAAAAGATCTTGCAATTTTACTTGGTTTAGTAAACACTGAATCTAAGTGGGGTTACAAAATAGAGGTAAATTGTGATACAATAACTGGAAGATATCATGTCAATTTGGCAGTACATAAAATACTAAATGTTTATTTGAAAGAACTGAACACAACTGAAAATATATACAATGGAAAGCCTTCAACTTTGTTAAGATGCTGCCAGCTGGAAGTGCTCCCTATTGTGAAAGCATGGTTGTTAGATTTCCAAATTTGCAGTTAAAAAAATTAGGTGCCAGTTTTAGATGCGTTGAAAATTATGGGGCATCTTTCAAATGTCATTATCTCTCAAAATACACTTATGGTGTGACTTGAGACAGGGTTTTGTGAGAGTTGTGGGTGGTGATGTTTAAAATAGCCACGATTTAGGCATCGATGCTGTGAAAATTATGGGATTTCTTTCAAATGTCATCATCTCTCAAAATACACTATGGCGTGACTTGAGACAGGGTTTTATGAGAGTTATGGGTGTGATGTTTAAAATAGCCATGATTTAGGCATGGTGTCATGAAAATTATGGGGTGTCTTTCAAATGTCATTATCTGTATCTCTATAGGTGACGCCTGTGAGTGATGTTGCTGAAACCAATGAAGAAGGAATTACTTCCATCATGCGTCGGTCCCAGTACCACGTGATAATTCTGCACTAAATACTCCTTTTGCGCATTCCTATCTGCGAATGAAAGGATGCTTGTGATTGGACAGCAAACTGTACCAAAAGTTATCGTTCTTGAAAATTCCGGAAGCAGGGGGGAAGAGAAAATGGAGTGGTTTGCGAAAGTAATCGACGGAAAATGGACTAAGTCTTTGGTGGAATTCCCAGTTATTTGTGAAGACCAGATATTACTACAATTGTCAAGAGGAGCGTCATCAGTGAAGAAAACAGTGGATGAAGTAAAAGCTCTAAAGTCGGCGAGATCGATTTCATTTTTCAAAGACGGACACGTACGTGTAATCGGGATTTGTGGCACAGAGGACGACAGTGTGGAAACTCCAACAATGATAGTAAAAGCCGTCGTGCGAGCATCAATGAAGCAACAGTTATACACAAACAATTTAGCTGTAGACAAGTACACAGGAGAAGTACGTCGGGCTTGCTGTGACTGCCCTGCTGGGTAAGTAAAATACGTGTATTTTAAAGGTTTTTTTTTTTTAATTGATTGATTGATTGTACATTGCGTTACGTCCCGACAGCAACAAGGCTTTCTCAGGACGTGCCTGCACTGCTTGTGAAAAAAAACCTAAACAGAACATTGAATGTATGTCGCCAGCCGGTCAAATACGTTAAATAAACCTAACACATGGGGCCTAAATAAAGCTAAGACCATTTAGCAACACACATCCAATATCAAGAGCTACAGGCAGTGCAGACAGTAGGGAAAGTTTTAAAAAGGCAAATATTTTTTAATTGATAAGGACAATTTGCAGAGTATTGTAAGATAATAGTTTTCAGTTTGAAATCAAATACATTGTGTATGCACCAAGGAAAGAGGTTACAATAGTTGAAATTATTGAACGGACTTTATTGTTCAAATTGAAGTGACCATTTTCAACTAGACCGCATGGAAAGGTAAAAAAAAAATCCAATATGTAAAAGAGATAATTGGTGTACACTTTATCACATGAAAAATGTTTATTCTTTCAGTACTCAGATAAACAGTGAAGTACAATTTATAATGTTTGTGTGTGAAATAAAGCGTTCATTGAATCCACTGTATTCATGTTTCAGAAAAGGTGGTGGATGTAACCATATTGCAGCAGTGTTGTTTGCCCTTGAAGATTTCAAGGCCAGAGGGCTTGACGTCATTCCTGATGCTCCGACATGCACTGATCAGCCTTGTTGTTGGAAAGAACCAGGGGGGAAACGGACAGCTCCAGCATCATGGGATGAAATAAACATTGTGAAGTAAGTTATCTGTTAATTAATATATAAGGTGTTGAAATCTCTGGTAATTAAAATAATACATTATGCTGTCAAACAAGAGTAATAACAGTACATATTGGTTCAGTGGTGATACTGGTCCAGTGGTTATGTAGTTTGTCATCTAAGTGTATGTTGTTTTTGTTTATTGGATTCAGTCGACATTACTAATACTATCATATCATGATTACAGCTTGTGTGAAAGAGGACTCACTCCCCATCCTCATAAAGGATTGCCAAAAAACAATCCCAATGGTAACAACTAACATTGAATGCATTCCACCAGCCAGTCGCCTTACAATAAAAGCATCCCACCCATGGGACGTTGTCCTTAATACTCTTAATTTATCAAACCCCCGTTTACAAAATAAAAATGTAAACATCATTACAAAATATTAACAAAATGCACACCTAAAAAAAATGTCTAAATTGCTAAATAATAAAATCATAGCAAGCTCTAGCTGATAAAACATACAAATGAGGAGTTTTGCAAGAAAAAAGGAGATGACTGATCTAGTGAAGAAGAGAGATAACCCCAGCATCCCCACAGAAGAGGGTTGAAGGGGGGGGGGGGGGGGGTTGAAATCTATGTGTATGTGAGGTTACAATTCTTTTTATATATTTTTTTTATATAATTGTGTTCATATTTGTAAATGAACACCTATTGTAGTGCAGGTTAAAATTTTAGTCAGACAGGTTAGTTAATCATTAAAATAAATCAGTGTTTGAAGAGTCACGCAGACGACAATGAGCCGAATCAAGTCTGTAGTCATGCGGACAAGTTGATAAATGAAGATATGATGTTTGTGTTCATGTTATGGTTTTAATGTTTAGTTATTGAAGATCTATGTGAATCTGATGATATAAATAATATATCTCTGTTTGAAATGGCTAAATAATCTCCTCACACACTTTTGTACCCCTTAAACAGTGACAAAACTCTGCAAAAAGTGCTAATTAACTTAAATTGGTTTGCAGGCATGAGATGGGACAAGTAAAAACACCAAGAAGGACCATGAACTACATCAACTTTGATCCTCGGCACCCTGATGATCAGAATGTCAACCCTGGAAAAACAAGTCAGTTGGCACAGGCACTAAAAGAAATTGATCCCACGCTTCCGTTTTGCAGGTTTGTACTAAAACAAGTAATTGAAATATGACTAAGTGCCAAAAGGTGGTCTCCTGATTTGGGACAAAGGGGTAAATAATTCAAGTTTGTCTCAGAGAGTTGTCTTTTTTACCATCAGATATCTTTCAATACCAAGCAAGATTCTGCAATAGGAAAAGATAATTGAAGGTTTGGTTTGTGAGATATTGTAGTTTAAATGGTAAAATGCCTGTCATGTCGCGTGTCAAACATTACAACACAAATAGTTGATCAAGTAGACAATTCAAGGGATGTTGGCAACAAAACATTTTTTTCCTTTAAAGACTGGCCTGCATCTACATTATAATCATATTTTGTTGTGATGTTCACATTCTAAAATACTTTATTGCATATTCAGTGTTGTAAGGTTTGACACACGACACCGACTAAATTGTTTACAATTTGTCTGCAAGTCTATTTTAACTTTTTATTCTTAAAATAACATTGTACCACATCCATACAAACAAAACAAGACCAGGTGTATTGGTATTTGCAAACAGAGATTCATTAATATTTAGAAAATAGTGCATTTCCTGCTGATGTTGTAATGTTGACGTTTGACACTGACTGGACCATAAACATGCTGTAAAAGGTCCTGGCAAAAAAAAAAGGAATCAAATCAAAGTACGAGCATTTTGGCAAGCTGAGCTAAACTTGCAACATTCTCTTCTTGCAAGAAATTTTCACTAGCACAGATCAGAGATACTGCAACAGCCATCTATAATGTCGAGCGTCAAATTTACAACAACAGAGTCGGGTCATACGTCAACATTTCTACACATGCCGCCTCTGTTGTACTAAAGTAACACCGCCATTTTGTCACTCTAACGTAACTACGTATTTCCAAGTTGTGGTAAATCGATTTTCCTAAATGCATTCTACCCAAAAGATCTAATGAAAACAAACAACCAATGCTTGTTTACATAATTTTACACAAAAAGCTTCAGATATTAGTGTCGTTCGTCAAAACAGTGTCATACGTCAAAGAAGAAAAAGTCTTACAACATACATTTCGATCCTTGCTGTTCGTCAACAAAGGAATGAATCCCGCGACAATATTGCTCAAAATACTCAAAATTACTGCTTGAAAGTATTTATAGTATCCACACATTCACTCTTTCACACAGATAAAACAATAATTCAGTTTTCAGATGTAAATATACATGATTTTATTAGAAATCATATCAGTACCCCTTCTGTGTCCCACCTTTTGGCACTTAGTCATATATACACATATTTTAAGATTTAAAATATATTGTTTGTTAACAACTTTGGCAAGCTTTTGCTATATTTTATAGTTACACTTTTTCAGACACAGTTGTGAACATAAAAGTAAATATTTATGTAGTATGCACTTTTAATATTAAATAATAACATTAACAATAATAATAACAATAAATTCATAGTACAATTAAAACACTTAAGAGTTAGGAGTACTAATGTATAGCCATTCTGTCTTTCACAGGTATGTTGTTCCGCTGTGTCCAGTACCAGATGCTGACCCACAACCAACTGGAGCTGACGAAAACCAACTTGGACCAAGCCCCATCTCACTCAGCACTATTAGAGAAGCATGTGTCGCATTTAAATTATCTTTAAATGTAACGGAAGCTCAAGCAAACTCCATTGAAATAGAGACACGTGGTCAATCCATGTCGGCAAAATGGTTTCACTACAGAAAGTTCAGACTAACTGCATCAGTTGTGCATAAAGTTGCAAACATGCGGAAATCCACAAATCCGAAAGTGTTTTTGGCTTCCAAACTGTACTCAAACGCTAGATTTCAAAGTAGGGACATGAAGAATGGACTAGAAAGAGAAGCAGCAGCAGCCCAGAGATACAAACTGTCACGTGAACTGGAGGGAGTAGAACTTGTTCTGTCTGAGTCTGGTCTGCGCATCTCTACTGAGAAGGGATTCATCGGAGCATCCACTGACCGGTTGGCTGTTGAAAAGTCTGGGAGGGTTCGTCTGGTGGAAATAAAGAACCCAGGAAACAGTTGGGAAGAAAGTGACATGTCTGCAGTACTGCAAAAGCAGTCTTGCTTGAGTGCAGACAAGTCAAGCAAAAGTGGGGTTAGTCTGAAGAAGACTCATCAGTATTACAGCCAAATCCAGTGTCAACTGTTTGTGTACAAGGTTGAGGAATGTGACTTTGTTTTGTGCACAAAGCATGCCATGCACATTGAGACTATTCAGAAGGATGACATTTTCATTCAAGACATGCTCCAAAAGGCAGAAGATTTTTTTGATAATTGTTTCTTGCCAGAAGTTGTTTACCCCAGAGTAAAATACAACCTAGACCCAGTTGACCTGAGAAACTGTTGAATGTGTGTAGGTAAATTTGTGTGCCCATTGTTAATGGTTGCTTTTCTTTTGTTCATATAGTTACGCAGTTTGTGATTTTATTATTAATGAAAATGTAGGGGTGCAGATCTTAAAGAGAACTGCATTTGGGATACATGTACATTTTTATTGGAAATTTTTGTAGTACTAGTTGTTTGTTGTTGTTGTTTTTTTTTTTTGTGGGGGGTGGGGGGCTAATTTAGTCTAGATAGTATGATTTACCAATTTGTCTCCCAAATTGAGTAAAGGCAAAAAAAAAAAATTAAATGGGGGGGGGGGGGGGGGTGGTTGCACAAAGAAATCAGAGTATATTCTGAAAGTGCTGTGTTAATATTGTCTGGTTATTTTGATTTATGCTTGAAAATTCATATTTGTAAAGTTTATATTATTCATTTACACTTTTTCTGAATAGTTACTATGTTGAGAAATACTTACAACTACTGGGGGTGTTCAAGTGCTCTGACCACAAGTTCATTGTAGGTACACTTTACAAAATAAAGTCCCCCCGTGGTGATTCCGGGGGTTTTCTGTATAAATAGTATCCCCACTTTGTGGAAATTTAGTGCTTTAAATTCCCACTGTTCCTATCATTCTCATTTCTTCTGTCTCTTTTCTAATCTATTCTTTCATTCTACTATCTCTCTTATTCACTAGACCAGTCAGCTACCTTTTTTCTTTGAAAACTCTCCCCAAAACTCATTTGTATATTGGGTCTGTTGGGTCAGTTTGGTGGTATTGGACACCTCTGCCAAATGGTCACTAGTGCTTTCCATGAATTGATGTTTTTTAGCTATGTAGTCATTTTCTATGTATGCATTTTGTGACTATTTTTTAATGATGTTTATATTCTATTTTGTTTTTGTAACCGGGGGTTTAATAAATTAGAATGCGCCTCAGCATCCCCTGCGTGGGATGCCTTTATTGCAAAGTGACCGGCTGGTAGAGTGCCTTCAGTGTTACCGTTGGGGTTGTCTCTGCAGATCTTTTGTATGCGGATGGGGAGTGAGGTCGGTTTTTTTTTTGTTATTTTTTTGGTGGTCCTGATTCGGCTCTTCGCAGTCCGCTGGACCCATATAAGCAATGATTAAACAAACAAAGCCCTAACCACACAATGTCCAAACCCTGCAATAAGCAACCAGGCTGCAATAAGCAATCACAATGGGATTATATGGATTATTACATTTATTTATTACTAATTTTGAAATTAAATGTAAACTTTAAAAATATATATTTTATTTAAATGTTTTGTTTTTATTAATGGACATGCTCACGCTAAAACAAATGTTTGATTTCCAGTAAAATAGATTGTATATGGGGTGACCTGGTGGCGAAGTGGGTTAGTCGCCGGTTCGATTCCCATAAGGGTCGAACTTATGTGACTTAGGTACGAGACTTTTCAGGTCCCCGAGGGTTTTCTCCGAGTACTCCGGTTTCCTCTCTCCCTTGAATAATGGTACTGGATGCAGTCAATCTGATCTCAATGCCTTTACACCACATGTTTGAGGGATATATGAGTGTTGTTTGAATGTGAGAATGGATGAAGCATGTGAGCGTGTATGTTGCTTATAGATTTTGAGCCCGATTTGGGGAAAAGCGCGTATATAGCATCCATTATTATTATTTGTTAGGTAAGATAGATTTAGGCTGAAACCTAATGTATGTCCACCACAAATATAAAAAAATTCTTTTCGACATTTACTTGTTTGTTTGTTTAATCATTGCTTATAAGGGTCCAGCGGACTGCGAAGAGCCGAATCAGGACCACAAAAAAAAAGGACTTCACCCCCCCCCCCCCCCCCCCCCCATCCGCATACAAAAGATCTGCAGAGACAACCCCAACGGTAACACTGAAGGCACTCGAACAGCTTATGGACATTTACAAAAAATCAAGTGTCAACAAGGAACAAATCAAAAAGTAATAACTTTACAGCATCACCTTATTTGTTTAGTCATTGTTTATAAGAGTGCAGCAGACTGTGAAGAACCGAATCAGGACCTCAGATTGTGGGAAAAAGGACCTCACGCCCCATCCGCATATATATATATATAGTCATCCACGATACTGGGAAACTACCCAAGAAATCGATAGGTAAATAAACTATTAAATAAACCAAGTCAACACAACAAAATCCACAATTATAACTATCATATTTCTAATGCTACAAAAGGTATGTTTAATTTGGATGGATGTTTTCATCGCACCAAAAATAAAAGATCTGCAGAAACAACCCCCGGTAACACTGAAGGCACTCCATGGTCACTTTACAATAAAGACATCCTATGCAGGGAACATTGAGGTGCAGCCTAATTTATCGAAACCCCACCCCCACTACAAAAACAAATAATAGAATATAAACATTACAAAATAATTACAAAATGCATACATAGAAAATGGCTACATTGCTAAATAACAATTTCATGGGATGCACTAGTGACCATTTGGCACCCCCCTGTGAGGATGCCGGGGGGTTTCTGTATAAATACTATCCCCACTTTGTGGAAATTTAGTGCTTTAAATTCCCACTATTCCTGTCATTCTCATTTGTTCTTTTTCTTCATTTATCTGTTCTTACTACTAATGAGAGCTCTCTTCTTCACTAGACCAGCCATCTACATTTTTTCATGAAAACTTTCCCCAAAGCTCCGCATTTGTATGATCGGTCTGTTGGGTCAGCTCGGTGGTATTGGACGCCTCTGCCAAATGGTCACTAGGGCTTTCCATGAAATTGGTATTTAGCAGTGAGCAATTTTCTATGTATACTGCGCATCAAAGAGGTATTGTAATGCAATGCTTATTTCAAGTTGTTCAATGAAGGGTTTTTAGGATGGTGTATATAACTTCACACTCATGTTAACTGCTATCAAGTATCATCTTAGTGAAGTTGTGAACTAATACAAAAATCACTAATACTGAATTTATTTACATTTTGAAGGTTCAGTGAGATACAAATGTCTGGTATACTGTAAACACATCAAACTCAGTTTGTGAACATAAAGCACAAGAAATTGTTACTTTAAAAATAATTTAAAATATGTTCAGAAATTGTTCAGATTTTATGTGCATTTTCATAAGTTTCTTCAACATCCAATTAAAATTATGTACTATACTGTCCGTTTACATCATGTTGTTTTTGAGGCAATGATAGGTGTCTGGAATTGTGTCAGATATGCACAAGTGTGCACAATGTCCTCCAACAGTGGATGCAGCGTGAGAGGGATGGTACCATCTAAGATGTGGAAGCATTTTATTCGACCAATTAGTCGCTCCACATGGATCCTCACTTCAGCAATCTGTCTAGTTTGCACCACCTGTATCAAAACATAACAAGATAACACAATTAAAGACTCACTGAATAGTTGATCTCAAAAGGTTAATTGCATTTAACAATAAACTGTCAGTACTTGGCAGTTGGTTCTGTGTTTGCATTTGTTCTGGTTTATTGTCTTATTAATGCAAGGACTGCTTCCATCACAGAGAGTAAAAAATAAAACTGCAAAACAATCTGAATCTTAATGTTGTGTTTCTGTGAGTGCATGCCTGTGTGATTAATTATATTTTATTTTATTTTTAAATTTATGTTGTGGAGTGATTCAAGAACATGGCATCTTTAAAATAGTACCTCTTCTGCGCTGAACTGCTTTTGTCCTGGATTCAGAAAAGGTGGCAGATTCAGAGTAGCTCCTTTCATCTCCACTTCTGTCTTAACATCAAATCCCTTGTCAGCCAGCACGATGTCACCGGGATGAAGAAAATCAAGGAATCCACTAGTGGTGGTGATGTGCTTATCTGATACTGCACCACCGTACACCTTGGAAATGTAGCACAAAACTCCATCAGGCGTACAGGCAATGAGTACCTGCAATTATAAAAATATATATAATTACATGATCATTATCATGCAAAATAATTTATTGAAGTGAAAAGTGAAATAATAATGTGCAACATATATGTTACCTCCCCCCCCCCCCCTTCCCACACACACACCTTAACCACCCCCGTACCAAAAAAAAAGGGAAATTGAATTGAATTTTTTCAAGAAAATAAACTACATTGAAATGTAAATAGCAAAATCCTATTTGTGTCTTTTATATTATTTTTTTTTATATAATGAAATACATGTAGGAAAACTAGTGGGAAAAGTTTAAAGTTATTTATTAGCTGTAAGTCTCTGACAAACCTTAGCTGTATTGTGCTGCTTATAGGAAGACCAGGTCTGTCGTTGGGAAATCAGGGAACTTGGTGTCTCAGTGAAGAACTCTGTGCAGTCGATCATGCATCTCAGGTTAGAATATTTCTGACTTTCAGGGGGCATGAAATGCCGCACTTCAAATCTGGAGGGAAAACGGCACAAACCCTGCAGTTCTAGTCGCAGAAAGCGAATCCAGGAAGTAAACATTCTGGAGAAGTGAGCAGAACTGATACCTAATCTTGCAGAGAGGTCATTAACAAAAAGTCCTAGCTTCAGCCTAATCATTACTGCAGTGAACTCATGTTTCAATGTCAGTCCCCTCTTCTTTCCTGTTCTTGATTTTGTCTGCATGTAGTCTACATTATCTCCTCGCCAGTAATGCATTCTTGCAGCTTTAGGTTCTAGGTGTTTGAAGAGGGCATCAAAAATGTTCTTGTTCTTTATTCCAGTATAAAATTGTACAGTTTCATCTGCAGTGAGAAAGGTATCTGGCTCAAAAGAAACTGTTTTTAGTTTGTCTTCCAGCTGGGAAACCTGTTCTTGTAGATCAAGTATTTGTTCTTCTTGCTGGTGGATTAGGATATTTTTATCTCCGAGTTGCCTGTGCGCACTGTCAAGACACTGTTTCAGCTCCATCACCTCCATCCTCAGGTTATCTACTAGTACTACAGACCTATCATAGTCTTGCACTGTTGAAGCACTGACTGGCTCTTCCTGAAGATGAACTGGAGCTGCAGCTGAAGGTGTGCAGTAATCATGATCAGGTCCCCGTAGCCATGAAGTTTCTTTTGCTGATTGTGGAAGATCCAGGATTGCTGTTAAAAAAAAAAAAATCATTTAATATAGATTATTCAGATAGTACCATTTCGCTGTAAAATACAGAACAACATGATGATGAGAGTTAAGTAAATTACATTACCAAAATGCATAGTTAAATGACTTTTCTTTTTACATGAAAAAAAATTTATTAGAGGCTCGTATCCACTGTTTGTTTGACACATTTGCACATGTAACTTAATAGTTCATATTAAATTTGCTGTGCATTCAGTAATAATATGCTAAGAAATATGTATTAAACAGTAACCTAATGTTTATTTGATTTTTGTTTTCTGTGACAATATTGAACTTAAAAATATGCCTAATTGCTACTCATGCAGTAGTTACTCCACTACTGAGATTGAGAATGTAAACAAGTGGTTGAGTGAATGATTTAACACTTAAATTGCTTATTTTAAAAATTAGACCTTTTTGTAATAACATATTATTACTTACAAGACATTTGTTGAGTGTACTCCGGATGACAATCCGTGTCATCGACTACAACATATGCAGCAGCGAAGGGGGGCACCACACCTGCCATTTGAGCTTTTTGATGTGAATCTGTCCAACTTGAAAGTTTTTCATCGGACCAGTAGCAGGCTCTTTTGGTGCTTGTTGCTGTTCTTCTGGCGGTTATATTATTTCCATACCCAAGATGAAGTGTAGGCACGTAATCCGTCGAACAAGGGTCATTTATTGCCATGCCTGACACAAAATGACGATCGCAAACCTTACTGTTCTTCGTTGGTTCGAAGTTTTCGCGTCGTAGTGCATTCAGCCACAACTTTCGTCTCTGCGCCGCCTTTTTTGACTTTCCTAGAGGAATCTGATAAAAAGAGCTGACTCCTCCCTTTCCTTTTTCTCTATCGCGTTGTCTTGAACATTTATACACGCAACAAAAGTCACTTTTTCCCATTTTTTTCGCTGGCTCAGTTACAATCTGCGTCTGTTTTCGAAACGTTCCCCCCTATTTCCGCTGAATGTGAGAAAATACCATCTGCGCATGCGCGACTGCCGAAATGTGCAAAAGGAGTATTTGCAAAAAGCCAATGGGTCCCTGCCAAAATCAGGGCAGTTGACGTCATGTGTATGGCAGGCACTGGGTCGGTGGTCTCACCACAGGAGGAGAAAACCGGAGTATGGCAGATATGGCAAGAGTTTCGTGCCGCTGAGGCTCGGAGCGTCTATCGACACACCGAGTCAGGGGCACGAAACCCATGCTATAACCCTCCATAACATCGGTTTTCTCCTCCCTTGGAGCAGTGTCGTTTTCAGTCCAATCTACTGTGTATTAACTCACTGTGCCCGAGGTACGAAATACCCACATTTTGGAGTTATCCTCTGAGGACTGCATTACAATTCAGGAGACAGATCGACCATGATAGTTCAAGTGGTGACAGAACAGCTTGGCGCCTATAGATTAAACTATGTTCGAGCCATATCTTGCTGTGGTGTACTCGCGGGCAGAATGAGAGCATAAATTGATTTTTTTTATGCGAGATTTTTTCTCTCTCCAGTTTTCACTGTTATTATTATTTTATATTAAACAAGATGAAGATTTCATCCCACAGTCTATCGTATTGTTTGGAGCTCAGATGCGTTTATCTTAGGAACATTCAGAGTTGTTCATATTTTTAGGCATATAATGCTGATCCATTTCCCTCCTCTTTAAGCTCTGATCAACACACACGTCGGCGCACACAAATAAAGACGGACACACGGCGCTTCCCGCTATTAGTACGCTCTGTGTGCTCGTGTAGCGACAGGAATCCATCTCCTTCTACTTTAACTCACCCTCTGATCCAGACACACTGGCACACAGAAGAAAGTCGGACACACGGCGATTCCCGCCATTCGTAAGCTCTGTGGTCTGGGGTAGCATAACTATTCTGAGGACGAAAGCACGAGCAGCGAAATGACGTCACTTCAAGCTTCACGCCAAGGCATCATTAGTCCCACGACGCCGTGTTCATAGTGACGACTCGATGTCATATACGTCACTCATCGCAGTACTAACACTTAGCGTATCAGAGGATCAACTTTGCATTTTTCTTGCTGATTTTCACGCCTAGAACTTACAGGTCACAATTTGACCTAATCCTACTCCAGGGCCGGGACAAACAGCAGGCTTATGCAAACACCGTTTATGAAAAATCATGTGGGTAATGTATGCAAACCAAGGGGAATCACAGCGCTGGACAGACAACAGTTAGATCCCCTGCCCCCCGCCTATCAGGCACCCAATCGCCAGCCCACAGAAAAATACGCAGGTATAGAATAAGACGATCATTTCCATCCTCAACGAATGGATCAGGTCTCTTATATAACCCATGTCTTTCTCCGGAACTTAGGATCTAACTGTTGTCTGTCCAGCGCTGTGATTCCCCTTGGTTTGCATACAATTCTGCCAGCGCTAGCCTCACCTATCTGGTTTGTGAGTATCTATAACTCGAGGCAAATTTGTATCGTTACATTGTTGTGTAATGTTCTGTGCAGCTACTGTGGGAAATCAGGGTATTTACCCGACCACATATAGTAGCGCACCTTCATGTTTGTGTATGTATGTTTCTCCTGCCCACTTCCTAAGTTCCGGAGAAAGACATGGGTTATATAAGAGACCTGATCCATTCGTTGAGGATGGAAATGATCGTCTTATTCTATACCTGCGTATTTCTCTGTGGGCTGGCGATTGGGTGCCTGATAGGCGGGGGCAGGGGATCTAACTGTTGTCTGTCCAGCGCTGTGATTCCCCTTGGTTTGCATACAATTCTGCCAGCGCTAGCCTCACCTATCTGGTTTGTGAGTATCTATAAGTGACTCGAGGCAAATTTGTATCGTTACATTGTTGTGTAATGTTCTGTGCATCTACTGTGGGAAATCAGGGTATTTACCCGACCACATATAGTAGCGCACCTTCATGTTTGTGTATGTATGTTTCTCCTGCCCACTTCACCTAAGTTCCGGAGAAAGACATGGGTTATATAAGAGACCTGCTCCATTCGTTGAGGATGGAAATGATCGTCTTATTCTATACCTGCGTATTTCTCTGTGGGCTGGCGATTGGGTGCCTGATAGGCGGGGGCCGCAGGGGATCTAACTGTTGTCTGTCCAGCGCTGTTTGGTTTGCATACAATTCTGCCAGCGCTAGCCTCACCTATCTGGTTTGTGAGTATGTGGGTAATGACGATGATAGTTTTCTTTCGTAAAAGAAAAATTAAAGTTATGATAGCTGTTTTACAAATGACTCCGAAAAAGTGGTGCAGAAAACTGTATGATTTTTACACGTAGGGTATACCATACAGGGTCACTAGTGACCTAATTGTACTCGACAGCTGAGACAAACTGTAGGCCAATATAGGCCTTTTTCGTAATTGGCGCTGTGAGTCGTCACGAGTTGCGTCCCTTTGCTATGCGTAGTTCCGGTTTGCGCTCGCGAAAGTAAATGACTTGAAGGAATTTCTTCAAAAACACGGACAAGTTTTAAGTGGAAACAAATCGGAGCTGATCCGAAGATCGAAAGGCACTTTTCAGCTTGCTTTGCAAAGGGCTACCGACGCTTCAGCTGGTCCTATTGCCGAATCCAGTGACGGAGGCGATGAAGGTAAGTCATTTGTTTACGAAGTGTGCTTGGTGTGATCTGTAATGGATTGAATTATACTCATCATATATATTATAGGCTACTTTACGATTTTAAAAAAATGCAGAATTCACAAGTCCTAGTTGTTGGATTATTATCGATTGAATTACGTTCGTGATAATTTTTTATTAAAGCACTTTCAACGACTCATGAGTGGAGAGCACACTATGAAGATAACATTACATATCGCATGCTAGTTCTCGGTCAGATGCAAGCATTGTGAAGGGCATCATTACAGTTTGTGTAATTTAGTAGTGCGACCATAGACAAATCAGAAGAGTGTTTATTTGGGTTGTTGAAAAGAACTTTAAGAAGTTATATATAAAAAAAAACAACTCTTCTCGTTATTGACTCCTTTTGAAAGCCACCACTTTATTCATAACTGATTACTCAGGCTTCTAAAGTTCTATGACCCGAGGTTTGGTGTGTGGCTACTACATGGTAATAACGATGACTGGAATGCTCCCACATACACTAATACAATATCTTCTTAAAATATATTTACAGAAATCCCTGAATACCACCATGTGGCAGGCCTGCAGAAGTGGGTTCCTGTTGACTTGGTTGACCTGAAAGACTGGCCTGATGTCACAGACAAAAAACTCCCAAAATACCTAATTTACACATGTCACAAGACTGTGGACAACAGGAGAAAGAACACCCGAAGACAACTGAGGGCCAACATTTTATATGATGGCCATGTGCACAATGTGAGGTAAGAAAATGACTCATTAATTCCATTTTTTTTACGTGGGTAAAAGAATTTTCAGGCATGTTTGAAATAGATTGACGTGCATCATGTTGTAAGGTCTGCGTCAGTGTACAGACGTTTGAAATAGATTGATGTGCATCATGTTGTAAGGTCTGCGTCAGTGTACAGAGTATATTGACAACGTTAATTCGAAGACAGAGTCAATAGAGCTTAGCAACATTTTGGTGCCAAGCTTCACATACTCTGCCTTTCAATCAGCATGGTCAAACTCACCAGCAATTTTATTTAAATACACTGAGTCATAGTAGCGATCACTGATGGGAACCTGCATTCCTCACGTGTTATTTTTTAAAGTGTCATTCTTTGTTATGCTGTTGCTGTTTATGCTAATGTTGGTGATGTTTTATTATTTCAGATATCATCCTGGGCCAGCCCTAGATGAGCAGTGCTACATACAGTGTCGTGTAGTACCAAGTGCAGCTTCTTCTGACACCAAGTATCCAGACCACAACACCTGGGTGCGCGTTTCCCAAACCACAGGCAGAGTGAATTCAGGATACTGTACATGCACTGCTGGGTAAGCTGATGATACTGATAGTGTGTTTTATATGCAGCGTATGTGATACATGCTGACAAACGGTTGACAAGAGTCGCGCAGGCAGTACGAGTAAATAGTAGATATGGATTATGTGTGATTCTGTCACATTATCCTTACCAAATAATGTGTATTCAGTCAGAAGCCATGTTATCGAAATGGTCATTGTCAGTCCTGTTAACAAGCATATTTAAAATAGCCATATTTTAACAAAAGATGTTTTTTCTCAAATACTATTCACAACTTCAAACCCAAACTTGGTACAGAGATACCTGGTAAGACCTATCTTTGCATACTAATGTGGATGACCCCTTGAAAAGGTCAAGGGTCACAAGAGGCTGGCAAATGGGTGTAAAATGCCGATATTTTGATAAAATTGTAGTTAGATGTTGCAAATTTTTCAACCAAATTTGGTACAAAGATAGCTGATAAGACCTTCTTATGCATACAATTTAGTCGACTCATCACAAAGGTCATGGGGGGTTGACAGATGAGTGAAAAATGCTTACATTTTCAGAAAACATGGTTTTGCTGCTGCAGAAGGCAGCCCTTGTCACATTGGTCACACATATGTAAATCGGTCATACACGTGAGCCATAATCAGATAATGGCTTTGCCTTCTTGTTCCAGAATAAAGTTTAGTAGAATTGCTTCTTGAACTATTTTGGTGACATCTTTCATACTGTTGCAAAAGAGAATAACATACTCTGTTGTTACACAGAGACTCACAGGTATCCATCAGTTCTCGAGAATAAACACATTTATTATGTTTGTAGTTGCATGTGAGCGTGAAACAGGTATTCATTTCATATTCTTGCTTCTATCCGTGTTGATAAATAGTATTTTGTTTGCTTTGTTACAGACTTGAAGGTGCTTGCAACCACGTTGCTGCATTGTTATACACCCTAATAGACATCACACAGAAGAAAGATGGTCTTGACGCATCCACCTCGCATGACTGTAAGTGGAGGGTACCATGAAAGCAACACCTTAGCCCGAAAAAGGCACAGCACCTTCATTCCAAAAAAATATGCCACATCGAGCCTCAGAAACTTGGAGAGGCAGTAGAACATTTCATTATTGCTGCCTATTGTACAATGCTATTTACTCAGGCGTAACCCAGCTGCACAGAGTGCTTGCTGGTTTTTTCATTAAAAACGTTTTGGGTGGCCACTGTGATGAGGCATGTGTAGTACTGGTAGGCGCAGTGCATTTTCCCTTATGGCCCATAGATATGTCGGATAGGCCTGAAATTTTGTAGAAATCTAAATGGAGAATCATTTTTTGTACCATAAACTTACGGGCTGGAGACGATTTGAGCACTTTGGAAACTTGAGCCTGTCGCTTTTATTAACTGTTATTCAACAAGCACAGTGTGTTCACTTTTTAGGGCTGCACACCACCCCAGTTTAGACATGCCATCCTAAAGGAAGTATACATGTATGAAGTGGGGTGAATACATTAGGACTGTTTTATCTCGGTACTGGGCTTTCCAGATTTCAGTGTAAGCACAGAGGTGTTCTTTATACAATACAATACAACTTTATTGTCTGTTCGAGTCCAGGCACGACAGAAATTTGCCTTTCGGCTCGTCATGAAACAACAATATAAGACATTAACAAACGCTGCAAAAGCATATCATGAAAAATTATCATTGCAGCAATCTATCACAAGCAATCTGTCACAAGATGGGAGGTAATGTTAAGTAGATCATACTTATCGCGGCGTTATAAACGAGAGTTCAAAATCGAGACAGCAGTTGGAATAAAAGACTTCTTAAAAACATTCCTTTTGGCAAGTGGCATGTTGAAACGTCTGCCTGATGGTAGCATTTGAAACTGATCAGAGAGTAAGTGACTAGGATCATTGACAATGCTAGCAGCTATCCTTCGGACAGCTCTATGGTACAGAACATCTACTGGGTACTGTCCTAGGCCAATGATCTTCTCAGCTGTTCTGACGATACGTGACAGTCTGCCCCTGTTTTTCATACTGAGATTGCCATACCAAGCAGTGATGTTAAACGTCAGTATGCTTTCGATCAGGCTTCTATAAACGGATTCTAAAACCCTGGAACTGACATCAAAACTTCTCAGTTTCCTAAGAAGGTACAGGCGCTGGTTTGCTTTTTTCACAATCAGATCAGTGTTTCCAGTGAAGGATAGCCCACTATCCACGACTGTGCCAAGGTACTTAAATTCAGTGACCACCTCTACAGGTTGATTATTAATTGAGACAGGTACAAAAATATCATCAACTTTCCTGTCATCAATGACGAGTTCCTTGGTTTTCTGTACATTCATTTCCAGAAAACTATCTTTGCACCATGACTCTAATACTGCTATCTGTGCAAAGTACTCGGCCAGACTGTCTTCTTTTTGAAGTAGGCGTACAAGGGCCATGTCGTCTGAGAACTTTAAGAGACGAGAAGTGGCAGTGTGACAACGCATATGGTCTGTGTATATAGAAAACAATGTCGGAGAGAGGACACAACCTTGAGGGCAGCCTGAATTTAGCACCACTTGGTCAGACAGACTGCAGGGGTCGCACTTACAAGAAAAATTCTGCATAAATATTGTATTTTCAGCATGTTGTACCTAGCAGTTTCTTGTCAAATACAGACTCATTTGTAGAATCTGCATTCGATGGGAAAACACTATGGTCACACCATTGATTGTACACTTGTTCGTTTTTCGTGATAGCAAGTGCAACACACTCTTCCAAATACTTTGCAAACACCAATGCAAACTGGTGAAAGCTAGTGCCACCCCTGCTTTATGCCTGTGGGGTGGGTTGTGAAAGTGTAATAGGATATCCGTCCGTCTCCTCCAGAACTTCCCCCCCCCCCCCCCCCCCTCCTCATTTTGTTTAGATAGTGGCACCAAAACGTGGCGCGGGGTGTGTGTGTGTTGAACAACAAATGGAGAATTGTGTTGGTGTGCGTGCACGTGTTAGTAACAAAATGCAACTGTGTAATGGAAAACATGACTGAAGGAACGGCTGAATATTGTTGTTGCTGGCCAAGCTGTTGCTGATAACTTGTATTGCAGGTAGATCAATTCTGTTTCTTGCCTCCGAGTCAGAAGGGCAAAAAAACACAACAAATCAAAAACCTACAATTGTTTTTAGTGATAACACTAAAGTGGAAATTCTATTTCTTGATGCATCAGTCCTGTTTCCATTCCACAGTCACACATGTTGAATAGTCTGCATTGCATTAATTGTGGTTGGATTCTTTAGTTCATGATGCTAGCCTGTTATAACCAGGAACATTGCATATTGAGCGTTATATATTGCACTTAGCTGAACAGACTACGCCCATGAAATTCAACAGTTGAAGTTCGCTCATTGGAACAACTGCTCAAGTAATAAATGTACTTCTATTGTCAGTCAGACTCTGAGAATGAATTTTAGCTTTGTGTGTGTGTGTGTGCGTGTGCGTACTTCTATTGTCAGTCAGACTCTGAGAATGAATTTTAGCTTTGTGTGTGTGTGTGTGTGCATGCGCAGAATAAAATAGCAAAAGACAACATTTTTTTTGGTCATTTTCATTTATAGATGCTGAATCAGATTTTACAGCAATTTCACAAATGTGCACTTATAATAAAATCATTGTCCCCCTGATTATGTACAGAATTCACAAAAAGTTAAGGACCAGTTGATAATTCAGGTACCATTTTCAAAAACAAATAAAAAAGACAGGAAATGGCTTGTATCATGCATAATGCCGATAACATTACAGAGGGCTAGCAGTGATTGCGACGGTCGCACGTGCACCACTGACAACATAATGAGCACATTTGAAAAGGTGCTGTTTTAGCATTATTTAACTAAATTTTTATGGTCAGGGAACAATGTCCGGGACTTTCCACACTAGAAAGTCAAAATGCAGATGGAAGAATGATTGCCTGGCTTGGGTTCATTCACTTTCCTATGTATACAAACTAGTGGTTGTAACTTGTATCAACAAAATTAAGCACCACAAGAAAACTGAGCAAATTTTGTCAGTGGTCCTTAACTTTTTGTGAACCCTGTATATAAACAGACAGCAAAACACCTAATCATTATTCAGCATGGCTTGGTGCCTAATTTTCCAAAGCGCCTATTTAAAACTGACACCCGACGCACACATGGGAACTGTATATTAATGCTTCCTTCTGATAAACTGGCACGCAAGGATATAACCTTAGTCCATTTGTAAAACCTTCAGCTTGCTCAATACTATAAATGCTGGGTATTCTTAACCCTAGGCAAGCATAAGGTTTTCTACACAACTGGAGCTTCAGGACGCTGATCTGAGGCAAAGGTTGGATTTCTTGTGCGTTAGATATATATACATCAGCATAATAGTTGTCACTGACCAAACACAGCATTGAAACAAATTCTTATTCAACATCATCAATGGCAGGGTCAGCTTCATCAACACGGTCATGTAGATGAAGAGGGGGCAATAATGCAGAAAGGTAACTGCAGAGCGTCCAGATTTTATATACTTTAGCTTTCATAGTGCCTGCCAAGTTGTTCAAGACCCTGTAGTTTTTCACTCACTCCATGTGTCGCTCTGCATGGATCCTGCAGTTTGCAACCCGCCTTGTCAAAGTTATATCTGCCTTTGACATTTGGCGTTTCTTTTCTTTCTTCGGTGGAATGATCAGCTCAATCTCTATCGGCGTTGTCATATAATCAGAAATGAGGAAACCCTTATCACCCATCTCTGCATCTCCCTTCTCACATAGTTCCAAAATCTTACTTTTCTGTACAATTTGCTTGTCACTGATGGATCCTGCCCACAAATCAGACATAAAAGACACCACACCATTTGGAGTGATCCCGATCAATGCTTTCCAGGTCATGTGGGTCTTGAACTGGGTGAACATCAGTGACTTATCAGCCAGTGAGCGGAGGGTTTCTGTGAACAGCTCTGTGCAGTCCAACACAAAACGGGTCCTCGGAAACATCTCCCTGAAGTCAGCTGGCATGATATTGTTGATCTGTTCCCTGGTTGGCCAGTCTCTTGGCTTGACTTCGCGAACGAAGATTTTATAGGAGTTGCCCATGACGTCTGCAGGCTTGTTCGTGGCTGCGGAGGCCAATCCGAGACAGGCAGGTTCGACCGCAGTGGCTGCAGGGGAAGGTATGGCCAGGGTTCTGAGCTGCGGCATCTCTGTTTTTTCTCCTGAGCCGCTTGTCCTTAAGGCTAGCTCTGTGAGAGTCCTCAAAGGAGACAGCTGCCTTGTAAATGGTGGAGCGCCAGGTGTCACAGTCCGCAACAAGCGAAGACCACTGGTAGTGGTCGATTTGGCAGGCACTAAGTGACTTCTTGAGACAGTCTTTGTATCTCTTCTTTGGTGACCCTCTGTCACGGTGTCCAGTAGCAAGCTCGCCGAACAGGGTGATCTTTGGTAGGCGATGATCCTCCATCCTGGAGACATGCCCCGCCCAGCGGAGCTGTGTCCGCAGCAGCAAAGCCTCGATGCTCACAGTTTCAGCCTGTTCAAGGACCTCGACGTTGGTGACATAGTCACTCCAGTGAATGCCCAGGATGGTACGCAGGCAGCGCTGGTGGAAGCGTTCGAGGAGTCGTAGTTGGCTGCGGTAGAGGGCCCAGGACTCGGAACCATACAGCAGGGTGGTGAGGACCACAGCTCTGTACACGCTGATCTTGGTGCCTGTTTTCAGCTGTTGATTGTGCCACACCCGCTTGAAAAGTCGCTTGAAAAGCGCTGTTCGCTTTTGCCAGCCTGCTGTCAAGCTCCTTGTCCAGCTTGGCGTCCGACGTGATAATGCAGCCAAGGTAAGTGAACTGGTGCACTGACTTTAGTTCAGACTCGCCAATGGTGATGTGAGGAGGGCGATACACTGTCTTGGGTGCCGGCTGATGGAGGACCTCTGTCTTTTTCAGACTGACCTCGAGTCCAAAGAGCTGGGCAGCATCTGCGAAGCAAGACGTGATGCGCTGCAGGGCTCTCTCTGTGTGTGCAACGAGGGCAGCATCATCAGCAAAAAGCAGCTCACGAATCAGTTGGTCTAGGGTTTTCGTGTGGGCCTGCAGTCGTCTGAGGTTGAACAGGCTGCCATCGAGACGATACCTGATGTACACTGCATCGTCATCATCGAGGTCCACTGTGGCCTGCTTCAACATCATGCTTAAAGAGATGGTGAAGAGGGTCAGTGCCAGCACGCAGCCCTGCTTTACGCCGTTGAGAATAGGGAATGGTTCTGAGAGGTCATTGTTGAGTCTGACCTGGCCTTGCTGGGCCTCGTGTAGCTGGACAATCATGTTGAGGAACTTTGGGGGACAGCCAAGTCGCTCCAGGATCTGCCACATGCCTTGCCTGCTCACAGTGTCGAATGCTTTTGTTAGGTCGACAAATGTTACGTACAGCCCTTTGTTCTGCTCGCGGCACTTCTCCTGTAGCTGTCTCAGCACAAAGACCATATCGGTGGTGCTCCTGTTTGCTCTGAAGCCACACTGGCCCTCTGGGAGTTGGTCTTCAGCGATGGCAGGTACCAGCCGATTCAGGAGCAGCCTTGCAAGGATTTTCCCAGCAATGGACAGCAGGGTAATTCCCCGATAGTTGGAACAGTCAGACTTCTCGCCTTTGTACTTGTACAGGGTGATAACGACTGCATCACGGAGATCTTTTGGTAGTGTTCCTTCCTCCCAGCAGCAGAGAAAGAGGTCATGGAGCTTGTTGTGCAGTGCTGTGCCTCCATGTTTCCAGATCTCTGGCGGTATTCCATCAATGCCTGCTGCTTTGCCACTCTTGAGCTGGTGGATGGCTGTGAGGGTCTCTTCAGCGGTGGGCGGTTCGTCCAATTCAACCTTTACTGGGAGGTGTGGGATTTGTAGGACGACTGCTTCTTGAACAGTGCGCTCAGCGCTGAAGAGGCTCTGAAAGTATTCCGACCAGCGGTTCAAGATGGAGGTATTTTCTGTGAGGAGTGCCTGGCCATTCGCGCTTCGCAGGGGACTTTGTACCAGGTGCCTGGGGCCATACACTGCTTTCAGTGCTTTGTAGAAGCCCCTGTAGTCACCATTGTCAGCGCAAAGCTGGGTCCTCTGTGCAAGTCTGGTCCACCACTCATTCTGGAGATCTCTGAGCTTGCGCTGGAGACTGCTGCAGACCAGGCGGAAGGCTGACTTCTTCACAGGGCAGGAAGGCTGGGCTAGGTGGGCCTGATGGGCGGCTCTTTTTTTTGCTAGGTGTTCCTGGATCTCTACATCGTTTTCGTCAAACCAGTCTTTGTTCTTCTTTCTGGCGAAACCCAAGACTTCTGCAGAGGATTTTGCAATAGCAGTTTTCAGTTGTTCCCAAAGTGTTTCAGGGGAGGAGTCTACTGGGTCCGCTGTGTCTTTGAGCCTGCGCTGTAAATCTGTCTGAAAGGCAGCTTTCACATCGTCACGCTGAAGGCTGGCAACATCAAGCTTTTTCTTGGGGGGCCCCCATTTCTTGGGTTTTGGCTTGAAGTGGAGCCTGAGTTTGCAGCGGACAAGGCGGTGGTCAGTGTGGCACTCTGCGCTGGGCATCACTCTGGTGAGGAGGACGTCACTGCGGTCCCTCTGACGCACTAGGACATAGTTGATAAGGTGCCAGTGTTTGGAGCGAGGATGCATCCAGGTGGTCTTTCGACTGTCCTTTTGCTGAAAAGTAGTGTTGGTGATGACCAGTTGCTGCTCCGCACAGAACTCCAACAGTAGGCGGCCATTGTCATTGCAGTTCCCCACGCCATGCTTGCCGAGGACTCCTTTCCAGGCTTCAGAGTCCTGGCCCACTCTGGCGTTGAAGTCGCCAAGGATGATGACTTTGTCGTCTGCAGGGGTACTCTGTAGGAGGCTGCGCAGGTCAGTGGTTACAAGTGGTCAATCCACTTTAAACGCTGAAGCGAAAACTCAGGTCAGCAATCACCAGACCTAGCTTGAGCCTCCTGAGGGTCATGAAGAGCTGAACAATTAACCTGAGCAAAGATCTGTGTCCAGGGTCTGTTTTCTTTTTCTTCAATAGGGGGCAGCTCCTCAAAGACTGCCTTCAGTGTCTCTGCATTTGGCCCTTACCATCTCAGGATTGTCTGCAACATGCTCAAATCTGAGTGGCATCAATGTGTTGTCAGTCCAGCTGTCACTAGTCTGTGTTCCAACTGATTTTACACCAGTATGCATGCCAGTTACCTCAATAGGCACAGTCTAAACTTCTGCATCCACTTGGTTGTTTCCTGTTTGACAGGCAGCTGTACAAAAGGGCATGCTGGATTATTGACGCCACGTTCACTTTACCAGCATAGTTGTGCAGCATGACAGAAGTTGAAGGCAGTGACAGGTCAGACTGCTGAAAATGAAGCTGCTCAAGAGTGGTCTTCACAACCTCCCTACAAGATTCTGTTAGGGTCACCAGTTTGTCAGCATCCTTTGTTCTGCCACCTGTAAATAAATGAAGACGAAAGAAAAACATGCATTTAACATATGATAACTGTCAACAAAAAAGAAGGTAACCGAGCAGTACTGAGCTGTGACACCTGAAACAACATAAGCTGAGGAAGAATGCAACTGTCTGCCTCTGTCACATCAGTACACACACACACCACTGCACAAACCTGCAACATCAACAACTAGTGATAGGATCTCAACTTCAAGGTTAACTATGTTTAGACTATTACTCCATGTGATAGATCAGTTTGTCTTTAACGAGCTTTTGAAAGCGTACTTTGTAAAACACAGATCTATGCGATGAATCCAAAGCTGTTGGGAATCCCTACGGGAAGCTGATCTAACAAGTCATCGACACGATAGTCTGTTTCATTTTTTTATGTAGTAAAAATAGTCTATATAGGTCGTAGTAACATAGCACTTACCGGCCGTACACGTGTTTAAGGTGCGGTTTGCAAAACTGAAAGGCACGTCGTCATCGGTGCGTAGGCCTGCCTTGTTCAGTTGTTGACAAAGTGCTCCGAACAGAAACCGCTGAACGGTCTTTGCGTACGAAACGCAGGCGTCTCTCCCATACTCGTCGAAGGGTCTGGTCCCTTGGCACCGTGTGCAGAGATACAGTCCTTCCATCAACTATTTTTCCAGCGTAGTTCGAACAGCATACGCAAAATCGTTTTCCTCCTCGCACAATAACTTTCACTTTGGCCATGTCTTGCTGGAAACCTGAACGACTCTATCGGCGCACTTCCGACTAGCGCAAGGGCGGATAACTCTAAACGCGTCAATTACGAAAAAAGCCTATAGGCTTATGTAAATACCGTATTTGAAAAATCATGCGATTATTAAGGAGAAGATTTTTTTTTCCGTAAAAAAATGAATTCATTTGTTTTAAGATTAACCCATATTATTCGTGAAATTAATCCAACAAATGTGAAACTATATATTTTTTATAATTTAATAATCACTCAAAAACTGAGTTCTATAGAGATACAATGCTGGTTAACGCACGCACCGCTTTGTCGCCAAAAAGACGTTCTCTAGCAATGTTTGCGTAGCTAGGCGTGACGTCATTTTATCTTGTTACTTTGCTAAAATTTCTGACCCTCACACCAAAAACGTCATGTGCACGCTCCGGAATGCGCTCCGACCCGAGCCCCATTTCAAAGTCTACCGTATTTTTTAAATACGGTAGACAAAAATGATACAACTGGCAATAGCGGCAATTAACTCACAAAACAAAACATACGCGTTTTCTGTTGTAGTCAGTCCCCTGAACTGACCCTGAATCACTTTGAGGGTCTAAGTCTTTTTCCTCTCACTTCCACTCAAGTGGTATTGTATTACTCAGACCTGTTTCAGTCCCTGCAGTGTGCGTGTCCAGTTTCCGCCGGACTTTGACTGGCTGTCAGCCTGGGCACCGCCGATCAGACATTATTTTGTGTGTGCGTGCGTGTGAATGTCAGTGTGTGCGCGCGCGCGTATGTGTGTGATGGCTTTGAAAGAAAGAAAGAAGCAAACTAACGAACGAACGAACGAACAAACAACAGCAACAACATCATTTTGATCTAATCCTTATCAACGACAGAAAATGAATGACTGAAGCTACCCCGCCACAAGACGTTCAAGTCAGCCTGACTTTATTCCCACAGACGACGGAGCAACGCGTCCACCAGCACATCACGACGCATTACATTTCACCATGATGATCGTGACGGGCATTGCGGCTGACGGCCTCCTAACACGGGTAGCACAGTAGTAGCAGTAAATAGATTTCAAGTAGTACTGCCCGCGATAGCAGGCCGTGAGCGGCCATGATTGACGCAACGATCATCCCGTGCACGTGACGTGTTTCAGACAAACACATTGCTGAATATTCAGTTTGGCAAACATAAAACACTGATTTTGATACGCCAGAATAACCGCAACTTTAACCAATCAGTTCGTTAAGTTTTTAGCTTCGGGGATCCCTACAGCAGGAGAAGGCTTGACCATGACTGACAATCTCCTGCGACTGGTATAGTCGTTAGGGAACACCTCCAAAATTTCAGAAATGGGACCTTGGGGCTAAAAGGGTTAAGCGGTCCCGGGCGTGAGCCTCAGTCGAGAGTTCGGGTCAGTATTACCAACTGATTCAGTTCAGGTGATAGATTGACCATGATAAGTCAAGGGTAGTGCCAGATTAGCTAAGCGACTGTAGGCGCCAAGCTAATCTGGCACTACCCTTGCACTATCATTGGTCGATCTGTATTAAAGCGTCAGGGTTGAACAGGTTGAAATGATCATGCCGCGGTGAGCCCGGCGCTTGCGCTTCTATCACAGGATCGGGAAACCGAGTTGTGTCCCTTTACATTAGCTCCGAACATCACTCAATCACAGGAGGAGAAAACGGCCCGAAGTATGGCAGTTATGGCAATAGTTGTGTGCCCCTGGCTATGAGCGTCAACAGGTTACTAAGTATCATGACACTCGGAACCTGTCAGGGGTACACAACTCACGCATTTCTTGCCCCTGTGGTTCGCTCTGAAGCATGCCGAAGCATCTTTATCGTTTGATGTCGGTCGTGCGCTATTTGCCACTGGACTAATCCTGCCCAGCTCAAACCCATTTAGCCCCGAGTCCCTACAGCAGGAGATTAACTGACCGTCCATGGCAATTCAAGGTTAGTGCCATATTAGCTTGGCGCCTTCAGGCGCCAAGCTAATCTGGCACTACCCTTGAATTATCATGGTCAAGCCATCTCCTGCAACCTTTTACATAGTAGTCATTAGCCGGCAACACCTCCAAACCGGCTGTGAGAAACGGGACCTTGGGGCTGAAAGGGTTAAACGTACACACACTCCGACCTTTCTATCGTTTGGCACTGGAACTGAAACGACCGCCCAACGGATATACTTATGCTGAACGGCAAATATCAACCACACACACAACAACGAGGTTCCTTAGAACAGGATTTATCGCGATGACAGAGCAGCAGCTGACACGGGCATACCTCAAATACGTAGTCTACACAGGCACATCAGTGTAGCGGGCTGCGCAGGTACGCCTGCATCAGCAAGAAAGTTTTACGAACAAATAGCTTTACTTCAAAGTAGAATGCAGTTTTCGGAATGCAACTCAGAATACAATACAAAATAAATTAAAGTGTACACGTAATATAATCACTGGCACAGTTCTGGCAACCTGGTAAGAAAATAATGGAATCATTCCGGCGCCGTATCAGTCATAAATAACACACGCCATGCAAAAAACAAATGCCATTGGGCGGAGTCGAGCCCAGCAACAGACGTGGAAATCCACGTTGTTCACAGCGTAAATGGCGTCGGGATGTGGAACCTAAGAGAGTAATGTAAATCACAGGCTATGTCAAAACCTGCGTGTCTTGTAACTCTTTGGCTGTCGGTAGCGGTTTTTGTCGCAATGATTCCTACAGGACGTCAGGGTGTTGTTATTCCTGCAGGATGTCAGGGTGTTGTTATTCCTGCAGGATGTTGTTATTCCTGCAGGATGTCAGGGTGTTGTTATTCCTACAGGACGTCAGGGTGTTGTTATTCCTGCAGGGTGTTGTTATTCCTGCAGGATGTCAGGGTGTTGTTCTTCCGACAGACAATCATCGCGACAAAACCCGCTACAGACAGCCAAAGCCGGGTGAACGATAACAGTGGATTAAAAGGCCGAAAATACGCGATATGGCGTGTTTGTCCGGCCTCATATCTCGTTTTCCACTGTTTTCGTCGAACGACGTTGAGTTATGACCTAGCTTTGATTTCTGGACAAGGTTTAATTTGCATGGGGCTTACCCTCTCCCCCCCCCCCTCCCCACTCCCCCCCCCCCCCCATGCCCCTGGGGTCTGAAGTTTGCTTCCTTTGAGATTAACACAGGAAGTCGAAATTCCCAAGGCTTGCAGTTGTTTTGTGAAGACTACAAACACAACTTCAATGGTTGGTTAGTTCGGGTTTAACGTCCACAGCACCGAGATGATCATGGACGGCCCTGACGGGCGGGTTATGGGGGACAGGGAAATCTATTGCCTATGGAGTACGACCTGAACACTGATCAACTCAGGCGCACTCCAACTGTGCCACTTTGATTTACCAGGACCTTTCAACGGACATGCTATTGAACAAATCCGTTTTTCCCCCTGGATTGTGAGTCCAGCTACAAGGGCCGGGACGGGATTCGAACCCACGACCCAGCGATTCCCTTCGCTCTCCTGCTCCGACGTTTAACCGCCTGAGCTATTTCGGACTCTAAACACAACTTCAAGAGAAACAGCAATGACTTAATAGTTCAAGGCAAGGCGCCAAGCAATTCTGGCGCCACCTTTGAGAGCGTGTCAAAGGCGATTGCAAGACTGTTTGCTAGTGGCAGGAGAAAAAACTATCGGACATAGGAGAACAAGAATCCTATAAACCACATGACACCCCACCCCTCCGCCATCCCTCACTAGATCCTCCATCCCCTCAGACATGCCCATGACCTTGGGGACACTGGTTACCTCCATCGATTGGCTGCACGTCAGGGTTAGGGTTAGGGTTAGGCGCAGCTAATCGATGGAGACAACCAGTGCGGGCCTTGGGTTATGGCTAAACATGCTCTAATGGCAACCAGTCTTTGTGAGGCTATGTAATCAGGTTTCTGTGTTGAGTTCTGGGTCTACTAGCACACGGTGGACGGCTCCTCTGTGGGGGAGTGTGTGTTGAGAGTCTCTGTCCGCTTGTTGAGCTCCTTCACGTCTTCCAGCAGGTTCTGTAACTCTCTGTGGCGAATCTCGTTCTGCTTTAGCGTCTTGCTCAGTGTGCCGGGCCCTGGCTGCACGCCCGGAGTTCCGTCCCCTGGCTCTCGCGAGATGTCTGGCGTGGCGGCGTTGAAGATGATGTGGGGCATGTCGATGACGATCTGGCGGCGGGGGGTTGTGTCGGGTGTCGTGGTGTCGAGGATGTGCTGTGGCAGGTAGATGTCGACACCGTGTGAGCGATGTGTGTCGAGTGTGGGGGAATCGCCTTTTGACTTGATGACTGGCAGAGTCAGGCGCTCGGACCCGGGGTCACCCCCAGAGTACCTGTAGGGCAGTGAAGCAAGACACATGAGGACAGACATCAGACCTGAATACAGGCAGGGCACTACACTGATCCGGAAATCTAAGAAATAGCTCAAATGCAACTAAGTACGAACTTGACCACACACACACACACACAAAAAAAAAAAAAACACCCCAAACCAAACCAACAAAACAAAAACAAACCCCCAAAAAAAACCCAAACAACAACAACAACAACAAAACAAAAACAAACAAACAACAACAAAAACAATCCAACCAACCAGCCAACCAACCAAACAAACAAAGTCCAAGAAATAACTGTGACAACATTGGCCATAATGTGAACTGAGTTCAACATATTAATTTCCCAGTGCGTATAAGGTCACCGGGCCGACGTCCCCCAGTGGCCCGCGCACAGCAGTGCACACACACATATACACACAGCAGTACGCGGGGCGATGGCGGCCAAAGTTGGCCTAATGAACTTGCGCGCACTTGACTCAGAGAAGGTTTACAGACACGCCGCGGCAGACAGAGAGAGACACGGTGCACAATGAGACCTGTATCCAGTATGGTGTCCGCGCCCGTCTGAGTCTGAGCGGAGCACCAAGCCGCCGTGACTGTCGTGATGATGATAGGACCGGCCGTGGTCGTTACGATAAGACCGGTTGTGGTTCACATACGCACGCTCCGACCTCACGCGCCGGGGTTTTTGAGACAACGACTTGCCGGTACGCCGCTGGCCCTGCGCAGTAAGGACAAGTTGGTTATCAAAAACATGTGTCATACACAGTCTTTTCAAACCACCGCGTGGATAGACCATGACAGTCAGGACAAGTTAACCCCTTTAGCCCAGGATCCCTACAGCAGGAGAAGGCTTGCCCATGATAATTCAAGGGTAGTGCCAGATTAGCTTGGCGCCTTCAGGCCATCTCCTGCAACTGGTACATAGTCGTTAGGCAACGCCACCAAAATTTGTGAAATGGGACCTTGGGGCTAAAATGGTTATTTAACAACACGTAGATTCTTTTCAAAACACCACATGGATAGGCTATGACAGTTCAAGGGTAGTGCTAGAGTACGTTGGTGTCGGAAGCTGGGGGAACAGGCACAGCCAAGCCATACTTTATCTGGTCATAGCATCACAAAAAGTGTCCCAAAGAAAGAAACCCGCTTAGAAAGGCCAAGTACAACACAACTGTCCTATGTAAGCGTGTTTCTTTCTTTGCTGGGATTTTCTGTGCATTTTACACGTTTGGCAATCACCTTTTCCGTCTGGATAGTGGAATGACAAGAGCACACTTTGGCCTCGGCTCTGCCTGTGTAAAGACATGCCTGGCTCGGTGGAGGTCACGTCACAAACACTGACGGAGAAAAGGAAAGCAAGCGTTCTTCTGGCTAAACAAGGGACTAATGATTATGCGACTTTGAATGTTTATATTGGGTGTAACAGACACGATGACCATGTTGGATTCATATTGACCATAATAACGGACCCCTTCACGACCAGTCTGTGAAAGCAGGAGCAAATTCAACAACGAATAACGCCAACCATCCGAGGAACACGGATATAAACAGGGTCAGCAAGAGGCAAAGAATCTCATCAGCCCCCGCATCTGTGGTAAGGTAGTGCATCTGCGGTAAGTTAGTGCATCTGCGGTAAGTTAGTGCATCTGCGGTAAGTTAGTGCATCTGCGGTAAGTTAGTGCATCTGCGGTAAGTTAGTGCATCTGCGGTAAGGTAGTGCATCTGCGGTAAGTTAGTGCATCTGCGGTAAGGTAGTGCATCTGCGGTAAGTTAGTGCATCTGCGGTAAGTTAGTGCATCTGCGGTAAGTTAGTGCATCTGCGTTAACTCATTCTACCCCAACACCGAAATCGACAAATTTTGCCGTTGTTCTCTGAAGACTGCATTGCAGTGCAGGACACAGATCAACCATGATAGTTCAAGGGTGATGCCAGAATAGCTTGGCGCCCATAGGCGCCAAGCTATTCTGGCATCACCTTTGAACTATCATGGTCGATCCTTATCTTGCTGTGGTGGGTCTGGGGTAGAATGAGTTAAGTTAGTGCATCTGCGATAAGTAGTGCATCTGCGGTAAGTTAGTGCATCTGCGGTAAGTTAGTGCATTTGCGATAAGTAATGCATCTGCGGTAAGTTACTGCATCTGCGATAAGTAAAGCATCTGCGGTAAGTTACTGCATCTGCGGTAAGTTAGTGCATCTGCGGTCAGTTAGTGCATCTGCGGTCAGCTAGTGCATCTGCGGTCAGTTAGTGCATCTGCGGGGGCTCATGAGGTTCTTTGCCTCTTGCAGCTGGGTGGTGTTAGCCGTAGTGAAGTAGTTTTGGGGAGGTAACTAGAACAAGTGAAGACGTCACCTGTTTTGGCGTGGAAAGCGTCAAGCTTCGGCGGTCCGTGTCCCTGGAGCTCGGGGTGGAGGGTAGACAACAGATGTAATAATACTGGTTCAGCTTGTCCATATTGATTCTGTCCCCTTCCGTCATGGGCCCCAGCTTGTAGGCGTGGGGGGAAAGGTGAAGGTCACCGTCAGAACCTGGCCGGCTGCTGCCGTTACTGTCCTCCCCGTGGTCATCCAGCTGCGTCATGAAGGGGGATACTAGGTGTGTGTGTGTGGATTTGTACACCCTGTCAGCAAGGCAAGAAATAGGTCATGTATAGATCACAAACCAAGGGCAAACCTGTTGAAATGGCGAAGTGTTTCAGGAGGATTGCATTCCGCGAATAGAGGGAGACAACAGGTGAACATTCACAATGAGAAATAGTTATCCAGGCTTGGCGCCAGATGACAGACCAGCACACACGTCAGAATTCAATGGTAGTGCCAGATTAACCTAAAGGGTTAAAGTAAATCGGCCAAGTTAAGGTTACTATGAAATGAGTTTGTCACGAACTGCATCGACTTGATTAATAAACTCATTACCCCTTTGCGTGTCGGTAGTGGTTTTAGTCTCGATGGTTGCTGCAGGACTCATGGCGACTAAAACCAGTACCGACACGCCAAGGGGTAATCGCTACAACTTGTTTGATACAACTTGTAACCGGGCCATTCGAGACGTCCTATATTCGGGACACGAGTCTTTATGCCACGTATGGGGATGCGGCACGTCTAGAATGAGTAACGGCGGAACATACGAGATCGACACATTTCTCGAAATCTATACGATTACAAGAGAAGAGGCGAGACGAAGCGAAACGAGACGAGACGAGACGAGACATTGACAGCGTTACCTGTTCCTCATGTTCTGCAGGGATTGTGTTTTGAGCTCCAGCGATTCCTGGCGGAGTGCCTTGCGCCCGATGTTGGGGATGGACGATGTGGGTTGTATCAGTCGCTGGAGGTTGCTTCTCACCGTCTCCTCCACCCGTACTGACGTCGGCTCGGACCGCAGGGTGTCCTCAACACTCGCGCGCAGACCGCTGTGACGTCGGACAAATACAAGGGTGTGACCAATCCCTTCACTACCAGTGGATGTAAAATGATGTCTATGAAAACAGCGCAAATTCAAAACCCATAAATCCCCTCCAACCAAGGAACACGGATATCAATAAGGTCAGCAAGAGGCAAAAAACCTCATCAGCCCCCGCAGATGCACTAACTTACCACAGATGCACTAACTTACCACAGATGCACTAACTTACCACGGATGCACTAACTTACCGCAGTTGCACTAACTTACCACAGATGCACCAACTTACCACAGATGCACTAACGTACCACAGATGCACTAACTTACCACAGATGCACTAACTTACCGCAGATGCGGGGGCTCACGAGGTTCTTTGCCTCTTGCAGTTGGGTGGTGTTAACACTTAAAACAACATCGGGGCAGTGATGGGGTAACATCAGCCTGCACTTGGGCACACTGAGGTAATCCTGTATACCTAAGGGGCTGTCACTATGTAAGGGGCTGTCACTATGTAAGGGGCTGTCACTATGTAAGGGGCTGTCACTATGTAAGGGCTGTCACTATGTAAGGGGCTGTCACTATGTAAGGGGCTGTCACTATGTAAGGGGCTGTCACTATGTAAGGGGCTGTCACTATGTAAGGGGCTGTCACTATGTAAGGGCTGTCACTATGTAAGGGGCTGTCACTATGTAAGGGGCTGTCACTATGTAAGGGCTGTCACTATGTAAGGGCTGTCACTATGTAAGGGGCTGTCACTATGTAAGGGGCTGTCACTATGTAAGGGGCTGTCACTATGGAGAAAAGAAAAAGGCAGTTCCAGGATAATGCAAGAATAACTTGTGCTGCGCCACGCCGTTCTGGCACCACCCTTGAACTATCATCTCCTCAGCTGGTACGTAGCCTTCTCCGGAAAAGTGCGACATTTACCCTTTCACTGACGAGAAAAAATGAAGATTCAACCCGCGTCCACTGCACTGAAGGCTTTGAATGTGTTAACTAAAACGATGTGATTTGAAAGTGAAGGTAACTAACTTGCTGGAGCTATTGCTGGCGGTGGGGGACGTCTCGATGATTTGCTTCCCCTGCAAGGGGAAGATAACCGGGGGCCGCCGCTGGGGGCGCATCTGTCTGAACTTTTCCACTGTGGTCATCATGGGGCGGTGCGAGGCCGTGCCGTTAGTGCCAGCTAGGCTCAGCCTCCCCGACGGATCGCCGTTGGGATCTTTGATTTTTAGCCGGTATCTGCAAGGCGCATTATATTATGAGAATGGTTGTGAGGAAAAATGTGATGTGAAATGATGGTCATGTTTCTAGAGATTCCGGCCAGGTTGCGTCTTACAAATCATAGCAGCAGTAACAGTATTCCTAATATATGTCCAAAACCATAGGGACATACAAAACACAATAGACCTGATTCGGCCATTCCCCCCCCCCCCCCCAAACAAAACAACAACACCAACAACAAAAAACAACAACAAACAAACAAAAAACAAAACAAAACAAACAAACAAACAAACAAAAACAACAACCCCAAACAAACCAAAAACAACAAACACACACACACACACACACACACACACACACACACACACACACACACACACACACACACACACAAATACCCCCCCCAAAAAAAAAAAAAAAAAAAAAAAAAACCAAAAAACCCAAAAACCCAAAAAACAAACAACAAAAAAATTCAACAAACCAACAACAACAACAACAACAAAACACAACAACCCAGGAAGAAAGAAACATAGAGAGAAGGAAACGAACATGAATCAACCAACTAACCAAAGAAAACACGACCAATCACCAACCAGCCAACCAACGAATCAACGAACCAGCCAGCCAGACAGGCAGCGAGGCAGGCAGCTAGCTAACCAACCAACCTCCCACCCACTCACCCACCCACCAACCAGAGCGCGGAAGGCCATCGGGCGAAGTTGACCGCCGTTGGCCTGCGCACAAATGTGCGCGGGCCAAGGGGAGGTCAACTTCGGCCCGATGACCTGTCGCGCACCGGCCAACAATCCCGGCAGTGTGGGCATTGTCGGACGCACGTACCTGGCGGCATCCCTGTTGTTGATGGAGTGCAGCCTCAGTCTGTCCAAAGCCCGGGCCAGGGCCGTCTCCTCCTGGCTCAGCAGCTCGTCCCGCAGGTCGGCCAGGCGCCGGATGTACTGCGTGTGCTGCCCCCCTCCCCCTCCCCCGCCCCCGGGCTTGTCTCCCCACGCGTCGGACGGACTGTGGTTGTGGTTGCGCTGAGCGGCTGTCGTGTTGCCTGGCTTCTCCATTAGCCTGAAACGAGACACGGGGACACGGACCGGTGACTGATAGTTTGTCACTAAGGTAAGTCGTGGTAGAACGTGCAACAGTGCCGTAACGACAGCGTACACACTAAATAATTATTCTGACTGACTTTGAGCGGCCGGCAGACTGTTCTCGCGACATTAACTCACTCCACTCCGACACGCCACGGCCAGACATGGATCGAGCGTGATAGTTCAAGGGTTGTGCCAGAATAGCTTGGCGCCCATAGGCGCCAAGCTATTCTTGCACAACCCTTGAACTATCACGCTCGATCTGTTTCCAGAAGTGTAATACAGTCTTCATGGGGCCACTTACGTAGTTTTGCTTCTGACCATTTCTTACGAAAACACAACTGAGGCACCAAGTCACGCGCACATTGCTGTATTCAATATTACAAAAGTCACGCGCACATTGCTGTATTCAATATTACAAAAGTCACGCGCACATTGCTGTATTCAATATTACAAAAGTCTTCGAGTGAACCCTCACTCGTCCGGTATAGATGCGCCGCCCCCTTCTGTTGTGTCCTCGGACCCACGACGGTCACAGTAGACCCGCGCACAGCCGTCGTGGGCCCGAAAATGTTTTGCTACTGGGGTTTAGTAGTCTGCAAGAGCCATTATTCGGGAAAAAAAAAACTGTAATCAGAAGTGGATTACAGCAACGCTCGCACAACGGGCGCCTTTTCAAGAGCACTACTAAGCACATCAAGTTCAGTCCGTCCAGAGAGCCTAGGATTCCGTACTTTCTCTTAGGTTTGACTGGAGCTGATGCGGGGCCCCGGAGTCCAGCGGCTTTGGATGATGGGCCAAATCGCGGCGATGTTGTTCTCATCATGAGCCCAACAATGTAGACAGATGATGATAAGAGTGAGTGAAGTCTGCAAAAGAAAATGTGTGCAGTGATCCTTCTCTTGAAGTGTACATACCGCGTACTTGACATTAACACAGGCTCGTGGCCGCACCACTGACAGTCGCAACCCGAACCCGCTCCAACCCCACGTCTGAGGAAGAGGACACCGGTACATAAACTGACGGATGCCTAACAGCAAGAGACATGGCTTCTCATGTGCATCTATGCCTCTTGCAACTGGATCAATCTGGACAAAGGAATTCAATGGCGGCTTGGTGGTCGCGTGTGACACGAAGGTTTGTGACATCGTCCATTCAGCAAAAGTCCTCGCGTGGACGTCGGCCGCAGTGTAGTGCCCGCGCCACAGCTGTGAGACAAGGCGTACTGCGGCTGATGTACGCCGGCGGCCCCAAAATATGTACCTAACTGGGTCGTAATGTACCGGATTAGCACTCGGACAAAAATCTACGATGGCTGAGAGCTGCCTGGGTCCCATTAGACCCCTCCTGCAGAGTCAAGACAGGCGGAGCACTCAGGCAGACACAACACGCACCATTCATCTAGTGTGAGTCTAACGCGGAACGACTGAGTGCTTTTTCTTCAAACACAGACTTTGTAGTGTCAGTCTGAGCCAAGCAGTGCCAGTGGCTGTATAGCCAGTTATATAGTGGGCATGAGAGATCGGTGAAGCGACTAATCTTGCATAGTGCATAACGCTTAACGGATGGATCAGATATATTTAACGCATTCAGTCCTGACGCGCTACAGCAGGAGTGTGCATACCGCGTACTTGACATTACCATGATAATTCAAGGGTAGTGCCAGGTTAGCTTGGCGCCTGTCGGCGCCAAGCTAATCTGGCACTACCCTTGAATTATCATGGTCGACCCATCTCCTGCAACAGGTGCACAGTCGTTACTATGACGCCTCCCAAATTTAGGAAATACGTGCGCCGGGCTGAATGAGTTTAAAATGTCAGCTGTGCCCTACATCTTGTACAGATATCTATTATTATCTATATCGTACATCAATTTTCATAAATACGCACGAACATCGCAAACGTGGTCCAAAAACATTTTCATAATAATTTACATTTTGTTGAAATGTCGACAGAGGGCGAAAGAACAGAAAATGCTGAAAATCTTGCCAAGATCGTGTCTAGAAGCAGAGGATATATAAAAAAAAAACTTAACCCTTTGGCTGTCAGTAGCGGTTTTTGTCGCGATGATTCCTGCAGGAACAATCGCGACAAGAACAGCTACTGACAGCCAAATGGTTAAAGACACAATGGACATAAATATATTATTAATCATTTCACGGAATGTCAAAACTGGGCACTGACAGGTGGAAGGTGCAACAACCACAGACCATTCAACGGAACAGCAAGCACAGGCATGGAGTTCTGGCCATGACAACTGGAACACTCAAGCTACGTACCATTTTCACCTCAGTCAATCCAAAACGTCCATTCTTCAACAACTATTCCTACCACGCAATTCCGTTTGAACATAGAGGACTTACACAATGATTGTTATGCGAAATACGATACCCCAAACAGAGAAACCCTTCTTTGCTAAAGTCCTTCCCCGTTTGTCAGTGAGTCAGGTCAAAAAGCTATAGTCTTGAGATTAACCGCGCGTGAACAATCACGCAAACATACCACACAGCACAGTCACTGACAGGCAGAAAACCCCGACTTCCACTGACTATAGACGGCTGCCTGCTAATCTTTGTCAGCAAGAGGCATAGATCCTCATGAGCCCCTGCGACAGCAGGGGCTCATGAGGAACTGTGCCTCTTGCAGACGGATTGCGTTAGTATTTAAATTGCCAAAAAAAAATCATGCTTCCGAAGTATCTGAGTAAATTCTTCTTTAAAAAAAAGTCGAGGAACTGAACATTACCAGCAATAAGCCGGCATAGATCCTCATGAGCCTTGCAGAGAAAACGGAACCTGTCAACATCTGCGCCTCGTGCTGATACAACTGTGTGCTGGTCCGTGATTTTGGACCTTACGACTCTGAGAAATAAGATCGAAAATAAAAGGCCAGCACATGCGGGCGATTCGGGTCGCTGGGCGGACTGTCGAGACCTTGATAAGGGATTTTCTCGCCAGCGGATTGGCATAACTATAAGTGGCAAAGCATATATTTCTAGTCCAACTCACAGCAAAGGAATTACGTTGACTGCATCATGACTGAGAGCAGGGGCGGACTTTGGGGAGGGACCCCCCCACACACACACACACACACACACCCCTCAGCTTCAAAATACTGTAAATGCTGCATCAAAGCCCCTCCCTCCCCCCATCGTTTAAAATAATTTTCAATAATTACATGAAAGATTTTCACATGGCTACTACCCACTTTTCGAAAATTTTGGCTGATATGGGATTTAAGGTCTTTGATTGCTACTACCCCGCCCCACCCCCCCCCCCCTCCCGCCTCTCCGCCACCCCCACCGCGCCTCCCCCGTGCCTGAGCAGGCAGGTTTTTTTCTTCTTGTTGTTTTTTTTAATTTAATCCGGCAGGAATCGCGTACCGCTTATTGCTGCAAGGGCGACTTTGGACTTCTGTAGCTGAAGTTGTAAGGTCCAAGCTCACAGATCAGCCCGCACGTGATTTACTGTACGAATCCCATGACAAGAAACACAACAGCACAGCGTGCTAAACATTTGGAGAGCTAATCTTGTCAGCGTGGATCTAATGATACCCTTGGCTTTTACTTGCTGGTGTGTCGACAGTGATTGCTATTAAAAAAAAACCTGACGTTTGGGCCACAGCACCTCAGGCAGTGAGAGTGCTTAATCCCAGCTTGTAAGAGGTATGGATTCTCATGAGCCCCCGCAGGATGCGGGGGCTCAAGAGGAAGCTATGCCTTACTAGGATATTGACCTCTGTGCCCCTCATTCGGAGTGTTAGTGTGAGAGTCGAGGTTTGGTGTGCGACAAACTGGGCGGTACTCAGCTAAACTATGGGAAGAAAGTAATACACACCCAAAAACAGTTCCGCTTGTGCCTGTCAATAGAGCCTTATCCTCGTACTTAAGGCATAATGGCACCCTTAACTCATTCTGCCCGCCACACGCCACAGCAAGATATGACTCGACCATGATAGTTCAAGGGTGGTGGCAGAATAGCTTGGCGCCCATAGGCGCCAAGCTATTCTGCAACCACCCTTGAACTATCATGGTCGATCTGTCTCCTGAATTATAATGCATTCCTCCTAGGCTAACTCCAGAATCTGGCTCTTTCGTACCTCGGACACAATGAGTTAACCTCTATAGCCCGCGATTCATTGCCACCCCCTCATAGAAAAGATTTTAAAAAAAAAAAGGGGGGGGGGGGGGGGAAGGGAAAAAAAAGAAAACAAAAGAAAAGAGAACGCTTTTCCTGATATACTTTGACAGAAAAAAACCCTGACATGAAACATACTGTGCGTTTTGTACATTACCCTTTGTGATGAAGCTCTATGCTTGTGCATAGTGCTCGCACAATAGGATTAGTACGGTACGGTTTTTGTTAACGGTTTGTTTGTGCCGAAAGTCCGTGGGGCCTGCTGCCCATGTGGAATCTGTAAGACATGGTTAGCACGGAGTTTTGGTGAGTTCTGTTTAGTGAGTTTTAGGCAAAAGCTGTGTCTGTCAGAGGTCTAGTTTGGTTAGTGCGGGCTGTTTTGTCGTATGGAACGGTTGTTGAGTTACCTAGCCCGCATTCCAAGACTCTGAAGCCTAGATTTCAGGTATGTTTCTATAAACGTAGTATTGATAGTTGTTTAGTTAAAGACAGTATGCGTGGTAAGATTAATGTGGTTGTATAGCGGTGTTCCGGTTTGGTTTAGTATAGTATGTTTAGAATTCGGTGAAGTAACCGGTGTTTTTGTATACAGTTGTTTACCGAGTTAGATGACTAAAGGAATATGAAGTGTGTATGTCTAAGCCGCTATGAAGATAGTACGTGGTTGGGTAAGCATAGTCTTTTCCAGGGTATAGAGTAATGTATAGCAAGAGTGTTAGGCTATAGTCTGTTTCAAGATAGTGACAGAGATGGGGTGATACGAAAATAGTTTATGAAGCACATGTGTGTGTGTGTGTGAATGAACGTGTGGGTTATTTGTATCAGCCAGGTTACGTGACGTTTCTCATTGATCCAATATACCCCACCCGGGTCTGCCCTGGGGGACTTGGGTGGGGTTAGGTATTTTTTAGTTCCCAGGGTCACCCTGGTCAGCCCCACAGGGTGGGTTTTTCTCTCTATTCTGGGGCATGTGTTTCTGTCTACCCTTTGTCCATTCACCTGTATTTGCCTTTTTAAAACTCTCCCTACTGTCTGCACTGCCTGTAGCTCTTGATATTGGATGTGTGTTGCTGAATGGTCTTGGCTTTATTTGGGCCCCATGTGTTAGGTTTATTTAACGTATTTGACCGGCTGGCGACATGCATTCAATGTTCTGTTTTGGTTTTTTTTTCACAAGCAGTGCAGGCACGTCCTGAGAAAGCCTTGTTGCTGTCGGGACGTTAAGCAATGTACAATCAATCATTGATCCAATATGTTGTGTGTTTAGCAAGTGTTACGTTGGGACTTTTGTCTATTCAGAGTTCTTGTAACGAGAGTGGAAGACGGACGCCGAGACGTCGAGTCGCAGGTGGGACCTACGTGAGGTCATCCCTCCAGCTTCCCCACCCGGGTCTGCCCTGGGGGACTTGGGTGGGGTTAGGTATTTTTTAATTCCCAGGGTCACCCTGGTCAGCCCCACAGGGTGGGTTTTTCTCTCTATTCTGGGGCATGTGTTTCTGTCTACCCTTTGTCCATTCACATGTATTTGCCTTTTTAAAACTCTCCCTACTGTCTGCACTGCCTGTAGCTCTTGATATTGGATGTGTTTTGCTAAATGGTCTTAGCTTTATTTAGGCCCCATGTGTTAGGTTTATTTAATGTATTTGACCGGCTGGCGACATACATTCAATGTTCTGTTTATTTTTTTTTTTTTTCACAAGCAGTGCAGGCACGTCCTGAGAAAGCCTTGTTGCTGTCGGGACGTTAAGCAATGTACAATCAATCAATCAATCCCTCCAGCTCTTCTGAGAGTGAGTCTGACTGGGGACCAAGACACCCAAGTCCAAGTGAGAACTGAGTACCGTACGAGAACGAGGACGTCCGTGCCCAAAGAGAGACAGGACGGCAACAAGCGTACGACGAAGGACTTTCACGCCTAGACGTGAGAAGGACCAACGTAACCAGACAACATCAAACAGGTTGGAGGCAATGTGAGACTAAGACCTAACCTGGCAAAGATACTGTGATACGTGTGTGGTGTGATAGTAGAATATTGTATATAGTTGATAGTCATTTAAGTCATTCTTTTTCATTTATACTGTATAAAGGTTACTTTAGAAAGGGAGCCCGTGTGTTTGTTTTACCGCATGAATGCGCCCGTCTGAGTCAGTGGCGGTGTATGCGTCTGTTGCGTGAGAGTCTGTGCGTACGACTGTGGGCAAGTCTGCGTGCGTTACACCCTTACCTTTCAGCATATCACACACCTTGCTTAAACCACAAACTCAACAACGGTTAAACTTGAGAAAATACGAAGGCTGTGTCCAGTCCAACAGAGATGTAATCGTATTATTAATTAGGAAAAACGTTGACATTTGGTGGCGACGATCAGTGACTGAGGACTAAACCTTTCCAATACTTAACGATCCCAGAATCTTCTCGTGAAATGAATCTAACAAAATCCTGACTGACACATGAATGTACATATGGATTTTTAAAAAAAACCAAAAAAAAAAAAAACCAACAACCACAACCACAAGCTGTTGTAAAACTCGCACTTTGACTAAAATGGATGCCTTGGCGATCGCGTGTTTTTCGCAAAATGACAATTTTCTTTTGTAAATACAGACAATTAACCCCTTGCCTAAATACAGACCATTAACCCCTTCATAAAATAAAAATAATAATGAGTACATGTATAGCGCCTAACCTCAGATTAGAGCTATAGGCGCTTAACAAAAACTAGTTGTACAAAAATAATTAATTACAAAAACGCAATTTACAAAAAATACTAAAACAAAATACAACGCACTCTGTAAACAAGCTATAAAGTCACCATTCAAAGTGCTACGCTTATGGAATCATACTAGCATTCACGCGCGCGCGCGCGCGCACGCACACACACACACGCACGCACGCACGCGCACACACACTACTTCTAACAGAGATAGAGATGACTTTAACATGACAGGTGTGTGACAAAGTCATTTGTAGCAGACATTGAATGCCTCTCTCGAATCCACGTAACTCAGTTTGCGTGGGAGGTCATTTCAAACAACTGGGTTCCGGTACCTGAATCTCTCACCGAACGACTAAATACAGACCATTAACCCCTTGACTAAATTTCATTAACCCCTTGCCTTTTACTGACGCTACCGCCGAGCGGAATAGACAGGTGAATACGCCTCTTTTCCTCCGAACGGTACCGTCGGTCGCATGCAAAGGGTTAAAAGTACGTTTTAGTTGAAAAGAAAAATCATTTGAGCCTGCCTTTGGCCGGGAGTGACAAGGCTTCTTCCCAGTAAGCAAAGATGTGGCCCACGACGATCTCAGTGGGGCCGCGCACAGCCGTGCGCGGCCCCACGTGAGATCGTCGTGGGCTCCGAAGACGTTTTGTTACTGGGGTTACCACCAATTATGGTCGCATACGCGCATAACTACCTTCAAAACATAAGTGTCAGTAAAAATGTCCACGGTGAACTATATGTCTTCCCTTCAAAACATAAGAAATATTGGCAAATTGCAGTGCCTTTTACATTTTGCAGGGAACACGTGTGAGTGGCCATCAAATCTGTGAGAGAACCCGTGTCGTTTAGGAATTAGCCTCGGGATGTCGCATGTTAGTAAAATCAATCGCAGATTTGTCCTGTACCACGCAAAGTGAAGTATAATATACCAGTATCATAATATTCAAGAACACCTGCACACCGTTACAAAACAACCGCACACCTACCTGCCCGTGGTGAAGGGCCTGACATGACTAGAAGACCACCGGCACGCTTGACTGGCCGCCATTTCACCGCTATGGCTTCCGGCCGCAGATTAAGTCAAAGGCAGTGTTTCTTACAAACTCCTACCCGTCTCCGTCAGCATGTGACGTAGCACACTACACAGATAAACGTTTCCTGCTCTCTCACCCGTGAGGCCCAGTATTTCCCTTCTAAGGCTTCCGCAAGCTTCAGTGGAAAGTCGGTCTACACGATCAAGCCCAACTCATGCAGGGACGCTTCGTAACAAAGTCCAGTTTTAACCCATTCGAGACGTGCTGCATCCGGATACGCGGCTAAAGCCGCCTATCCGGGTGGAGCACGTCTAGAATGAGTTAAAAAGAAAGTTTTTATTTATTTATTTATTTATTTTTTACTAACTAAGGTGCCAATAGCGACAAGCGAAAAGAACACGAAAGCTTTTGAATCGGCCAAGTTCACACATTTTATCCAGAGTGTAAAAAAGGTCGAATGCAAAAGGTTTATATATATTAAAGGAAAAAAAAATCGCACGCATTTCTAAGTCACTACCAGGCACAGATGTTCATGCGTTCGTGGGCTACAGGGTCTGACGAAAATAATAGGCACCACGACTCTTTCAATATATGCACATGCCATTTTAGCCGAAGAGGTTTAGTGAAAATCAGAATAAAAGAAAGACCTCACACCGATCCGAGAAGAACGATGCCGGCCATTGTTACCTTATTTCCTCATTGCCTGTAAGCTTATTGTAAAGTGTGATTGCTTCTGGCGACCCCAGGGACCTGTGACGTGACAGGTATTGGGAAAAGTAATTCTGTGGACCGTGGCAGGTCCCACCAGCAATCCATCATTCCAGTCTCTTCGACTCCAATTCAACCATAATTGGGGTTTGCCTTCAAGCTGTGTGCATCCAGACAGTATTTGCGAGCGGATTGACAGGAAATGCAACGAACAGACGGACGCTTAGGAAGAACAATCACAAAACAGTTTATTAACCCTTAGCGTGTCGGTAGCGGTTTTTGTTCCTGTCGGAATCATCGTAACAAAAACCGCTACCGACAGGCGAACGGTCAAATTTTCGGTTTCTTTTCCCTACAAAACCCCGAAAATTTAATAAACGTTCGTTTCTTCAAAGGAATTTGAAAATTGCGTGAACTGTTTTGTCCTGTTCTTCCGCACTGAGCGTGTTTCTGTCCGTGTTCCCCTTCATTTCACACCCGTGGCAGTCACCTTTTTGGTCGGGGTTTGGTGCAGACCGGCGCCATAGTTCAGTTCAAAACGAGGCTTTCACCAGAAGTGACAAATGATGTCATACTGTTTTAAAAAAGAACTAGACGTGATTTATTGCGTCATTATGTTTGAAGAAAATTACAAAGATAATTTAAAAAAAAAAAACCGCAGTGCCTCTCGTCATTTGCGTCATCATCACTAAATATGGCGTCGTGTTTTCATTCCAACTCCGCCGCATATTCTCGATGTTGGAGATTGTTCGCATTGCTTACCATCTGGAGTTTCAGGGATTGAAACCTTCTGTTTCGCGCCAAAATCTATAGAAATAGATTGAAACGGTTTTGAACTTAAAATCTGCTGCCACCACGAAGATGACTTTCAACCGAATCCGAAATATTCTCGATGGTTTACAACTGCAATACTCAGTGATTCCGCCTTCTTTGTCCTGTGCGAATTGAAATTCATTTAACTGACGCACTTTTCTTTGCTACACTGCGGTACAATGAAGAGATGAGCGCACTATCTGAATTTGTTCAGTCATGAAAAATTTTTGACCGCTGCATACAGATTTTATTATCAAATATGACTATTTTCCCTTTTATTATTTTACACGCTAAACTCGCACCATGGATCCAGCCATCTTTACTTCAGACTGTCGTTTAAGACGCTACACGGGAACACAGTCTAGCTTGCCGAGGTAACACATTCAGCCATAAAACACAACAGGATGTGGATCGACTGATAGTTCAAGGGTAGTGCCAGAATAGCTTGGCGCCTATGGGCACCATGCTATTCTGGCACTACCGTTCAACTACCACAGTCGATATGTCTTATGAAGATCTTCTAAACCGCATAGTAGACTTGAGAGGTTGGTTTCCATATTTCGACTACAAGGTTCTTTGTGTTTGAATCACCAGGATCAGCCAGCGTGAATGTAGAAATCAGGTTCTTTGACAACTGAATGCGCTGTTAAGAAAACCAGAAGCCAAACATGGCCACAGCCAAACAAAACAGAAACAACCGGAGTCAAAACGCCAACCGCAATCTCTAAAGCACTCGTCAGTCATCCGTGCGAACCTACCATTAAAAGCGAAAATAACATAATTAGTTTACGACTTAAAGGCGCATGCAGCCAATCCGAGATACCAGACTACAGTCGGACATGATTCATGTCGAGCGCCGAACACTCGATCAGCACTGAATGTTCTGTGTTTAACGGCATACGCTTTGCAGCGAAACTAACTGAATGCTTTTCATGTTAAAAAGGAGAAAATGAAGTAAAATGAGAACAACACCAGAAAATCAAGTTGATGGACTGAACCTTAATACTCCAGCGAACAGACAAAGGGATGTAGATGATCGTCTTGTTCTATACCTGCGTATTTCTCTGTGGGCTGGCGAATGGGTGCCTGATAGGCGGGGGCAGGGGACTCTAACTGTTCGTCTGTCCAGCGCAGAGTGATTACCCTTGGTTTGTTGAACAGACAAAGGAATACGGGCATCATTGAGTGTTGAATTAGAAGGTCGCATTTTCTTTTGTTAGTCAAGTCTGAAATGACAAATGGTGGTTAACCCATTCAGCCCTGACGCACTACAGCAGGAGATGGGTCGACCATGATAAGCTTGGCGCCTGTCGGCACCAAGCTAATCTGGCACTGCCCTTGAATTATCATGGTCGATCTATCTCCTGCAACTGGTGCATAATCATTAGATGACGCCTCCAAAATGTGGGAAATACGGCCGTCGGGCTGAGTGAGTTAATGCAAATCATGTAAACCTGGTCACGTAAACTCTATTTTAAAAAAAATGTAAAACAAAATTGTTCCATTCACCCTTTGGCTGTCGACAGCGAGTTTTGTCGCGAATGACTCATGTAGGAATCAGTCATCGCGACAGAACGCGCTGCCGCCGATCTCAACCATCAAGAGGCATAGATTTTCATGGGCCCCTGCAAATGCATGGGGCTCATGAGAAGCTAAACCTCTTGTGCACTGACACCGGGTTACATGAGAATTCAAGAGTGCAGTCGACATCGGTCATGGACATCACACAGTCCCAAATAGCTCAGGCGGTTAAACGTCGGAGCAAGAGAGCGAGGGAATCGCCGGGTCGTGGGTTCGAATCCCCGTCCCGGCCCCGGTAGCTGGACTCACAATCCAGGGGAGAAAGACGGGATTTGTTCAATAGCATGTCCGTTGAAAGGTCCTGGTAAATCAAAGTGGCACAGTTGGAGTGCTCCTGAGTTGATCAGTGTTCAGGTCGTATTTCAGACAATAGATTTCCCTGTCCCCCATAATCGCCCGTCAGGCCGCCAATTATCACTTCGGTGCCGTGGACGTTAATCGAAAATCGAATCGAATCGAAGCGGTCATGGACAAACCACTGGCGCTTTGCGGGGCAATGCGTGTCTTTAACCGCTTCACCACGACAAGGGCTCAGGCTGTTTACCTACAATTAGCGGAGCGGAAGTGTGCTATAATTACTGACACGGCCGAGCCTCTTTACATGCTCTAGATTACCACTATGATGAACTTAACCCATTCCGGGCGTTGCACAATCAGCTCAGACTTGTGTGCCCGGCCGGCGTACTGAGAACCGCGAGAAATAACGACCCGACTGAAGTGCCAACGTGTGTAAACCACCTGCCGTGTGTTGTGAAGTCTGCAGGGACGCGTGTCTGTTTACAGTCCATAGTCTGAAGTGCGATTGGTTGTAGTTGGTTGTTGTACATTGCTTAACGTCCCGACAGCAACAATACTTTCTCAGGACGTGCCTGCACTCCTTGCGAAAAAAAAAAAAATAAAAAAAAAAAACACTAAACAGAATATTGAATGTATGTCGCCAGCCGGTCTAATACGCTAAATAAAGCTAAGACCATTTAGCAACACACATCCAATATCAAGACCTACAGGCAGCGCAGACAGTAGGGAGAGTTTAAAAAAGGAAACTACAGGTGAATGGACCAAGGGTAGACAGAAACACATGCCCCAGAATAGAGGGGAAAACCCACCCTGTGGGGCTGACCAGGGTGACCCTGGGAACTAAAAAGTAAGATTAACCCCACCCAAGTCCCTCCACGGCAGACCCGGGTGGGGTTCTGAAGTGCGAAACTGCAAATTAACCCTTTTAGCCCCACGGGTGCATTTCCCAAATTTTGGAAGTGCGGTTACTGAACGACTATGAACCAGTTGCAGGACTGAGGTGGATTGGCCATGATAATTCAAGGGTAGTGCCAGATGAGCTTGGCACCTTCAGGCGCCCAGCTCATCTGGAACTACCCTTTAATTATCATGGTGACTCTCCTGCCGTAGGGTGTTGGGGCCCAAAGAGTTAAACAACGTTTGTACGAGGTAGAATGCGGACGGTTTGAGAATATATGCTTCTCAGTAGCGCAGAAAGATTTTTACGAGGAAGAAAGGGCATGTTCTGCTACTGATTATACATGGCAAAAGCCAGATGCCCTTTTTTAAGAAAAGCGAGATTTTCATTGTAAAACAATGAAAATATCGCTTTTCTCAAAAATAGACATACTGGCTTTTGCCATACGAACGGCCTGTTACCTTCCAACCTCTGAATAATCAAACAACGGGGATGGAGAGGGAGAGAGGAGGGGTGGATGGGGGGGGGAGAGGGGGGGTGGTTGGGGGGGGGGGGGGGAGTAAAGACGACACTTGAAACTCGAAAAAAAAAACCACCTAAGAACGGGGGTGAAAGGCGACGCGAGGTAATAAAGTTGTCCAGCCTCGAAAATTTCGAACGTCGGTATAAATAAAAATCTGATTTGTTTTTCACTCTCTAAAATATTTGGGTGGGGATGGGGGTGGGGGATGGTGGTGGGGTGGTGGTGGGGGTGGTGGTGGGGTTGGGGTGGGTGGTGGGTGTGTGTGTGTGTGTGAGTTCGTGGGGGGTGGGGAGGGTTGGGGATGGGAGTGGAGAGGGGGAAGGGGAGAGGTAGGGAAGGGGACACAAAACACAACTCTTCCAACAGTTCTAGCACTATACCATCACCACACTCCCCACCCCAAGCTGACTGTCGTAATGTATTTGTGGTACGTGAGTCATTGTCAAAAGCGTGCGCATGTGTGCGCGAGTTGAGGAGTGCGCGCTTAGAGATATAATTATTATAAGATAAGCGCATAATAAATACCGTAATTATTATTATTATTATTATTATTATTATTATTATTATTATTATTATTATTATTACTATACCCTGTCTCTTTAAATTACTTTCTTTGGGACAGTCAGGACCCTCAACTCCCCCCCCCCCCCTCTCTCCACACACACACACACGCGCACACCACTGCTTCCAAAAAGGGAGAAAGGAAAGAAAGAGGGAAAAAGAAAAGCAACAACCGCAAAAGCAACTATTTGAAAAACAGGTTGTTGACAACCGACAGTAGTAACTCAAAGTCGCTTCTGTAATTACGAGATAAGACTGATGAATACAATTAATATCGTAAGTCTAAGCAGCTTTGCACTTAATTAGTGACTGTTCTAGCCCTGTATTGACAGATGATAAGACTGCAGTCCTGTTTCAGAATTGTCTAATGACCCCACAAGTCTAATACTCTCAGTCTCGAATCGGTAGGACTTCAACAAAAACAACAACAACAACAACAACAACAAAAACACATCAGGACTGTCCTATGATAAATTCTTGTACCACCGGAGATCATAGATCTACAAATGGCCAGCAAAAGGCATAGATCTTTATGAGCCCCCGCGGATGCGGGGGCTCATGAAGATCTATGTCTTTTGCATGGGAGTGTTGTCCTGGGAAAACTTGATGAGGCCACGCGTCCAATATTTCTGTAGCAAACCCCTCAAATCTGCTACGGACTTAGATGATAATAATGAGCCCACCGGCGTAGGCTGCGGGTGCTCATGAGAACCTACGTCTCTTTCAGGTGGTATGGTGTCTCCGAGGCGCACCACATATCCATCTAATTAAAGATGCTCAAGGCGCCGTAGGGATGGAAGCTGAAGTATTGAAAGCCTGCTGCTACTAAGCGCTACTTTATGTGCAAACCTCCACCCTACTATTAACTTCGGTGCATGTGATATATTTCTGTTTCCATTTCACCGGCCCAACCCTTCTCAGTCTTTTCGAATAGTGGTAATGGGATTTTTAACGTGCGCACTTGATGATTATGCGTGCTGTACACACGAAGGCGAGACAGGCAACCGTAAGCCGAGTCTGTACGTAAATTTGACTCGATGGGAATGAGGAAAAGTCCACACTCCCATTCCTGCCCACCAGGGGATTCGAACCCGGGATCTTACGACTGCCAGCGTAGTGTCTTGTCCACTAAGCTACGTCCCCATGTCTGACCCCATAATATGCGTATTTTTCAGGTGGATGAAAGGTCTCAATTGAAGATTCAATCTAATTCGGCCCACGTTAGCACAGATAAAACCCGCTGATTAATCAAAATGATGAGGACTTCATCGTCCATTTTCCTGTACGGTAGCAGGGATTGGGCGCACACACTGACCTAGAAACACAAACCCAGGAATCAGCCGCATCACGCAACAGTGTGTGCTGGTTTGTGACTTTCGACCTTACGGCATTGAGCCGTAATCCGGAAAGTCACAAATCAGCACACACACATGATGCGTTGCCGCACTGATTAATTTCTGTTTAGCGGCAGAACGGAAGTCGCTTTACTGACTAATCAGAAACGAGCATTCTCTTTAAATCTAATTATGTACCAGCGATGTCCTCACGCGAAATACTTGATTAAGTTTACTGATGTCAGTATGAAAATGTCAACAAAATGATTATAGTTGATTATACAGTGCTTAACGTCCTGACAGCAACAAGACGTTCTCAGGACGTGCATGCACTGTTTGTAAAAAAAAAAAAAAAAAAAAAAAAAAAAAACACAAAAAAACTCAACAGAATATTGAATGTATGTCGCCAGCCGGTCCAATACGTTAAATAAACCTACGACATGGGGCCTAAATAAAGCTAAGACCATTTAGCAACACACATCCAATATCAAGAGCTACAGGCAGCGCAGACAGTAGGGAGAGTTTACAAAAGGAAAATACAGGTGACAAGGGGAGACAGAAACACATGCCCCAGAATAGAGGGGAAAACCCACCCTGTGTGGCTGACCAGGGTGACCCTGGGAACTAAAAAGTAGTTAGCCCCACCCAAGTCCCCCAGGGCAGATCCGGGGGGGGGGGGGGGGAATGTCAACACAAGCATAGCAGTGGTCTACTGTGACATTTAACACGAACGCAATGATAAACTAAACATATAATAGCACATTTAAAATCATAGAATTCTAAAAAATGCACATATTAATTACCACATTCACCTCTGACGCACTACAGCAGGAGATGGGTCGATCATGATAATTCAAAGGCAGTGCCAGATTAGCTTGGCGCCTGTCGGCGCCAAGCTAATCTGGCACTGCCCTTGAATTATCATGGTCGATCCATCTCCTGCAACTGGTGCATAGTCGAGAGATGACGCCTCCAAAATTTGGGAAATACGGCCGTCGGGCTGAATGAGTTAAAGTTATTTCAGCCTAAGCTATTGGCGGCGGATTCGTACCGTTGTAAATTGCATTTAATGACGATGAAGTTTGCCTTGCAGAAACTGATCGCAACCGCCCCTGTACCCCGATTCCGCTAAGTAATAAACCATTTCACTGTCCAAGTAATCCCTTATGCTCGAACCACAAAGTTTTCCCACCGAGCTAACTACAGCGTTAGGGTCTGAAATCACAGACCAGAGGCCAGTTGCATGAGTGAGCTTAGTCCTGCGCCAGCCACTAAAGGCCCCGCCACACATGCCGATTTTGAGGCCGATTCTCGAGCAGTTTCCATAACCGTTCTAATCGGAGTGTGTGTGATCGTGTCGGACTACAAAAACGTGTGCACTGCCACTCGTTCCCGACTTCTGAGTAACCTACCGGTTTGAACCGAAGATCAAGGTCGTAAACAGCTTCCTGTTTCCGCAAAATGGCTGCTAGTTTTGACAGTGATGATGCTGTGCTTGCATTAGCAGCAGTTTTGCATCATATTCGGGAAGAGACGGGCGAAAAATCGGCAACGAAGGTGGAATCTTCCGCCATTTTCACACTGAAACGACGTGCTTCGTGAGACGCGCTCTGATTGGTTGAAGCTTACAATCGGGGCCGAATCGTGTTGCAAAAATAGAGCAGGCTCTAAACACAAGATTCCCAGCCGATGAAGTTGGGATCGGATCGGATGCAAAGAGGCATTCTGACGTCATCCGCTCGCAATCGGCTTGGAATTTGCTACAAAATCGGGGCACAATCGGCATGTGTGGCGGGGCCTTAAGCAAAGTGCTCCGCTATAGCGGAGCACCTTGCTTAGTGGCTGGCGCAGGACTAAGGTCACTCACGCAACTGAGCCCAGCACACAAATATGTCTAGGTTTCAGTGCGCGCAAACAATAGTTCAGGAGTTTATGACGGTCGTGACGCTGTCACTGATCTGTATTTAAGGCACCCAGACCTGCAGCACTCCAATGGGCCGTGACTGACCGTCGCACCCAAGGGGGTGATTTTTTTCTTCGTAGCGGTTGAAGTAGGGGTGGGGGGGGGGGGGGAGCTTGTGTGGACTAAAGCAACAGGATTGGAAGCCATAAGAAGAGGCAGGGTGGGTTGGGTTGGTCGGGGGATATAGATCATAAATCACTGGTCATCATTGACAAAGTCATTCATTTATTTTCTTCAGTCAGTGAAAGATAGAACGTCCTGGCTGATTGGCCGATAACACGACTGACCGTGTTCATACATAATGATGGTGTTGTGATGTCTAACAACTCACAACTGTGAACCAGTTACCGAGCAGTTCCTACCTTTTTTTTTTCCACCTGTAAAGTGGTTCTCAGAAGGCCAATTGCCAAGCCGAGCTGTAAAAGTTGCCAATGGCCCCGAAGATACTAAGGAAAAAATCAAAAGAGAAATCAACTTGAACCCCCGCCCCCCCCCCCACCCCCTGAGGTGGAGGGTGGGGCGATCTCTCTTTCGATTTTCCCCGCCCCCCTCAAAAAAAAAAAAAAAAGAAGTAAAAACGAGAATAAAATAATAAAGTAAAAAAAAAAAAAAAAAGAAGAGCGGATTAATCGAGCGGATTAATATGCATTTCCCACTGCTATATGTCAGAGCTGACTGGGCCACCAGGTGATTTATATAAGCAATGGTTGTGAGAGCTATGTACTCGGAAACACCTCAAGCGTCCCCATACTCAGCGGATACCCTGCCCCTTGCATCTTGACCTGCACTTCGCCACAAGACCGACACAGCGAGCAGTTACATGGCGGAACTCACACTACCACCTCCGTGCGAGGACTACAAGAAGTAGAGTGACCCAGACCTTGCCGGCAAGAGGCGTAGATTCTCATGAGCCCTCACGGCTGCGGGGGCACATGACAATCTATGTCTCTTGGAGATGTACATAACTGGGTGAAAACTGCTTACATGATATGCCTGTGTACATACACTGACGCCCATTCTGTCAAACATTCCAACAGGATTTAAAAGCCCCCTCTTCAACAATCGAATTATTTTCAAGTGCTTAAAACAGTTTAACCCATTTAGCCCCAACGCTCTACAGCAAGAGATGGACCGACCATGATAATTCAAGGGTAGTGCCAGAATAGCTTGGCGCCATCAGGCGCCAAGCTATTCTGGCACTACCCTTGAATTATCAGGGTCGAGCCCTCTCCTGCAAGTGGTACATAGGGCTGGGGAAGTTCCCCGCCGCGTAGCCTAGCAGCGTCGGCGCGTCAGCCGCCATCTTAAGAGGATACCATAGTCATCGTATAGTAGCGAAATAGGGCTTCACTGAACACGTTTTTCTTCTTGTTTCTTCCTCTTTGGAAACAAACACAAACAGATTCTGGCGAGCGGTTGCCTACAGTGATGGCAAGACTTGCTGTTATTGCTTATAGTACGTCAGGACTTTTCTGACATTACAAAAACAGCAGCGATTTCCCTAGGAGCGCTTAGACCAGTATCCTCACAAGATGGCCGCCACGCCTGGCGTGATGACGTCAGCTTCCCGAGCCCTATAGGTGTCAGGTGACAAGTCTAAAATGAACGAACTGCGGCTTTGGGGTTCATAGGGTTAACGGTACATTTTCTAGGCACCCCTCGTTTTTGAATCTTGAATCTTGAACCCCTCGCCCTGCAGTCTGCATACAGCGAATGTTTTCGATCCAAGTTCCATGTCGGTCGTCTATTGTTCTTTGTTGACAGTAATCTCCGGATAGAACAAATCGGCGTCGGGGGACTCACTTTCCTCGGGCCATTTGCATGAGCGATCTTAGTCCTGCACCAGCCACTGAGCAAGGTGCGCCGCTATAGCGCCACAACACTTCCCCCCCCCCCCCCCCCCCCCCCCCCGCTATAGCGGCGCACCTTGCTTAGTGGCTGATGCAGGACTAAGATCGCTCATGCAACTGGCTCCAGGTCATTACACTATCCGAATTTTGAATTTTGTTATAAGCGAAGTAACTGGACATAGAAAGAGTACTGTCGGGACCTCAAAACAAATGTGGCTATATCCCACTTTAGTTATCAGCTGAAGTAGATTTTTTTTTTTAAATCTGTCACGAGCAACAGTGACAGATCTTTAACAACACATAAATAACCGACTCTTTACCCTGAAGAGGAACAAAAAGGGACGGCAATAATTATTATCTTTCGCACTGGCGGTGATCACTTTTGACATGCATCAGACTGCATTCCTGTATCAGTCCTATGAACAGCATGTTCTTTCTGCAAGAGGAACAGATTCTCATGGGCCACTGCAGCCGGCACGGTTTGATGAGGATCTTAGCCTCGTGCTGACCAGGACTGGTCACGTTTACTCCCTCCCTGAGGTCCAACATTTTGAAGGATGCCACCTAACAACTATCTACCATTTGCAGGGGATGGGTCGACCTTGATAATTAAAGGGTAGTGCCAGATTAGCTTGGCGCCTGATGGTCGATCCATCTCCTGCTGTATAGTACTTTGGGGCTAAATGGGTCAGAAAACCACAAGCGGGCTCTTTATGAAGTCAGCTAGGGACTTGACTGACTTACCTCCCTTTACTCGCGAGCCCTGCAGACCGAAATACACTTGTCAGTACTACTACAACCAAAAAAAGCGCAATAAAGCAGATTTTTTTCTTAACCTGCTCGTCGGCACCGAGAGTACCATCAATTCTCCCACAGGCACTGACATAAAGCTAGCACGTTCTGTCGGATAATCCATCTTTTAAACATTGACCGTGGTAGCCGGTGAAGAGTTCAACATCGCCGTTAGATTCCGTCGCTGTTTCAGTCAGCTCGTTAGCGCAATCAAGGGCCGGTCAATACAGCGTGTAACGAGGGGACGGGAAATCACACTGTATTGGATTCTTGTTAGCGGGCGGCCTAATCACGCTCCGACACACACGCAGATCTTGCAGAAAAAAATCAACAACTAATCAGGGTGTTTATTGTTTGTTGGAGATGTCATAACGATTTACTTCATAATTTTTAATATGCAACTATTTTCAGCACAAACAAACAAACAAACAAACGAACGAACGATCGGACTATCGGGCGAGCGAGCGAGCCAACGTACGAACGAACGAGCGAGCCAACGTACGTACGAACGAACGAACGAACGACGAGTGAGCGAGCGAGCGAGCGAACAAACGAACGAACGAACGAACCAACCAACCAACCAACCAACGAACAAACAAACAAACAAAAACAACAAACAAACAAATGCGCAAAAGAAAGAACCAACGAACAAATGACCAAAGGAACGAAAGAACGAACGCACAAACAAACAAACACTTGGTACTTCACATACAGCCGCACTAACTGCATACTGTTTGACAAGCGGTTCCTCTCTACATGCGATGCACAAGCGGTTCCTCTCTACATGCGATGCAGGAACAAGACTGACGTATGCAGGTTGCAGTGACACCCGCGGCTGTTCCTCTACGATTACATTGTATGACCGTGACACGTTCCCGCGGCTGAGCAGGTCTCATTAACTCATTCAGCCCGACGCACGTATTTCCCACATTTTGGAGGCGTCATCTAACGACTATGCACCTGTTGCAGGAGATGCCCGGGATCGACCATGATAATTCCAGGACAGTGCCAGATTAGCCTGGCGCCGACAGGCGCCAAGCTAATCTGGCACTGCTCCTGGAATTATCATGGTCGATCCATCTCCTGCTGTAGTGCGTCAGGGCTGAATGGGTTAACACTGATTGGGCGCTGCTTCGATTTTTCATCAGCAATCATTCTCTAATAATACCTTAATCCTTACACTTTTGGGATTACGGGAATAACATCCAACTGCACTAGATGCAGGGGGCTCATGAGACATCCAACTGCACTAGATGCAGGGGGCTCATGAGACATCCAACTGCACTAGATGCAGGGGGCTCATGAGACATCCAACTGCACTAGATGCAGGGGGCTCATGAGACATCCAACTGCACTAGATGCAGGGGGCTCATGAGACATCCAACTGCACTAGATGCAGGGGGCTCATGAGACATCCAACTGCACTAGATGCAGGGGGCTCATGAGACATCCAACTGCACTAGATGCAGGGGGCTCATGAGACATCCAACTGCACTAGATGCAGGGGGCTCATGAGACATCCAACTGCACTAGATGCAGGGGGCTCATGAGGATCTATGTCTCTTGCCAGTAGCATTTAACTCTGAGGCGAACTGGGGGTGAGGAGGGGTGGGGAGAGATGTGGGTGGGGGTGGGGGGCTTCAGTCGCGTTGCAGTGACAGTGACACAGTTCTTACTGCGGGCCCGCTGGCAATGAAAGGACCCAAACTACCAACCTTGCATGGCGGTTATTTTGAAATTCCTAACATTACACAAAATTAATCCCTGTGTAAACTTGCCACCCGCGCGCGATACAAATAGTAAGTAAACACCAAAATCTAACGCCATTAAACAGGTTTGATTTGTTTTAATACGATCGGTACACAGCACCTAGGCGCCAGCGTGAAAAGCCCTTGCATTTGATACGTGTGCCTACACATATTTAAAACAGAGTCCATCATTTTCATACAAAGAGAAAAAGGTCATACCGTGAAAAAAAAAAACCCAACAAAAGAAACAAAAAAACCAACAACAACAAACAAACAACAACAACAAACAAACAAACAAACAAACAGCTAAGCAATACATTAACCCGAGAAAAATGAACATCACACAACTGCCTCATGAGCCCCGGCAGTTCCGGGGGCTCATGAGGATCTATGCCTCTTGCTGAGACCCATTTGTATCTATGTCCCTTTGACGTCTGGGGATCTGTGACGTTGAATTTTAAATGATTTCTAAAACACAATCTGCGTCCACTTGCGGTGAAGGGGTTAAGTGACATAAAACAGTCGTCAGAAATGTGTCGATTGTTTCAGGTCATTTAATGCAGTAGGAATGGTTGGTTGGTTGGTTGGTTGGTTGGTTGGTTGGTGGATTGGTTGGTTGGTTGGTTGGCTGGTTGTACATTGCATAAAGTCCCACAGCAACAAGACTTTCTCAAGACGTGCCTGCACTGCTTGTGAAAAAAAAAAAAAAAAAAAAAAAAAAACCCAGAATATTGAATTCTGCCAACCAGCCGGTCAGCCGGTCGCCAGCCGGTCAGCCGGTCGCCAGCCGGTCTAATATGCTAAATAAACCTGACATGCTAGGGACGCATGCTAATTCATGCTAATTTATCGTACCCTGGTTTAAAAAAAAAAGCAAAAACAAAAAAACCCAAAACAACAACAACAGTAGAAAGTCATTACAGTTATAAAATATGCACAGGGAAACCAGTGATGTATAAGAAAACGCACTAACCGCAGATAGATATCTTATCGTCTCTTAGGTGCAGCACACTATTGGTCGGTCCGTGGCGCAGTGGTTAAGGCGCCTGCCACCAATGCCAAAGGTGTGCGGTTCGATACCGGGTTCCGGCGTTGGACTTTTCTCCTCTGGTAAGTGTCACCGTTAATTCGGCGGACCGTCGGGTTTCTTTCTCCGGTACTCGGTCTTCCACCCCCACACTTTGGTACGGTTCAGGCCACTTTACAAATTTCAAATACAAGCGATCAAAATCTCTGTAACTTCAGTAGCTGACTGCCCTTCGTTTGTCTTGTACTGTGCTTGTATGTGTTTGTCTTAATGGCGTAATCCGTGTGTTTCGTGAGTGTGTGTGTTGGTTTCAGGCGCGGCGCTTGAGTCGATTCCCAAATGAGAAAAGCGCCTATATAATAACGGTATTATTAAATCATTGTGCCCGAGGTACGAAATACCCACATTTCGGAGTTATCCTATAGGCGCAAAGCTATTCTGCCACCACTCTTGAACCATCATGGTCGAGCCATATCTTACTGTGGTGTGTCACGGGCATAATGAATTAACAACACATGCAATGTCAAGGATTACAGGCAGCGCAGACACTAGGGACAGTTAAAAAAAGAAATGCAAGTGAATGGACGAAGGGCAGATAGAAACAGAAGAAGAAGGGGGGAAAAAAAACCCCAAACAAACCACTGTGGGGTTGGCCAAGGTGACCCTGGGAACTAAAATAGTTAACCCCACCCAAGTTCCACAGGGCAGACCCGGGTGCGGGGAGTAGGAATGGACGAGTGTGTGCACAATTTGGAACTCACACGTAACACCGCGTTATTTTGAAGTGGAATGAATGTCAGACATTGAGGCTGCACTGGCCAGGCCGCCTGGAAATGAGCCCTAAACTCACTCAGCCCGACGGCCGTATTTCCCAAAGTTTGGAGGCGTCATCTATTGACTATACACCAGTTGCAGGAGATGGATCGACCATGATAATTCAAGGGAAGTGCCAAATTAGCTTGGCGCCGACAGGCGCCAAGCTAATCTGGCACTACCCCTTGAATTATCATGGTCGACCCATCTCCTGCTGTAGTGCGTCAGGGCTGTATGGGTTATTGTGGTTGGTGCCGTGTATCGGCATGTGCAAATACGCGCGTCTTGGATTAACGCGTGGATAAACGTATGCAATTCATCAGGCACAATTCATGCAATACGTTTCACATGCACACGTCACTAAGTAGGTTTGTTTTGAAATCGAACCAAGGCGGCACACATTGAGGAAGTTTTATCACAGGTTTGAATAAAAGCACTTAAAGTTGATACTTGTGTGTGAAGATCTCTTATTGTTGATCTGTACTCGTCTGGTTTCCAACTCGGCCCTTCAACTTTGACATAATGCGCAGAACGGAGTTATTTTTCTATCGGGGCCAGTTGCATTACTGAGCAGAGACCTGCGCCAGCCACTAAGCAAGGTGCTCCGCTATAGCGAAGCACCTTGCTTAGTGGCTGGCGCAGGACTAAGCTCAGTCATTGCAACTGACCCCTGGTTATTCATTTCACAGAGGCGTTCAACCATACCCTATTCAGTGGCTTAGAGTCTAACCCGGCAGACAGTATTTTGAAAATCATTGTCAATTCAATGTCAAAGAACCCAAGTCGTCGAAGGAACATGGGTGTAAAGTGGTTTCAGCAAGAGGTATAAATCCTCATGAGCCCCTGCAACTGCGGGGGCTCATGAGGATCTATACCTCTTGCAGTTGGCTGGTTTTAAGTTAAGATAGGGTTACGAGTCAAAGTCATATTGTATCATTCCTTTCATGCCACACACAAGCACACTAATACATACTGCCGATATACCAAACGCGTACATACAAAGAAACCAAACTTTCGAAACAGATTAGAAATCCTTGATCAAATCGACTAGCTGGGGCTCATTCTATTTGCTGAACTAGATCGGCTTCAGCTGGGCCTTAAATTCAGAACTCTGTTTAGTGGTACTCTAGGTCATATTTGCTTCACGAATCGTCCCAAGCTTTGGTCAGTGACACACATACCGGCTAACTGCTAGCATTGAAAAAACATATTTAACGTTTTGTTTTTAATTTAATTTTGTTTTAAAAAGCACACATTTCCTGCATTCACCATGTTATATTCCATCCCAATGGCAACGTACAGCAGATTTGACAGTCACCACCCCCGGCCCCTGCCAACCCCCCTCCCCTGCCCCCCCTCTCTCTCTTTATCATTTGAACTAGTTAGCTTTGTGTGTGTGTGTGTGGAGGGGGAGGGGGGGGGGGAGGGTGGGTGTCTGTGAGTCTATGAGTATGTCTGCCTATGAGAACAGTGTTGTTCAATTGTTTGCAAGTATTATGTTTTACTTATATGTATGTGCATGTGTAGATAGTTTTGTAGTTGTTAGCAACGGCAGGTTTGTAAAATGGCTGTGTCAATGACGATGTCAATGCCTTAACCGTTGTAAAATAAAGTTTCATTGATTCATTGATTGATTCATTGGTTCTCTCTCTCTCTCTCTCTCTCTCTCTCTCTCTCTCTCTCTCTCTCTCTCTCTCTCTCTCTCTCTCTCTCTCTCTCTCTCTCTCTCTCTCTCTCCCTCCCTTCCCACCCCCGGCCCACATTTCCGAACCGTGATAGTAACGTACATTAGCAAAATGCTGCTGACATCAGCATTAATTTTATGGAGTGACTTAATTTAGCTCAAAACCATGAATGTCTTGATTTTGAAAACAATTATCAACGTACCTGGGAAGAAAATGTTCGTTGTTATTCGACATCATGGCGAAAACTATATCTTCAAATCAGCCCAAGTTGTCAGAAAATAACACAGCAACACCAACAACAATCAAACATCAACTCAGTTCAAATCACCGAACATGGTAAAGGCTGTAACGTAATGTTCAACAAATGTTAGTAGTTTTTGATACATGGACTATCCTCACTTGAAAAAATGTTGGTCATATCAACAGACATCAGACAGTTTCACTTGTCCACTGGAAAAGCGGTGACTAGAAAATCAGAACTGTCAGATAGACACATAGACCGCTTCTCCACTGTTACCGCTCCAAACGTAGTTGGCAAATAATCTCACGAAGATTTGAAAGCATTCCGTTTTGTCAACACACAATATCTACCTCAAGCCTGAACACCCTCTTAGTCCAAATCCTTGTCCTCAGTAGACACATACTCTCATTGGCCCCCTCAGTTGTAGTGGTCAACATACAATGCACATCTGCTTCAAGATTATATCTGCAAGGGGCATATATTCTCATGAGCCCCTGCGAATGCAGGGGCTGATGAGATTCTACGCCTCGGGGCTTGCATTTGGCGACATGCTATTTACCGCTAGGGACCGGCTCTGCCAACCAATAACTCTGCTACGCTGAGCGAGGGAGACACAGAGGTCTAGGCGTGAGACTTCGGTCTCTGTCAGAATGTTAAGACGGTAAAGCCTGCCGCTGTCACACTCTCCAATCTGGCCGTCAGCCCTCCCACACACCGGGTATTCGCTACCTGTCAGACGCGCTGCCACAATGTACGCCAGCCTAGCCACAAGAACTGGCGTCTGCTGAGTCTGCGAACAGTGAAACTGCATCCCCCCTCCCCCCTCCTCTCACTCCCGCCCCCACTACCGTCCGCCTATGCAGGCAAGATGGTTGGTTGGTTGAGTTCGGTTCAACGAAGTCACTGCTGGATAGAAAGAGCTACCTTGTTGGCTGTGTGGCTCCTTATCAATATTCATAGTCAGACGATACTGTTTAGTTGACGTCAGGTTATGTCCACGTGGGATCTCTGTTGTCTGAAAATTCCCCGTCCACGCTCCGATGAATCTCAGTCTCGCATGACTGACTTCCGCACGGTCTGTATACTCGCCTCCTACAGTGACCAAAGCCATTATAATTAACCCCATCTCTGCCGAACAAAACTGAACAAAAGGTCACTGCAAGAGGTATAGATCCTCATGAGCCACCGCAGTTGCGGGGGCTCATGAGGATCTATGCCTCTTGCTCGCCCCACATTGTGTCCATGATTTTCGGGCGGCTGGTCAGTTAACACACAGATTTCAGAAACACAATCTGCGACCAGAGGCAGTAATGGGATTAATGCTGGGAAAGCCATTAGAATTAAAAACCAACAAAACAAAAAACGCTCAACCAGACTGTTTGGCTAGCTGGAAACCAGACGCGGCCTCGGCATGGACAATGTGCGGCAGAAAACCCGACACCCGCTCTTCGACTTAACCAGTGATGTGGCGGAAGGAAAAAATGGAAAACGGCTCATCCATCACGTCAACACTGGCTGCCTGCCTCCATTCCGGCTACCGCTGATCAGCGGCAGCCAATCAGAGGGAGACAACCATTGTGGCATCATGTCACGTCACTAACGTTTGCCTCTTGACGTGATGGATTGAACATTTCTGGTCGACTCTCTACAGAGCTGTAGATTGTTTTGGCGCGAACGATCCCCAGGCTCTGCTAGTATTCTGGGTCCAGCCATTCTTTTTAGGGCCCGGCACAAAACGAACATTCAGGCCCATTGTCTGCGTACCACGCGTTTTTTTTTTTTTTTGCGTATCGAAGCCTGCCACGGGTTTTTTTTTTAATGGATGACTGAGCAAAAGACGAAATCAACGCAGAATGCCGATGACCGATGGTGCAGTCGATACCAGAAACAATGCTAGCTGGCTGGGTGTAGGGGGGGTGGGGGGGTGGGGGGTGGGGTGGGGGTGGGGCGGGCTGCAGTCTGCAGTCGCTGGTCATGTGACGTAGTTAGTTATTTCGTTTTAACCCATTCAGTGCCAGCTGACGCAGACTGTATTTCTGAAGCTCCCCAAAACCAAGCCGTCCCAGGAACGTGGATTCAAAGTGGCCTCAGCAAGAGGCATAGATCCTCATGAGCCCCCGCAACTGCGGGGGCTCATGTGGATCTATACCTCTTGCACTTGGGTGGTGTTCACGTTTTCTCGGCCCTCAACAGGTTAACGCCGCGCAGACAACTAAGGCCATCTCACGGCCGATGTCATGCTGTGTATCTATATTGTTGATGCATATCTGTACTACTACTCTCTCTCTCTCTCTCCCCCCCCCCCCCCCCACCCACCCTGCTGTGAAGGAAGGCTAACGATGGTAAGTCCATTATTTTTTTGTGAACAGAAAAATTGTCAAAGAGCGCAAGTCCAATTTTGCGAACATGTGTTGTTCATGGTTTGACAAAGAAAATCTCGCGGTTCCCAAAAATGGAGCTGCTGTCTTTTGCCTTCAAAAGGCAGTGACCCTCCACTCTAGTGGATTGAACGTCATGACCCTCCACTCTAGTGGATTGAACGTCATGACCCTCCACTCTAGTGGATTGAACGTCATGACCCTCCACTCTAGTGGATTGAACGTCATGACCCTCCACTCTAGTGGATTGAACGTCATCTTCCTTTGACATGCGGAGTTCGTCATTACATCCAAAGCAAAGATGTTTTTTTCCATAGTGTCGGCTGGCACAGCGGACCCCACCCAGACCCAAGAGATATCGCTTTTTACCCACGATTTAATTACTGAACTTTACTGTGATTAACCCGTCTTCTGCTGAGAAAAAGTGAACACGATCCAACTGCAAGAGGCATTTATCCTCATGGGCCCCCGCGACTGCGGGGGTCCATGAGGATAGGCCTCTTGCGGTTACAACTTCGCATCTATGCTCCACCCACGGCTTGAGCTCTTTGACGCTGAAATAAAGAACACAGATTACACGAACACGATCTGTGTCCACTGGCAGTGAAGGGGTTAGCTCTCGAGAATCATCGTCCAGGCCCCGGGTGATGTATTGCCGGAATGCAGATCCTGACCAGTTACCAGGCTGGCATCGTCATGACGAACGATGCCTCATAAACAACCATTACGCCCACCAAGACAAAGGCACCCCGTTTCCTTTTTAGCTTACACTGTCGCAACCAGCCCCGCCCGTTTGCCGTGGATCCTCAGGAGCCCAGGCGCTCTTTTATATCAAGAGTCGCAGCAGCCAACGACACTTGGCATAGAATGATAGATTCTCATGAGCCCGTGCAGTTGGCAAGTGTTATGAGGATCTGCGCGTGCACACTACGCACCGAATCATATTCGTCAATTTTCGCGATCAGTTTAGCGCTGTTGTCGAAGAATGACGAAGTGCAAATTTCAGATCCTGTGTGGACGCAGGAAAATTGCTATCTGTCATCAGAAATTGTCTATCATTCCCTCGCGGGTTCCTTCGTTAATTTTTCTTTCGCTCCCATCGCCAGCCGCCAGAGATGGATCGACCGTGAAAGCTCAAGGTAGGGCCCGATGAGCTTGGCGCCTTCAGGCGCCAAGCTCATCAGGCCCTACCCTTTAGCTTTCACTGTCGATCCGTCCCCACCGTCATGCGCGTGGTCCTCGGCGAAATGACCACAGTTATTGTTCGTTTCTGTTCGTCTTGGCTCTGAAAGTGAAACTGAGTCCTGTGTGCCGCCGATGTATTGTGTCTCATCACAGTAATGATCAATTGTCCTCTAGACACGTGGCTGGACGCGCCCGATGTTGTCGTTGACTAATGAGGTTTTGTTTGGTACGAACGACTCGCGGGAAATCACGGCGGATAACCAGCTCGTACCATAAGCTTAGACAACACTCCCAACATCTCCAAGAGGCATAGATCCTCATCAGCCCTCTATGGTATCCGCCGCGATTTTGCTCTCGTTGATTTTATGCGAGTCGTTTGTTGCAAAGAAAGCCTCGCGATCACTAATAATTAACAGCGGCTAACCAGACATTGCTGACGTCAGTCGGAATGATGAGTGAGTGAGTTGGGATAACTGGCATCCCCAGTAGCAAGACGTCTTCGGTCCCGAGGACCTTTGCTTACTGGGATGCGCTTTGGACGATGAAGCCCGCATATGACACTGCGTAGATAGAAAAACAGGTTTATCCCGATTTCGTGTATGTAACACCGTGATAAGCCAGTGGACGCACAACAGACCGCTGTACTATTCCACTGCCATGACCCCGTGATTGCCAGTGGACGCACAACAGGCCACTGTACTGTTCCACTGCCATGACCCCGTGATTGCCAGTGGACTCACAACAGACCTCTGTACTGTTCCACTGCCATGACCCCGTGATTGCCAGTGGACGCACAACAGGCCACTGTACTGTTCCACTGCCATGACCCCGTGATTGCCAGTGGACGCACAACAGGCCACTGTACTGTTCCACTGCCATGACCCCGTGATTGCCAGTGGACGCACAACAGACCGCTGTACTGTTCCACTGCCATGACCCCGTGATTGCCAGTGGACGCACAACAGGCCGCTGTACTGTTCCACTGCCATGACCCCGTGATTGCCAGTGGACGCACAACAGGCCGCTGTACTGTTTCACTGCCATGACCCCATGATTGCCAGTAGACGCACAACAGACCGCTGTACTGTTCCACTGCCATGACCCCGTGATTGCCAGTGGACGCACAACAGGCCACTGTACTGTTCCACTGCCGTGACCCCGTGATTGCCAGTGGACTCACAACAGACCTCTGTACTGTTCCACTGCCATGACCCCGTGATTGCCAGTGGACGCACAACAGGCCACTGTACTGTTCCACTGCCATGACCCCGTGATTGCCAGTGGACGCACAACAGGCCACTGTACTGTTCCACTGCCATGACCCCGTGATTGCCAGTGGACGCACAACAGACCGCTGTACTGTTCCACTGCCATGACCCCGTGATTGCCAGTGGACGCACAACAGGCCGCTGTACTGTTCCACTGTCATGACCCCGTGATTGCCAGTGGACGAACAACAGCCCGCTGTACTGTTCCACTGCCATGACCCCGTGATTGCCAGTGGACGCACAACAGGCCGCTGTACTGTTCCACTGCCATGACAGATTTCGTGCATGCGCAGCGCACTACTCCGAAAACTTCGAGTAAACGAACGACTACACGATGTGTGACCCAGGAGCGCTGTCGATCTTCAAGCTCTGCTTAAAAGCCATACCAAGCTGTGCTTAGCGGCCTAGACATTTACTCGAGAAAAAAAAGTGTTCGGCAGGGCCAATGGTATTCAAGAACGCGATCACGTGGTTTGCCTTCATTAGTGAAGCGAGGAATTCTGCAGAGGACAATTGTGTTTTTTTGAAATCATGCAAATTCAAAGCCAAAGACCCCCCGCCGTCCAAGGAACATGGACACAAAGTGGCCTCAGCAAGAGGCATAGATCCTCATGAGACCTTGCAATTGCGGGGGCTCATGAGGATCTATGCCTCCTACAGTTGGGTGGTGTTCGATTTTTCTCGTCATTGAATGGTTTAATTTATTTAACTCTTCTGTTTACCATTACAAAATACAGATAATAATATCAATAGAAAATAAATATTTACATTGATACATATCCTTAAAAGGCCTTTCTCGACCCATCGCTTGTATGGTAAACACAAGCGATGGGTCGAGAAAGGCCTTTTAAGGATATGTATCAATGTAAATATTTATTTCCTATTGATATTATTATCTGTATTTTGTAATGGTAAACAGAAGAGTTAAATAAATTAACCCATTCAATGACGAGAAAAATCGAACACCACCATACGGTACAAGGAAATATAGTGGACTACATCGCCAAGCAAATTTAAGCTACAATATAATAATAATAATATAATAATAATAATAATAATAATAATAATAATAATAATAATAATAATAATAATAATAATAATAATAATAATAGCTCTTGTATAGCGCTGTTCTCCAGAAAAACACTAGACTCACTGCGCATGCACAACAGCACACCCTCTCTCTCAGAGACACGCACAATTATACACTACATTAACCCACCCCATTCCTTCCTAGCACCTTGCATCCACTTTCCTGTCACAATAGATCTAGAATCAAAATAAAAGGCAGTTAACAGTTCGCTAGAAAAAAGACAAAAAAAAAACACCGGTGAGCTATATGTTAAATGCCTGACGCAAAAGAAAAATCTTTAAGTGAACTTTGAACTGGGATAATGTGTACAGATTCCGCATTTCAATCGGCAGGAAGTTCCACACACTTGGGGCTAAAAAGGTGAAAGAACGCTCCCCGACAGTCTTCATGTTAAGCTTCGGGATAAAAAAAAAAAAAATTAACTGGAGGAACGGAGGGTACGTGATGGCTGATAAACAAACAGTTTGGCCGAAATCACCTGCTCTTAAAGTCTTTTACCCGCATCTAACTGTCCTGTCGTCACTTCCGGGCGCACAGCGGACGGCACAGAAATGACGCGAAATGTTTTTAAAGCCACAAACGAAATACAACCAAACCAGTGAGCCACCTGGCACCGTCCGTCCCTATTGGCTGTGCTGGTCACGAATCACGATGTATTCAATCATGTTTTGCAGTGTGTGCACTTAGCGAAAACAGCAATCCGATTTTCTGATTATTATAGTGGCCGTAGGCACACGCAATCTGACGTCAACTGATGAGCCTTTGCCCTAACTAACGGTAACACAAATGGAACAAAGCTTCTGACAGTTCTTATTCAACGTCATCTTACGAGTAAACGGCATTTTTGCTGAAACATAGCCAGTGAACAAAAAGTCTTGGGGCGATGTGCGGCCGCAGTTGGCTCGCGCGCAGCGGGCCAACTGCGGCCGCACATCGCCCCAAGATCTTTTGCTCACCGGGCAAGCTGAGCTGACGCTGAACACTTTCATTCTGTACCAGCACGGTACCAAGCACGTTCCCGAGACGAGTCGACCATGATGGCTCAAGGGGGAGTGCTGGATCAGCGTGGCGCCGGAACAGGCTGTGAGGATGATCAGGCACGACCCTGCAGCTGTCACGGTCAGTTCATTTCCCGTGATCTGTACGGAAGACGAGGCTGCAATGTGAGCTTGCTTGACTCTAAAGGGGGAAAAAAGGGGTGGACCGATCAATGATGGAAGACCATGGGACTAACAAGAAATGCCGCGTGTAATCTACGCATGTGCACTGCTGGTCTTCAGCCAAATTTGGCAGGTGCTACTTAAGGACTATTTGACCGTTGCAAGAGATGGATCGAGCATGATAAATCAAGGATAGTGCCAGATGAGCTTGAAAAATTAAAATCTCTCAAATTACTAACATTGAAAAAACAGTCTGAATTTAATCGCTGTGTTCTACTGCACAAGATCATGCACTGAAATGCCCCACCCTATCTAAATATTCTATTTCCCGACAATAATAGGAAAAACACGAGAAATAGCTCGATCCACCTTCCAAAAATTAGATTAGACATCTGTAAAACCAGCCTGTCTTTTTCAGGCGCTAAAGCGTGGAATATGTTACCTCCACACCTGAAATCAATTTGTAAGATTAGCGTCTTCAAAGATCGCCTCCATAAATATTTACTTCAGAAGTAATAGTATGTTCGGCTCCCTTATGCTACTATTCGTAAGGTTAGTGACAAGTTTCCTATTTACCTAATACTCTTCTACTGTTGCTGCAGATTATGTAATAGTTCGACTGTCTGCATTAACATGTCAGGTACCTGTGTGTGTGTGTATATATATATATATATATATATATATATATATATATATATATATATATTTTTTTTTTTTCCTTCTGAGTGGTGAGGGGGAGGGGAAGATGGGTCTTTTTACTTACATATATTTTATCTTTTGCTTTATCGTCTGGTGTATGTTTATATGTGTAGAGTAGCAGGACAGTTTGGAAGATAGGCATTGGTATGCCTAAAACTTTTTATCCTGAATAAAAACGTTTCATCATCATCCTGCCGTAGGGCGTTGGGGCTCAATGGGTTAGCCCTTTGATTGTCAATAGCGCTTCCTGCAGGCGAGAATCCCCTGGACAAAAAGGGCTGCCGACTGCCAAAGGGTTAAAGCGACCTAGTCCAGACAGTACAGGGTTAATAGTGCGCAATGTCTCCGTCGTGGATGTTGTCAGTCTGTCTTACAGTAACGCTGGACACAAGGGCTTGTTTAATGACACAGTTCTGAATGTCGTAAAATGGAAGACCTTTCTGCTCTTCTTCTCCATTGTACGCAGAAGAGTTCCTTCCGGCACGCTCCAAAAGGTCACGGAACGCAGTGCCGTTTCCGTACTGTCCAGTCTCTTAGCCTTAGTCAGTCCCAGTCATCGCCTAATTTTTCAATTCCCTAAAAAACCGTGCCCTACCGCCCACCAGCTGCACATTTGCCAAGCACAAAATACAAACAAAACAAAAAAAAAACAGCACATCACCCGTCTCATTTCTTGGCTATGAGACTGGTTCCTTACCAACCCCACACCCAAGCACAGCTGAAATCAGCGTGCCCCTCGAATCACTACGTCAATGGCAACACAACATAGGCCCACAATTGTCCACTGGATAAGCTCAGGATAGTATGAATCAAAGCACCAAACATGTCTCCTCTCAGCTAACCAGAAATTTCCAGCAAATTCCAACATTCAGCCCTACTACAAATTTTCAAACAAGACAAAAATTATTTTAAAAAACACCGGCCCTCTTACTGCCTCAACTGCCCAAATTTGACTGTATAATGTGACCAAAAGGCCGGGATAAACACCTGATACGTGCGTCTGCTCACATGGTTTGTCAAAAGAAGGGTAAGAAGGTCATGGTTGAGGAAAGACCTTGTATCAGCGAATTTCAGCAGTCAAAGCCCGCAATGGGACAGATCGTCCTAGGGACACCTGGACAGCAAAGCAGTTTATTTCTTTTCCTGAACCTATTCAGCCCTGACGCACTACAGCAGGAGATGGATCGACCATGATAATTCAAGGGGTAGTGCCAGATTAACTTGGCGCCTGTCGGCGCCAAGCTAATCTGGCACTGCCCTTGAATTATCATGGTCGATCCATATCCTGCAACAAGTGCATAGTCGTTAGATGACGCCTCCAAAATTTGGGAAATACGGCCGTCAGGCTGAATGAGTTAAGTGACCTTTGCACAATCGATATGAGTGTTTGTTGTTCGACTCTGTATGTATTTCTATATAATGTGTCATGGTCTTTGATTTTGACCTCCCGCCTCTAGACAGCAATGTTCAAAACCACACACCAGCACACATCATTCACCTGACGTCATTTGGCAAAAGACGGTATGTCTATTTTTTTTTTAAAAGCTGGATTTGTATTGTAACACACTGAAAGTCGCACTTTTCTCACAAAAAATGGACTTAGTGTCTTTTGCCAATTAACGGCGGACGCTATAATGTACAACACACTTCAATCGATTCCCTAAAAATCACGTAAGCTCTTCAAATAAACTACTTGCTGTTCAATCTTCCCAAACTAGGGCAGAGTGAACGATCGATAAACATTTTCACCAGAATACCAGACTGAAAAGCGTGCCCTGCAAGTTAGCATAGATGTACACGTGCCTCTATAGCCTGTGGAGGATCAGTGTCTTTTTCATTGCTCATTATCAAGGACATGCGGGGAGTGGGGGTTGGGGTTGGGAGGTGTTTAACCCTTTGTCTGTCGGTAGCAGGTTCTGTCGAGGTGATCCCTGCAGGACTCACCTAGACTACAAAACCCGCTACCAAAAGCCACAGTATAAAAAGAAGAGGGACCAGTATTCGAACACAGAACGAGATGGGATATGCTGAGAAATGCGACAATTGAATTTACTTCTAAATATTGTTTCTATGATTAATTTACTTTAACCTCTTGACTGCCGAGAAATAGTGAACACGATCCAAATGCAAGAGGTATAGATCCTCATGAGCCCCCGCGACAGCGAGGGCTCATGAGGATCTATGCCTCTTGCTGAGACCAATGCGTATCCATCCTCCTTACTAACGTTCGCGGCTTTTGGTCGTTGAATGAGCAAAGATTTCAACAACAGAATGTACGACCAGTGGCAGGGAAGGGGTTTAAAAACACCTATAAGAGCTGAAAGCTGCATTACAGCACGTCAGAGCAGGCGACAAGGCGACTGATGAGCGTAACGGTGCCCGGTGGAACGCCATTCTAGTGAGAAAAAGATCCGCTGATTGATGTAAGCCTTCGCTGGGCCGTGCACGGCTTTTTTTTTTTTTTTTTTTTTTTTTGCAAAGCCGTGCACGGGCCAGCGAAAGCTGACATCTGCCCGAGGCTGCAAAGCCGCTTGTAAGACCCTGTGTCCTTGCACGGCCCAAAGAATGCCGAGGTCGGTAAGAGGACCGTTTGCGTACTGGGCGTCGTCTCACGGCTGGCCAGAGCCCTACGACGCATGAAATGACATTGCGCAAATACCGGGATACGATAACATGACGACATATTCCGCAACAACGCAACCACACACTAGCGAAAGCCTAATGATCTGTTGGTTGCAGTTCAGTTAACCCTTTGGGTGTCAGCAGCGCTGACAGAAGTTAAAGACTGGATGATTAGAAATAAACTCCAGCTAAATGATGGTAAAACAGGGAGTCCATGCTTATCACAGCTGGTGTGCTTCCTTCGCAGTTGTCCTGTCTTCCCAGTCACATCCCTGTCTGTCAAAATCAAATCACTTTCTCTGACAGTGTCAAAAACCTTGGTGTTTTCATTGACAGAGACCTCAAAGTGGATAAGTATGTCAGTCATTATTATGTGCAGATCCGCTTTTATTGAACTTCGGCGCAGTAGCAGTGTTAGGCAGTATCTGACGCCCGAGGCAACTGCAATCATTGTCTCCTCCCCCTGTCCCCCTTTGCCTGTGCAATCAGTAGGAATGGAGCTTGTTGATTTTAGAGAAGTGATTATATTGTGTTTTATTTGGTGGTGAACATGTACATACTGGGATTGCTGTTACTGAGTGTTTACCCACTAATTATTTTACTACGGTAGACTTTAATTATGCAGCTTGTGTAATAATGTGTCATAATATACTGAGACGTTTGTATAATAAGTAGTGAGGGTTAGGACTAGGTTGAAACACACGTATTATGTATGCATATGTAGAGGTGGGTGTGAATGTATAAGTGCCGCTCAGTTCAGTCCATAAAAGATGTTTGTGTGAGATGTGTAAGAGTTATGTGTAAAGATTTTGTAGTGTTTACTTTATATCCATTTGGAATTTGTAGCTGTGCAAGTGCAGGGAGAAAATGTTCATAAGTATGCTATAATGTTTGTATGTCTTGTTTGTACTATTTGTTATAAATGTACCACAACCGAATTTCTCTTTTCGAGATAATAAAGTACTCTTATTCTTATTCTTATTCCTCCTTTGTTTTATCACGGTTAGACTACTGTAACTTCCTCCTTTCCAGCCTGCCTAAAATCCAGCTAGATAAACTGCAGAGAGTGCAAAACAGTGCTGCCCGTTTAGTTCTGCGCGTGCGTAAGCGTGACCATATCCGCCCCGCCCTTGAGAAACTCCACTGCCTGCCCGTACAAGAACGCATTCTGTAATACTGTCCTGCATGTGCTTCAACTCTATCAACCTGACTTCTCCTGCCTATATCTCTGACTTACTCCATCTGTACACTCCATCTCGCACCCTCCGCTCTTCCTCTGACACACGTAAATTTCGTCTTCCCAATTTCAAATGTAAAACACGTGGCGGTCGTGCCTTCTCCCATCTTGGCCCCGCCACTTGGAACAGCCTCCCCACCCCGGTCCGTAAAGGCCCCGCTTCACATGCCCGGTTTTGAGGCCGATTCCCGATCAGTTTTCGATCGGACTAAAAAACGTGTGCACTGCCACACATTTCCCGGCTTGTTTAGCCGACCGGTTTGAACCGAAGATCAAAGTCGTACCTGTTCTGCAAAATGTCTGCTAGTTTTGACAGTGATGATGATGTGCTTGCATTATCAGCAGTTTTGCATCATATTCGGGAAGAGGCGTGCGAAACATCACCATCGGCGGTGGTACTGATCACAACAGGCGTGTTCCGCCATTTGCTAAATGAAACGACATGCTTTGCGAGACGCGCTCTGATTGGTTGAAGCTTACAACCGGGGCCGATTCGGATCGGAAAAATAGAGCAGGTTCTAGACACCCGATTCTCAGCCGATTGGAACCGGATCGGATAATTGACGTCATCCGATTGCAATCGGATCGGAATCGGCTTCAAAATCGGGGCACAACCGGCACGTGTGGCGGGGCCTTAACTGTCAAACGCTCTCCTCATTTAAATCACTTCTCAAAACCCACCTCTACAACGCTGCCTTTCACTAGTTCATTTCCCCAGCCATGCACAATTCATCTCCACGGTCACGTGTGTGTGTGTGTGTGTGTGTGTGTGTGTGTGTGTGTGTGTGTGTGTGTGTGTGTGTGTGTGTGTGTGTGTGTGTGTGTGTGTGTGGACGCGCCAGTGCGTTTGTGCGTGTATGCGTGTGTTTATTTTTAGTGGACTATATATTATTTTGTATCACTGTGCTTTGATGTCCCTGGTTTATGTATATTTTGTACTTAGTCGTAGTTGTAGCAACGGCAGGTACGAAAAATGACAGTCACTGACTGTGTTAATATCTTCACCGTTGTAAAATAAAGATTCATTGATTCATTGAAGTCGCTGGTTCAGGTCCACGTTGTGAAGGAATCGGGGGCCAGTTGCATGAGTGAGTTTAGTCCTGCGCCAGCCACTAAGCAAGGTGCTCTGTTATAGCGGTTTAGTGCCTAGCATAGTGAGAAGTGTGTGGAACTCACTGCCAATTGATATGCGGAAGTTGATCTGTCCACATTGTCACAGTTCAAAGCTCACTTAAAGACTTTTTTCTATCGGGCATTTAACATTTAGCTCACCTTTAGCTAACTGCTGACTGACTGCCTTTTATTCTGATTCTAGAGGGAAGTGGATGTAAGGTGTTGGGAAGGGATGGGGTGGTTTAAAGTAGTGTATAATGGTGCGTGTGTCTGAGAGAGTGGGTGTGTTGTTGTGCGTGCGCAGTGAGTCCATTGTTTTCCTGTAGAACAGCGCTATACAAGAACTATTTATTATTATTATTATTATTATTATTATTATTATTATTATTATTATTATTATTATTATTATTATTATTATTACTCACGCAAATGACCCTTGGTGTGGTGGCATCGGGTCCGCGCACAGACTCAGTTCTGTTGAGTTCGGTCAAGATGGGATCTCTGCGCTCGGAAAGGCCCATACGCACTCCACCACAACCATCAGAAGTCTTCCGGGAGTTGCTATCGTGCCAATATTAGTCTGTACTATGGATCTCTCATGCCCGTTCAAGCCTGCCAACGTCCGCTGCCTTTTCTCCTCACCTCTGCTAAGGAGGCGTGGCGCCCTTGGCTCTGAATCAGGAAATGCTTTCTCAGGATTTTCACCATGTCTGATCTTCCCATCTGCAGGCCATGTGTGACCTCTGCTTTGCCAGCGACAGTGCCCGCTCGATCATCGCCCCGGACTCCAGCATGTCCTGGAAAGTGGATCCACAGGCGTCTTTGAAGTTTTATGTTGACCATTGTCCAGTGCAACTCGGGGCTTCCCATGGCGTCGATCTTTTGCAGCAGGCATTGTGCATCCGTCAGAACGATGAAGTGACTGATTTGACCCAAGTCCGCACGACAGAGGTCTTTCTGAATGGAACGAAGCAGGCGACTTGCCGGAAGAATGCTTTTGCAATGCTCATGATCCACGATTTTGCGCAATAATTTCCTGATTCCTTTGTGAAGAAAGTTTCGATACACTTTTCTGGGTGAGAGCTTATAGCGTCTACATTCTCGAGAATGAAAGTGGTCTTCCCGGCCGTTTGTGCCCGGGTAAGAGGAGCGAAATGGAAGGTTTTCTACAATGTTTGTAACCCAGCTAGTTCTACAATGTTTGTAACCCAGCTAGTTCTACAATGTTTGTAACCCAGCTAGTTCTACAATGTTTGTAACCCAGCTAGTTCTACAATGTTTGTAACCGAGCTAGTTCCGCTGTGCACGTCTGACGTTAAACAAGTTCAAGAGTTCAGGAATTCAGGAATTTATTTAACGTCTTTTCACACATTGGTGATATTAGACAACAAAAAAAATAAAAAATAAAAAGGAAAAAAAAAAAAAAAAAAAGATATCAACAACCAAACACACAACTTGCTTGTGAGTATCAAAGAATAGCAATAATTAACATCCAACCACACACACAAATTACTTATTATACTAGTTTACCCACCGGACTATGAATTATTGTATGAAATATTGAAATTGCAATTTTTCTATGTAAGATGTCATACAAATTGTCTGCTAAGTGATCAACTGTTATGTTATTTTTTTTCAACAGATTCAGTATAATAGGACATTCACATATTATATGTTTAACAGAGATGGGGCTTAAGCACTCGCATTTGATGTCTTTTGCGAATTTTGTTTTCCAAGAATTTAGTCTTAACTTGTATATCAACGAAGCTGTTTTCCTTGAACAAGGAGGAACATGATAAGCATATTTCGTATCATCTTTGTGAAAAAAACGGTTTAGCACAGAGTACATTTCATGTAGAGATAATTGCATATTATTACAAACTGCTGAGTTTTCTCTATTTATAGCTCCTTTTTTGGCTTGTCTGTCACAAATTTCATTCCAATAAATTCCGCAGTGTGAGGGTATCCAAAGAAAATCGATCCCTATTCCTCTGGACATAATACAGCTCATAATATGTTTTATGTCATACACTAGGTCTTTTCTAGTATTACAATCCCAGCTTTTTAGACTATATAGGACAGATTTAGAATCGACACAGATCAAAATGTTAAATATATCATAAGGTAGAAGTTGAATAAAATTTAGTGCCATGAGAATCGCATACAGTTCAGACGTAAATATAGAAAATCCTTTACCAAGATAAAAAGATTTCTTCACTTTGAGATCAGGAATAACAAAGCCTGCACCACAGTCTGAAGAATCTAAGACAGACCCATCTGTGAAAATTTTCAAATGTTTAAAATATGTTGTCTGTAATTTTTCTTTCACTAAATTTGCTAAAACGTTCACATCCTCATCTTTTTTCAAATCTGTGTAATCTATATCGAAAGTAGCATTAATATGTTCCCAGGGAGGTATAGTAGGTGTTACTGGTAAAACGGGAATAGACTTGATATCTATATTGCAGTTTTCTATAGCATATTTGACATAGTTACGTATAGGTAAAAGATACGGGATGGTTTGCGCTCTCTTCGGGAAATCCACATCTGCATCTAAAAATATGTCTTCACGTACTGAATTTTTGACGGACAGGCTTCGGACAATGTATTTTGCAGTTGCTAATTTACGTTGGTCAGATAAAGACAGAACACCTGCTTCTTTGTAGGTTTTTACAGTATTAGTATGAACCGGCACTCCAAGGGCTAATTTAACTGCTTTACTATCAATGCTTTGCAGCTTCTGTAGAAGTGTAGCTGGGGCAGAAAAGTAGACTTCCTGTCCATAGATAAGTGTTGATCGAACTAAAGATGTACCAAGGTGTAAAACAGTTTTAATGTCCTGACTCCATGGTTGTGAGTTTATAATTTTTAACAAGTTAAGTCTTTTTCTTGCCTTATTTAATATGGCTTCAATATGAATTCTCCATGATAATTTTGATGTAAAACGTACGCCTAAAAACTTTACACTCTGTTGGTAGTTTAAAGGCGTCCCGTTTAGGGATAAGTTAGGTAATGTTTTAGCACTTTCCCCATTATTGAAAAGCATTAGACATGTTTTTCCCCCAGATAGTTCTAGACCATTTTCTTTCATATAGTTTGATAATTTGTCCAATTCAATCTGATAAACTTTTTGAACGTAATCTACGATTCTTTTTGGGGTACGTTTTCTGAGATTAGTGTTTATCCATATAGCAATATCATCTGCATATTGTACCACAGTTGTGTCCTGTGAGAGAGATTGTGGGAGGTCGTAAATTAACACAGTGAATAAAAAGGGTGAAATTATTGATCCCTGCGGAATACCCATATCTATTTTCTTAAAGGTTGAATAACTTTTACCAACTTTGGTGCAGACAAATCTTTCAGACAAAAAGCTTTTAATGTACTCATACATAAACCCGGTTATGCCAATCTGTTTTATTTTGTATAATAATCTAGCATGCCAAACACTATCATAAGCCTTTTTTACGTCGAAAAAGGTTGCTAGTATACTTTTTCTTTTAGAAAATTGTTTTTTAATGTTATTTGTGAGTTTAACTAAATGGTCTGTCGTACATCGACCTTTCCGAAAACCAGCTTGATGAACTGGAATTATATCCTGTTTTTCACAGTAATGAAATAACCGATTTAAAAGAATCTTTTCCATTACTTTGCAAGCTTGTGATGTTAGTGCAATAGGTCTATAACTACTAATCAATGTACGTGTTTTACCCGATTTGAGTACCGGAACTACTACTGACTGCTTCCAGATAGTAGGAAGAGATCCATTAAACCAACATTTTTGGTAAAATGTATGTAGTAGTTTTTTCCACGACTCAGGTAAATGATAAAGTAGTTGGTAAGAAATCCCATCTATACCCACTGCACTAGAGGTATTTGCAAACGACTGTAAAACATCTAGGAATTCATTATATTGAATTGGAGCATTGATATACTGAGAATGAGTAGAAACTGGATCTTGATAATCTGCTTTGACTTCTTCTTGGTTTCTGTGGTTTATGTTTGATAAACTGAGACTTGATGTGAGACTATTTTCTGCAAACATATTAACAAAGGCCTCCGCTTTATCTACTGCACTAGGAAATGTGTTGCCTTCTACTGCGATTGGATACACTTGTAATTTGTATCCATTTTGTAATTCTGATATTTTTCTCCAAACCTTATATGTATCTTTTGATTCAGACACTTCATTTTTACAGAACTCAGCCCAGTGAATCTTTTTGGCTCTCGCCACTATTCTGTTACAGTGTATTTTAGTTTTTTTCATTTCCCTAAAGTTCTCTTCAGATTTGTTTCTTATCCATTTTTTAAAGTGTTCCTTCTTAATATTTACTGCTAGTTCACATTCCTTATTCCACCAAACATTACCTGAATATTTACCTTTTGATTTTCCTTTGCATTTTGGTATGGACTTCTCCGCAGCAGAAAGAACAGCTTTTGTAATATTTCCATAAAATGTGTCTATACTTTCATGTTCTATACTTGCAATGTCATGGGACAGCAAGATTGTCTCATACAGTTCCCAATTAGCATTGACATACTGAAACTTTGGAATTCTGTCCTCAATATTGCAATATTCATCTTTATCTTTAACGTTTAATTGTATAATAATTGGAAGATGATCACTTCCCAAACAATCTTCCTCAGTGATCCAAGTGCAATTTGTTGCCAGAGTCGGGCTTACTAGTGATATATCAAGAGCAGATGCCTTATGAGTAGAAACATCTGGGATTCTAGTGATACTACCATCATTTAAAATGATTAACTGAGAGTCTGAAATATTTTCTACCAGACGATTGCTTGTAACTATCGTACATCCAGACTCCCAGAACGGTGCATGAGCATTGAAATCTCCTAGGACCATCCATTTACAGGAAGTTGTCTGCTGAGAATCAATATTTTTTAGCCAGTCAGTGTTGTCATCTTTTGGCCCTCTAGGTAGATATACGGAGATCACATTTAAAGTATTTTGATTATTAATTTTTACCATGGCCCCAGTGATATAGATATCATTTAGATCTTTCGTTATAGAGTACGTATTTAGTGATGAATATTCCAGGTCATCGCTAATGTATAACGCAGTTTGGACTTTATTCGATATAGGGTCATAATGGTATAGAGGAGGATAATAATATCCTCGAAGTTTTGGGAGTTTTTTACCTTCTACATTCAGAGATTGTAACGCTAATATACAATACTCTGACTGTAAAATGTGATTTTCGAATGATAGGAAATTTGTTGAAATAGAAAAAATTGAAAGTTCAAGAGTTTCCCTTGGCGCGTGCGCACTTACATGGGAGACACAACTCCATGGTCCATGGTCTATTTTGAGAACGTCATTCATCGTAGTACCCCAGTAAGCAAAGACCCTCGGGCTCACGACGGCCGCAGTGGGTCCGCGCACGACTGAGGCGCTTTGCTGCTGAGGGCAATCTTATGTTAGAGAGGATCAATAAAGGTAAACATTTCAAATGACTGCCAGACATCGAACTTTGTAGATCACAATTTGACCCAATCACACCCGACAACCGGGAAAAACAGCAGGTTGATGTAGTCACTGCTTATTAACAATCAGTCGGGTATTAACGACAAGGCAGCCTTTTCCATACAAAGAGTTCACTGCACGGTTACCTCATTCTGCCCGCGCCACGCCACAGCACGATATGGCTCGACCATGATAGTTCAAGGGCGGTGGCAGAATAGCTTGGAGCCTAGAGGCGCCAAGCTATTCTGGCACCACCCTTGAACTATCATGGTCGATCTGTCTCCTAAATTGTAATGCAGTCATCAGAGGATACAAAATGTGGGTATTTCGTACCTCGGGCGCAATGAGTTAAAACAATATTTAAAAAAAAAAATTAATGACCATTGCTAACGCACTATAGATAGACTTACTGATTGTTGAGGGTGGGGGGGGGGGGGGGGGGGCGGGGGACGACGACACTGTATTTCTCTCTGTATCGCACAATGAATCTGTCTAGGTGTACGAAATGCACGCCAAACATGTGCCAAGCGTGTACCATGAACAAAAGGTAAAACGTTAAACGATAATCGAAAGTAAGACGCTCAACCAACTCTAAACGCTCTAAATTCCCAGCAAAGAAAGAAACACGCTTAGAACTGATTATTACGATTCTGTGCCATAATAAGCGCGCTTCTTACTTTTACTCTCTGCGGAAACTCAGCACGCACACAATGACGTCAGTGTGTTGTATTGTTATAATGTGACGTCAATTTGTGTGTTGCGGGAAAATGACGTCGTTTCTCAGCATAGGCCGGCTGTTGGTCTTGCAAGGCTCCTGGACGAAGCGGCCGCCTTCCCCGGGGAGTTTGGAGGCATTCTCTGCCTGTTGCTACCCCAGCAACGGAGAATTTGCTCTGAATTCTTCGGGTTGTCATTTGCGCTGCTGTTGGCGTGTGCACACGACTGCAAACCCAAGCTCTGCGCTGCCCGAGATACGGAGGTGAGGCGAGGTATATATAAAACAAACGAGCAAAGCCGTTGGCGTCACGCAGGAAGTCAGTGATTGTGAGGTCCAGGTGGGACAGCTTGTTTGCCCGTCTTGTGTTTCGAGCGGCGTGAACTGTGTGTTAGAGCAGACTCGTCGCGGCCATAATGACTAAAGTCACTAGACGTGGCAGGAGGAAGAAGCGGAGGATGGGACGGCGCTCGAAGCGAGGAAAAAGCCGCATGACCCGTAAAGGCAGGGGTCTGGAGACGTCGGGACGGGCTGTGACCACGGCCCTAAAAGGATACCCGACCAGAATGGGGGCCACGGTGTCGCAGATTCACCGCATCCTTCAGAGAAGAGACGCAGCACGGAAAGTCCGTCAGGTGCGAACTATGGCTAGTGTGAAATTGGCTCTGGCCAGAGCTGTCAGACGTGGCGCCATCAGGCCACCATCGGGCTGGTGCGGATTCAAGGGACTGGGAATTAAACCCATCTGGAGAAAAAACGCGATTTGTCGTCGAAAGAGCAGATCTGTGAAACGAAAAGGTCGTTCCGTGAGGCGTAAATCTGTGAGGAGAAGGAACAAGTCTGTGCTGGGTCGGAGCAAGTCTGTGCGGTGTCGGAGCAAGTCTGTGCGGGGTCGGAGCAAGTCTGTGCGGGGTCGGAGCAAGTCTGTGCGGAGCAAGTCCGTGAGGCGTAAATCTGTGAGGGGAAGGAGCAAGTCTGTGCGGGGTCGGAGCAAGTCTGTGCTGGGTCGGAGCAAGTCCGTCAAGCGGAAGAGCATGTCCGTCAGGCGAGTGGGCATGTCCATCCGGCGGAAGAGCAAGTCCGTCAGGCAAAAGAGCCAGGTCCGTAAAGTCGGCATGCGTCGCGGCGTCTGCAAAGTTCGCAAGAGACGCCTTGGCCTCAAGAGAGGAAGGCCCAGAGGCCTGAGTGTCCGCAAGCCCGGCATGCGTCGCGGCAGGAGCGTAGCGCGCAAGATCAAGCGAGCCATGAAACGGAAACCGCGCGCCAGCAACGTCAACAACCAAAGTCCCAACCCCATCGACCCCAACAATCCAAACGGCGAAGAGCAGGGGGATGGGGGAATGGCGCCGATATGGAAAGCGTACTCGTGCATCATTTCATGAGCTTTAGTTTCTAACTCCATCTACAATGGAATGTTAAATCATTTTTACACCATTCGAGACGTGACGTATGTGGATACGCAGCCTTTGGTCTTTGGCCGCGTATCCATATTCTGCACGTCTCGGATGAGTTGACATAAAACTGGGCTCACCAAACTGAAGTTACAAATCTGTCAGCGTGAAATATAGCCCGGTGAAAATGAAGTGCAGTACTGTTAAAAAGCTAGCGTCTCGGTGTTGAGTGAAATGTCTTTACTTTGAACATGGACTGTGCGGGATGATACCAACTACGTCATACCAGGAGGATGCACAACTGAGCAAATTATAAACAACTATCAATGTGACTGCAAAATTGTGATTTGGAAATTATTTTTTTTCATACCATGGGATGTTTTGTTTTTCCTGTACACAATAGGCTGGTCCTTTTCGTGGATAAAAGTGTCGGACTCACACCTTGGTTTGTGATTTGCATTTCTTCACGAGGACTTCGAGCGAATTTAGCTCTGGGTGATGTGTCTACGTGTGTGTGTGTGTGTGTCAATGTGGCATTTTATTTCTTGAACATTATTATGTAGTCATTATCCCACTGTCGGCCAGCTTGCCTTTGAAATGTACGCATGTCTTTTCAGCACGGTAAATACCTGAGTACAATTTGTATCGCCTGTGTGTCAGAGGCGTCAGAAGCTCTTTATCGTGCTCTTCGACCATGTTGTCCATTCCTGGATGTTGCTTGTGTGGCCATGGAAACCTGCACTGAGACCAGGGCCATGGAACCCTAAACTGAGACCAGGGCCATGGAACCCTACACTCAGACCAGGGCCATGGAACCCTACACTCAGACCAGGGCCATGGAACCCTACACTCAGACCAGGGCCATGGAACCCTACACTCAGACCCTACACTCAGACCAGGGCCATGGAACCCTACACTCAGACCAGGGCCATGGAACCCTACACTCAGACCAGGGCAAAACTGGACGTACATACCGACAAAAAACTGTAGCTGAACGCAGTAGAGCATTGTTGATGTCGCAGTAGAACTCGATAAAGTATTGTTGACGACACAGCTGCAGCACTAAGTGTTATGGAGGCAATTTCAGGGTTTATTACGAGAAACGCGCGTGTAGGCTCTATCGAGTCAATCAAACCGTCCAACCGGCATGAAGTGAACCAGGGGACTGACGACAGTGGGATAAATACGTTACACCTTGGCTGCTGCTGATTTACGAGCCTCAACTTGCTTTTGACACACAGTTCTGGCTTCTCGGCAGAGCCTCAGAGCCAGCACTTGCGTGTCAAAAGCAAATCTCGACTCGTAAATCATCTGGCTTACACTTTCTGCGTGCCTCTCTGTGGACATGAATGTACAATACAAGATAATTATGTGTGTATGTGAGTGAGTGTGTGTGTGTGTGTGCGTGCGTGCGTGCGTGCGTGCGTGCGTGAGTGAGTGTGTGTGTACTCAAGATATCTGCCAACACATCTACAGAGACACGAACGTCTCTTCCCCACCCCCACCCACCCCCACCCCCCCCAAAAAAAAAAAAAAAAAAAAAATATTAAAAACACAATAACCAAAAATCACTGATTTCACAAAAGTGCAGACATTTCTAGAATATTCTCACTTCCCAGTGCGCAAAGGCCATTGGGTGACGTGGGCCGCCGTTGGCGGCTGTGCGCGGGATAACGGTGGCCGACGTCGGCCCGACAGCTTTTTGCGCATTGGGTTGAGTTTGAGTGCACCGTTACTTGACTTTTATAGACAGGTATTCCGTCACTGAGTGTAAAACCCAGACATTGCCATTGACATACTAAACACACTAAATACCGACATGACTATTTACACACAGTCTACACGGCAATTTTGTCGCGTACGCTGCAGGGGCCTATGTGGATCTATGTGTTTTGCAGATGGAAGGTGGTGCCCGTGGGGCTGTGTGGAGAATTATGAATGAGCTAATAAACAGCCATAAGCATACAGTGTTCTGCAGACGCTACTTATGATAAATCTATTCACGAGCGATCAAACAAGGTTTTTGTGGTTTCGCCATGGGTGACATCCAATGCGAAACTGCATAGATAATGTCTGATCCATTCTGCCGGCGACACAAGCGTTCAGTATTACGCAGTCAGTCCCAGATCGTGGCTTTGTTCATTGTACGCGACACCTCAGTGACACAGGACAGGCTATTCCTGGCAATAGCGGAGAAAAATCGTCCGACATATTATTAAGAACAGCTCACCTCTCTCTCTCTCTCTCTCTCTCTCTCTCTCTCTCTCTCTCTCTCTCTCTCTCTCTCTCTCTCTCTCTCCCCCCCCCCCCCCCCCCAAAGAGTCCGAAATAGCTCAGGCGGTTAAGCGTCGGAGCAAGAGAGCGAAGGGAATCGCCGGGTCGTGGGGTCGAGTCCCCTTCCCGGTCCCGGTAGCCGGACTCCACAATCCAGGGAAGTAAGACGGACTTGTTCCATAGCATGTCTGTTGAAAGGTCCTGGTAAATCAAAGTGGCACAGTTGCAGTGCGCATGAGTTGATCAGTGTTCAGGTCGTACTCCATAGGCAATAGATTTCCCTGTCCCTCCCATAACCCGCCCGTCAGGGCCGTCCATTATCACTTCGGTGCCGTGGACGTTAAACCCCGAACTAATCAAACAACCCCCCACCCCCACCCCCTCTAAAAAAGAGGGGGAAATAACCCCAAAAGCACAAAATAAACCACAAAAAGGACACATACAACACAAAGAGCTAACAACAAACAAACACACCACCACAACAACAAAAAAACAAGGAAGCAAACGAAAAATACAAAACAACACAACCAACC
>BTPG01000008.1:5014214-5079214 GCA_036245525.1 Semisulcospira habei | reverse complement strand
TGATATCATCGATTCTGGCTGGGTTCAGTTACGTTATTATAAGATCAAAGCAGAAATAACAATGCATGAAATCGACACAAACGCTATCCTCTAACAAATATTTAATGCGGTTCTTTTGCCAGCTGTTGGATAGTGCCTGATTACATAACGGCGTGGAGAGGCGACACTGCTGCAGTAATTGGCATTTTATTCCATTCACCCATTTAACCCCAAGACCGAATTCCCACCCACCCCCACCGCCACTCCCCACCCCCCACGTCCCCCCCCCCCCCCCAAAGAAAAAAAAAAAGCAGGTATCACCTAATTCATTAATATGCACCAGTTGCAGGAGATGGAGCAATCATGACAATTCAAGTGTATTGTCAGAATAGCCTGACGGCGCCAAGCTAATCTGACATTACCCTTGAATTCTCATGGTCGATCCATCTCCTGCTGTAGTGTGTCAGGGCTTAGAAGGTTAACACACACGGTTTCGATTTTATACGTGTTTGCATAGTCGGCTAAAGGGTTTGAAATCCAAATTTGAAATTCAAATGTTTGTGTTGGCCTTTGATTTTGGACCTTATGACTTGAAGCCGTAGGGTCCAAAATCACAGACCAGCACACGTTTATAATCCGCTGGATGATTACACCCGTAAGGTCGCAGATCAGAGACCAATACCCGTTATGTTGAGATCGATTTCACAAGTTGACTTTTGGCCGCGGACGCCGACACAGAATGCACCATAAATCACACAGAGGCTGAGTGAAGAAAAGATTGCACTGAAACACGGCACCAAGCACTCAAAACCGTAAGCGAAAACACTTGAATATTTGTAATAAAGATGCCTGATGACATCTGAACACGCCAATCAATGCTATTATACCAGGCTGACAGGGTGCAATATATAGGTTCTAGTCTAAGGAAACATTTCCGTAAATTTATTGACTGTTCCATGATGCCACCGTGGACACAACTCCTTATGATCTCCCCTTGGCTTTAAGTAAATGAGTGCCGCAAATGGCACATATCTCCATGAGCCCTCGCACTCTGCATGGGCTCATGAGGATCTATGCCACTCTCATTTGTGGATGAACAATACATGCCGAAGGAGTGGGACGCCAGGCTCTACATCGAGTTCTCACGTAGGTAAAGACAAACGCAGAAAGTTAGTCCCGGAAATTTCCTACGAATAAGTGAGGTATGAGACCGCAATTAGTCGTAGGAAAACTTTCTCGGACTATGTGACATCATTTCTTTTAAGAAATACACGAGAACAGTGGACGCATCAAAGCTAAATATCGTCATGGAAACTATACATATAGTAAAACCTGTTTCGAACTACCATCTGTTTTGCAAGAAAAGTGAAAATCTTCAAGGCCAGGCTCGCTCTCAAGAACTGAAGTGTCACCTGCCATTAAAGACCATCATTTAGGTGACTACAACCACGTACATGACGGTCTTTCGTGACATGTCAGAGATATAGGCGGGAGAAGCCAGGTTGATAGAGTGAAAGCACATGCAGGCCAGTGGGTACAGAATGCGTTCTTGTCCGGGCAGCCAGTGGAGTTTCTTAAGGGCGGGGCGGATACGATCGCGTCTAGGCACGCGAAATCGTACTTTTGGCCAAAGAACACAGTGCCGTTTCCGTACTGTCCAGTCTCTTAGCCTTAGTCAGTCCCAGACATCCCCTATTTTTTCAACTCCCCGAAAAAACACTACCGCCTGCACATTTGCCATGCACAAATACCCCCCCCCCCACCCCTCCACCCCCCACCCCCCCCCCCACCCACCCCCACCCCCCCCCAAAAAAAAAAAAAAAAAAAAAAAAAAAAAAACAGCACATTTTGACTGTCTCTTGGCTATGAACCTGATTCCTTACCAACCCCACACCCAAGGGCAGCTGAAATCAGCGTGCCTCTCAAATCACCATGGCAGGGGCAACTCAACATAGGCCCACAATTGTCCACTGGATAAGATCAGGATGGTATGAATCAAAGCACCAAACATTTCTCCTCTTATCTAACCAGAAATTTCAAGCAAATTCCAACATTCAGCCCTACTACAAATTTACAAACGAGGCAAAAAAAAGTTATTTTTAAAAACACCGGTCCTCTTCATTACTGCCTCACCTACCTCATTTGAATATGTAACATGACCTTTGCACTCAAAATGGACTTCCTGCCTTAACCCTTTGGGTGTCGGTAGCGGTTTTAGTCGCGATGATTCCGACAGGAATCATCGCGACTAAAACCGCTACCGACACCCAAAGGGCCAACACGGCGGCAAAGGTCTCGCGCATGTCTAATTGCATCTTGACTAGGCTGAACCTGACCTCATGGCAGGAAACAAAATAAGTCCGACCAACAAGTGTAGCAAGCCAACAAGAAACTGAAAATTCATTGGTAAACTAAGACACCCAATAATCCTCTCTCGCTGGGTTGGGGGGACAAAGCTAAAGTAGTTAAAGCATGAGGCATGGATCCTCATGAGCCCCCGCTACTCGCGGGGGCTCATGAGGATCCATGCCTCATGCGGAGAAATATCTGTCGTCGGTAGGAGTGTTTACTTTCAGACATCTTCAGAAGCCTCGCAGAAAGCGTGCCATAAATTGCTAAGTCCAACACAAACTAATATCCAAGCAGACGACAGGGAACAGGACGCGGGGAGTGCTGCCCCTTGACACCCGGTGATCTCCCCCTAACCGAGCGAGGGCAGATTGCCGGTCACTACACGACACTCCCGCAAACCTTTGTCAACAGAGCGGCGGCGTTTTTTGTCTCGCTGTGTGCGCTTGTCAAATTCACCATCACTTCATGGAGTTTTATGTCCCAGCTCTTGACTAGAATTTGTTCCGCTCAGTGCTAAAGCTGTGTTGTCATGAGTTGTGCACAAAACTCGATGACACTCCATGGAGGCTCAAAGTGCTTTGTGATGACATTTTCGGTTGCTTACAAAACCCTTGGAATCTCCACGTGCATTGAGGCAATTTCTCACAAAAGCTCGGGAGGTCTCCAAAAAATATGTCTTCGGCGAGTTGTCTGAGAATTTGTTAAAAAGCTGTTGGAGACTCTATGATCTTACTGACAACCAAACAATTTGTCACAAAACACGCTGAGACTTACGAATAGGTTTTTACTGACAGGATTTTTAACAATGGTCACATTGCGACAAATCTCGTTACAAAACAGCTCAGTACAGGTAAGCTGTATTGCAAAGTTAGAAGATTGTCTGTATCATAATTGTGTCGATTTTCCAGGCCCCCATGCTGATTCGGCACTACCTCTGAAATATTACGGTCGATGATATGTGCTAACGGCCATCCAGTTTTATTCGCTTTGGTGTCCCTCGCCATTTCAACCCGAAACCTTCCCCCGTCTGAGAAACGGTGATGAAAACGTATCACCAAGAGGCATAGATCCTCATGAGCCCCTGCGACTGTAGTCGCAGGGGCTCATGAGGATCTATGCCTCATGCAGATGAAAGCGTTTGGTTGTGGGATTGACGCAGTAACTGCCCTTAAAACCCACATCACATCTACGGAAAAATGTCAATAACAAAGTCGAAAATAATTAAAATTCTTGCCGTGGAAATGACAGTATCTGGACTTATTAGCGGCGTCTGTTTGTTCAATTCACACCTGGTCTCAGGTCCTAATAAACCCGGCCACTGATCATTACTTCTGTTTACCAAAGTTAATATTTATTCAGCTTATGTGCCGGTCGATTCATAAGCACACGATCTTCGCTCCGGTCTCAACGGTTCGCTACAATAAGCAAAGTGAAGTATTTGTCAGATTATATTACATATTAGATCGCGGACAGCTATTGGCAGTGGAACAAAGCTCTGACCCCCCCCTCCCTCTATCCCCCTCCCCCCTCCCCCTCCCCCGCCACCCACCACCCCCCACCGAACCCGCATTCCACCGCAGAAAACAATAGGTTAACCGTTTCGCCCGAAGGTCGCATTTTTCAAATTTTAGGAGTCTCACTTCACAACGATGTACCAGTTCCAGGAGATGGATCGAGCATGATAATTCAAGGGTAGTGCCAGATTAGCTTGGCGCCTGCTGCGGTGCTTCGGGGCTAAGTACGTCACAGTAAACACAGTAAGTGTGTCCATGTAACGGGAAATACATTGCATTCGAACATTGACTATCAGCGTCATGTTTTGCGGACACTGTGTGTGAGTCACTCTTGTGCCCAGAACTGTATGTCGACCGAGGTAGCCGAGCATGAAAGTTCTGTATCACCGTATGCAATAGACGTTGTACGGAAACCAGTGTTGGTCAAAACTGCACCTGCGTTGTTGTTCTTTTAATCCACTGTTTTCATCGAAAGACGTGCAGTTTCAATACTGCACGTGTTTCGACAAAAACGGTGGATAAAGCCCGGGTTTTTTTGTGTTTTTTTTTCTCAGCTAAAAACCATTTAAAAATCCGCTGTTTTTGTCGAAACGAGTGCAAATTTGACCTACTTTGATTTCCAGAAACCTTCTGTTGAAATGACTCTGCAGTATCATGCACCGAGGCACCTTGTAGCTGAACACCCCCCAAAAATATTTGTTGTCTGTTTCAGAAGATTTGTATGGGAAGCCCTTGACCGCAAAATGACTCAAACCCAGAAGAGCGACACCAAATTGTCTAGTTCAATAAATGGCGCATGTACAGGACGGACAACGTCGATAGCACACGCTCATCGCCTGAACCCGTGTGAACTCGACTAATCTTTCTCTCTGTGGATTTGATTAGAGGAGCCTAATCCCTCTATCCAACAATCAACAGTAGCCGCGATATCATGTGACCAGAGAGTCGTAAACTGCTTGAGGTGAACATATATGTAGATATAAACATGCCATGGAACAGACTGAAATCATCATAGATCCCCGCAGCTGCGACACCCATGCCTTTTGCAGATGGGAAAAATTCAACTAACCCCTTAACGGCGGGGGTAAAATGAAAGCTTTCCATCTGCAAGAGACATAAACGCTCGTGAGCCCCCGCGTTCGCGGGGGGACACGAGGGTTCATGTCTCCTGTTAGTCCTATTTTCTTTATGCCTATTTTGTTCACATTACTCGTGCAGTGGTTTTTTTTTTTCAAGATATTGTTTATCAGCAGTCGTGTCAGACGGGCAGTTCGTGACGGGGTTAAACTTCTGAATGACACCTTCCTCTTATGAAGTGCATAGATGCTAATGTGACGAGAAAGAAGCGTCGATACCCGCACGTTCCTCCAGCCACAGCGGCGACGCATGAACATCTACGTTTTCTTTCAGATAAATGGAGTTCGCTGCTGCACTTTGACTAATATCACATGTCCTCGTATAAATCTCTTGATGGACAAGAGGCATAGATCTTCAAGAGCCCCTGCAGCTGCAAGGGCACACGAAGGTCTGTGTCTCTTGCAGGCGGAATGTCCTTAGGTTGAGGAATAATCAGTATGAAACAATTTGCCCTTCGCCCTTGGGGGGCCGTGCCAATTCCTGACAGCGCCACTGGGGTGGTGGGCTACACTAAAAACGTCCCCATTTATATCGTCACCTGGTCGGATTTTACAGGCCGTACTCAGCCTTAGACTCAACAAATACATTCTCCCTCAATCTGAGCACGGAAAATGGTGCAGATAAATTTCAAGAGGCTTACATGAACTCCTCCAGCCTGCGGTGGCTCACGTGTATCTATCTTCCTTGCCGATGCCGGGGTTGCATAGGCGACTGAAGGTATCTTAATGACTATACTGACTTGGGTGTCCAACATTTCACTGTTTGCCTGTGTATTTCGGATGAGATTAGTTAACAAATTTTCGAGCGTTTCCGTGAAACGCATCAATTAACTGTGGATAGAAATGCGCAAATGAATTACCCCTGTTTTTGCTTTGTTTTGTTTTTTTAAATTGCGTTTGAATCTAATCTGGCATCAGGCTGTAGATTTGCAAACAGAGATAAGCTTGACGCGTTAAGCGTTAAGGAAACGGACATAAACAAAGCAACTGAACACATTGTTAACTCCGTCACTGCCAGTGCACGCGAGCTGCGTTTCTAAAATCTTTCTTTGTTCGCGAACTCTGACGAACTAGAGTTCACGATCTCGGGCGAACCAGGTTGGTTCTTAATTGGACGATCTAAAGATACGGCAAACCTAGTTTGAAGTAGTTCACAAACCTCGGCAAACCATAGTTCGTTGTCGGAAAAGACGAAGGCGAAGCATTTCTCGGATTGGTCAAAACTTTTACCCTCTGCTGCGTACGAGATAAGAAGATAGTCACCGATTCAAACAACTATGGCGGACGGCGATATTTCACTCATGCGAAGAACAAGACCTATTTTTTTTTATTGATTTGTGGGAGGCGCCACGCTGTTTGTGGGATTGCTACTGCAAGGAGTACAACAACAAAAATCGTTCAAATCGCAAAGCGGCACAGCGGCAGCCATTTTGAACACCTTCTCAGACAGTAAGTACACCGAATCAAGCACTTCAGTTAAGAAAGAGAACCATGGCAAACCTGGTTTGCTAAAGTTCGCCTAGGTTCGTTCAACCTCAATTAAGAAACCAACCAAAAGATCGCCGATCTTCTCCGATCTAGGTTTGCCGATCAAAAGTTCGTCCAATTAAGAACAGCTTTAAATTCAAACGAACCCTAGCCGACTAAAGAACGCGAAGACAAAAGTGGTTTCAGGAAGAGGCGACTGCGGGGGGCTCATGAGAATCTAAGCCTCTTGCAGCAGGACTGCGTTCTCTTTCTCTTGCCAGTGAAGAGGTTAACCTGTTTACAATCTGCGTTGAGAAGCGCGAGTACGCTGTGTATGCGTTGGCCGCGACAAGGCCCTGAAATGTATCCCTTTAACTTCTTGTAATTGAGCACAGTCGGGAACGACGTGATTAAAACCGTTCAGTTTACAAGTGCATTATTTTATTTTACAAGAACTGGGGTGGCAACCTGTGAAAGTCCTTTCATTTTAACTCATTGTACCCCAAGACCGAAATCCCCAAATTTTGCCGTTGTCCTCCGAAGACTGCAGTGCAGCGCATGACACAGATCGACCATGATAGTTCAAGGGTGATGCCAGAATAGCTTGGCGCCCATAGGCGCCAAGCTATTCTGGCATCACCCTTGAACTATCATGGTCCATCCATATCTTGCTGTGGTGTGTCTGGGCTAGAATGAGTTAAAATAGAGATCAGCTCTAGACAAGAAAAGGCTAATAGTTCGCAATTAAGGGGGCGGGGGCGGGGCGGAGGAGCGATGTTAGGGGAGGGGGGGAGGGGGGCATGCAAAGTACGTGTCCATAGTATAATCGTCGAGGAAAACCTTGTGCTCACCAATGTGAAGACCGAGTTACGTTGACCATGATAGTCGCAGACTTAAAAAAAAAAACAACCGGGTGACGTCCTGTCGGGAACGATACAAATGCGTCGATATCACACAAGCAAGAGCTACAGACTCGCATGAGCCCTGCAGCTGCAGGGGCTCATGAGGGTCTGTGTCTCTTGCAGATAAAGGACTGTGGGCGGGAGGCTGATTACGCAAACCGTGCTGGTTGTCAGTTCTGTCGGATCTGTCTTGGTGTCAGAAGAATGACATTAAATAATCAGCAAAACATGATCTTTATTTCGAGGACTTTGTATGGAAAACTGAACATATAATACCGAGCGTGCAAAAGTAAAATTGCTTTCTCTATCTTGTAGATTTACTCGTCACCCCTGGATTGAAAAAAACAACTGAACGCGATCCAACTGCAAGGGGCATAGATCCTCATGAGCCCCCGCAGTCGCGGGGGCTCATGAGGATCTATGCCTCTTGCTGACACCACTTTGTAGTCGCGTTTACTGGACGGCTGGGGAGGGGGGGGGGGGGGATTGGCGTTGGCTTGAAAAGACAGCATAAAAGTACAGTCTCCGACCACTGGCTGCGAAGGAGTTTGACAAGGTGATAAATGTATATTGATTGTGTAAACAAGGTAGACTCATTTCCAGACGACCGCGTCAAACTGAAAAAAAAAACATGGACATATATATATATATATATATATATATATATATATATATATATATATATATATATATATATATATATATTTTTTTTTTTTTTTTTTTTTTTTTTTTTTTTTTTTTTTTTTTACTGGCAAACGCCTTTGGTTCTCGAAAGGTCCCCCAGGCCGCGGGGACACGTCATTGATTTGGAGGTTAAGCACTATACATGTATAAACATTATTATTATTATTATTATTATTTTATATATTATTTTTATTTATTATTATTATTATTATTATTATTATTATTATTATTATTATTATTATTATTATTATTATTATTATGTATGCTTACAATGTGCGTCACAGATGCTGGCACAGGGGGAGGAAATGAACGAGTTGTTTGCCCCTGACTAGTTCCGAGCGTCTATTAAACTCTCAATACGCTCGGAGCCTCGTGCATTTTCTCCCCATGCGGATCGTGATGAACAGTCATAGCAAAAAATGGTGGAGGAAAAAGAGGGATTGGGCGTAATTTGGTTGGGGGGGGGGGGGGAGCGATGGAGGAAGATAAAAATAATTGAAATTTGGCCGCACATTTTGAAAGGCCCGCGAAAAAAAACAACCCACAGAAAAGATGTCTTGAGGCTTTTTGCGAATTAGGGTGTAGTAGTGTGGTAAGGCCCCCGTCTGTCTCTTTTTTCACGGCGCAGCAAGACACCAGAAGCTGAAGCTATGAAGGCCTGCTGCAAAATAACTTACTTGTGATGGTTGATGACAAAGTGACCATCCCGCGGTACACAGTTTGGCCGGTAATGCGCGTCACGCCGGGTGCTGGGTTCGTCCCCTGACATGCGCAGTCGGTAGGGCACCCACGCCACCTCACTCACCTCCCGGCCCAGAAAATGCATCGTCAGCACTTTGTCAGTTCCGTCACACCAGAAAGGATTATGTCACCAGAAGTTTTACGTCACAACGCTTGTATGTATACGTCACCAGTAGAATTACACCACACTGGGCTTATGCGGTAAAGTTCCCCTCACATTTGCACTATAGAGAAGTTGGTGCTCCAAAAGTTTTTTTCACCGTCTCTGCTACCGAGAATCTGAAGTACTTTCAGAAACGCGTGCTGGTCTGCGATTTGGGACCTTACACAGGGCACACATTCATGACTGAACTTAGTCCTGCGCCAGCCACTAAGCAAGGTGCTCCGCTGTATAGCAGGAATAAGCTCACACGCATGCGACTGACCCCAGGACCTACATTTTTCCTGCTTTCCCCAGAGCGAAGTTTCTTAGTATGACCTCTATACAGCAACTGACGGTGAAATATCCCGGTATAGTTGCAGGCCAGTGAATTACATTTCCTCGGGCCGACGTCGCCCGCAGCTGACCCGAGCACGGCCGTGCGCGGGTCAGCTGCGGGCGAGGTCAGCCCGAAGACGTTTAACTTACCGGAAGTCGAGCTTTGGCTAATGCTAGAATTCACAGACGGCGGGACATCTGGTGCCCTGCGTAAAGAAGGTCAAAATGTCTTGTCAACCAACGCATCAATGACTTCGCGTGTGAAAGTCCATCCGTGCGCTGGACAGTTACGACAGACTTGGGCCCCAGGACCTGTTGCTCACGGAAAGATCCGATTTCGCTACTGCGGGAAGCAGAGGCAAGCAAAAGCTGGCTTCCGTCAAGAAGATGCAAATGTGCTGTCATCAAACACGCATCTAATAATAATAATAATAATGGCTACTCATATAGCGCTTATCCTAAAATAAGCTCTAAGCGCTTTACAAATAAAGAGTGGGAGTGGAGAGGGTCATAAAGCCAGAGACTCGCAATGAAGTGTGATGGGGGGATGCCAAGAGGTTACACCGGCGAAACGGCAAGACTAGAAGATGCGTTTACATTTTAAAAGCACACGGGCGACAGATATCGTGTGTGGTCAGATAGTTCGGATTTTGACCACAAGCTGACCAGTTGACCTGCTGCTAAATGGCCGTGCCGCTTGACAAATCACCACTTCACTGATAGTGTTTAGACACCCGTTGAGAGTCCGAAATAGCTCAGGTGGTTAAACGTCGGAGCGAGAGAGTGAAGGGAATCGCCGGGTCGTGGGTTCGAGTCCCCGTCCAGGCCCCGGTAGCTGGACTCGCAATGCAGGGAAAAAAGACAGGCTTGTTCCATAGCATGTCCGTTGAAAGGTCCTGGTAAATCAAAGTGGCACAGTTGCAGTGCGCCTGAATTGATCCGTGTTTAGGTCGTACTCCATAGGCAATAGATTTCCCTGTCCGCCATAACCCGCCTGTCAGGGCCGTCCATTATCACTTCGGTGCCGTGGACTTTAAACCTCGAACCAACCAATCAGACACCCGTTGAAGAACCTCAATCTCCACTCACACACGTCTACCAAGAGCATCTCCTCCGTCTGTGGAACAGGGATGGACGTGCAGTGTCTGGACACCTTCTAGCAAGAGAACCTGAGACTCGGCTGAGGAGAAAAATAACTGAGGTAGCTAGTCCAAGTATTTGCTAGCTGAGAGACACACAGAGAAAAACAACTGAGGTAGCTAGTCCATGTATTTTGTAGCTGAGAGAGACACAGAGAAAAACAACTGAGGTAGCTAGTCTAATTATTTGCTAGCTGAGAGAGACACAGAGAAAAACAACTGAGGTAGCTAGTCCATGTATTTTGTAGCTGAGAGAGACACAGAGAAAAACAACTGAGGTAGCTAGTCTAATTATTTGCTAGCTGAGAGAGACACAGAGAAAAACAACTGAGGTAGCTAGTCCATGTATTTTGTAGCTGAGAGAGACACAGAGAAAAACAACTGAGGTAGCTAGTCTAATTATTTGCTAGCTGAGAGAGACACAGAGAAAAACAACTGAGGTAGCTAGTCCAAGTATTTGCTAGCTGAGAGAGACACAGAGAAAAACAACTGAGGTAGCTAGTCCATGTATTTTGTAGCTGAGAGAGACACAGAGAAAAACAACTGAGGTAGCTAGTCCATGTATTTTGTAGCCGAGAGAGACACAGAGAAAAACAACTGAGGTAGCTAGTCCAAGTATTTGCTAGCTGAGAGAGACACAGAGAAAAACAACTGAGGTAACTAGTCCATGTATTTTGTAGCTGAGAGAGACACAGAGAAAAACAACTGAGGTAGCTAGTCCAAGTATTTGCTAGCTGAGAGAGACACAGAGAAAAATAACTGAGGTAGCTAGTCTAAGTATTTGCTAGCTGAGAGAGACACAGAAAAATAACTGAGGTAGCTAGTCCAAGTATTTGCTAGCTGAGAGAGACACAGAGAAAAACAACTGAGGTAGCTAGTCCAAGTATTTGCTAGCTGAGAGAGACACAGAGAAAAATAACTGAGGTAGCTAGTCTAAGTATTTGCTAGCTGAGAGAGACACAGAAAAATAACTGAGGTAGCTAGTCTAATTATTTGCTAGCTGAGAGAGACACAGAGGAAAAATAACTGAGGTAGCTAGTCTAAGTATTTGCTAGCTGAGAGAGACACAGAGGAAAAATAACTGAGGTAACTAGTCCAAGTATTTGCTAGCTGAGAGAGACACACAGAGAAAAATAACTGAGGTAGCTAGTCCAAGTATTTGCTAGCTGAGAGAGACACAGAGAAAAACAACTGAGGTAGCTAGTCCAAGTATTTGCTAGCTGAGAGAGACAGAGAGAAATCAATGTCTGCTTCGCAAGTGGCACAGATTTTCATGAGCCCCTGCGAATGCAGGGGCTCATGAAAATCTATGCCTCTTGCAGATGGAACAGTTCTTTCTGGCTTTGAATCTGCTCACGAGAATCATGGCCTCGTGCACACAGAGCAGTTTGGCTTGAGAGCCTCACACGCTCGGCGAAGCGTCCGATAGCTTACTCCCTTCCATATAAAGTGTTTCACAGCGCCAGAGGGCCCGAGATGGGAACATATAAGCGGATTGTATCCACGCCACCCGTTCCCCCGAGAATCTGTCAATGCTGTCTCCTTAGAAGCTCAATCCTGATGCTAATGTACATGTCTGGCAAACATAACCCCTTCACTACAGGCCGCCATGCACGAATTCTCTGAAACCACTGCGGACTGAAAGCCGGCCGGACAGCCATTCTGCCAAGAGATGACGATTACGAATGAAGCCTGCAAGAGGCAATGAACCTCATAAGACCCTGCATCTGCAGATGCAGGGTCTTATGAGGTCCAAAGATGCAGGGTCTTATGAGGTTCATTGCCTCTTGCAGGTGGGCGGGGTTCGCATTTTTTGGCAGTGAAAGGGTTAAACTCGACACTCTCACCGGAAGTAGCGCTCCATAGCCTGCCTTTCACGTCCAGAGCCAAACAGTTCAAATTTTAGAAGATTTTACTCAGCACTGGCAAGTCGGAGGGAATGGCTGAGCCAAACATGATGTTTCAAAGTTGGTTCCTGACTTGGCGCCAGCAGTAATCCGTGGCAGGCGGCGAGATGAAAAGAGGTAATCAGGCAATACCGTTGAATTGTCACGCTCGTTTCTTTCTCGCGGCTAACTCAGCACTAAGCACGAGCTAACGCGGACTGCGGAACGGAAGTGCAAAGATAATCAGGAACTAACCCTAAGCTTGCATGTTTCATTCATCTTAAGCGGATGTTTGTGGAAACGAAAGAGGTCCCAACGGATGATTGAACTTCCCGCAGAGAAATCAGGCGACAGTAGTCAATTGCCATTAGTTAGGTTTCCTTTGCAAAGAACGACTCACAACACATGATTGAACTTCCCGCAGAGAAATCAGGCGACAGTAGTCAATTGCTATTAGTTAGGTTTCCTTTGCAAAGAACGACTCACGGCAACAGCAAACGAGAGGTAGGTCACGGCGGATTACCAGTGTGTACCAGTAAGCATAGACAACACTCAGAACATATCCGGCTCTTGGAGTTAGTTAGTTAGTTAATTGGGTTTAACGCCGAGCAGGCAACTTCATCGTGCATTTTCGTATTTTGGTCCCATTACATGGAACGCTCTCCCAGCTGATGTGCGTCACTCATCATTTCCCTCCATTTTCAAATCCAAGCTTAAAACACACCTTTTCTTTGTTGGATATGCTTAAAGACTATTTTTTTCTGCCGGCTCTTCACGTGTGTGTGTGTGTGTGTGTGTGTGTGTGTCGGTGTGTGTGTGTGTGTGTGTGTGTGTGTGAGTGTGTGTGTCTATGTGTGTGTGCGTGTGTGTGTGTGTGTGTGTGTGTATGTGTGTGTGTGAGAGGGTTTTTTGCTCCTTGTAAATCAATGTATTTTTGTTGTTGTATGTGCTTGTTTTTGTATTTTGCCTTTTGTTTCATTACTGATTGTAAAGCGCCCAGAGCACCTTGGTGATTAGGCGCTATACAAATTACCTTTATTATTTTATTAACTAACGGCGGTCGGCTCTTGGAGATGTTCGGAGTGTTGTCTATGTTAGAAGCTGGCTATTCGCTGTCGTTCCATCATGCCTTGGGAGTCGTTCTTTGCAAACGTACCCTCACTGTTACCGACTGCCTGTGTGCGGCTACATTATTCGATCGGTGGTCTGACCTACAGAGCAAAAGATCCCCGTGGCGACGTCGAACGCAGATGAACTAAACCGTACGGCACAAAATCACAGACCATCACACAATTCCAGTACTCAGAATCGACTGAACAGTTATTGTCCTTCGTCAGTAATCACTGATTAACAGTTACCGGCCTTCGTCACGCAATAGTAAGAGTAAATTAACACGATGGCTGAACCCCAACCATTTCAATATCCAGTTTATTGTGATGTTTTCCGGCGCCAACGAACTCGTTATTTCAAATCCTAGCCAGCTGAAGTATGTACACAGGGAAACAACAGTTCTTGCTGTGTTGATCGTGTGCATTTATTGATGTAGTGATAGTCCACACTTACACCGTGAAACAGCCCATGCTAAAGGTAAACCGAAGAAATCCAACGCCGTGTAGGGTTTTTTTTTCCGCCCGGTGTTTCTGTGAACAGGGTTGCTACAGTGTTACGACAAATGTCTAAACTTCCGCCGTTGGTGGTAATCACAGCTTCCGAATGTGCACAGAAAACAATTAAACTTCTGATTCTGTAGTAAAGCACAGCTAAACAAACACGGAATTTCCTCTTCAGCCACTCATCAGACCGCTGTTGACTTGGCGATCAACGGTGTAATATGGCCTAGCCCTGCAATGTGTCTACATTTTGATCACAGAAGTACTCAGAAATGGCATCCAAACCAACATGTAAGCAGCATAGATCCTCATGAGCCCCCGCAATTGCGGGGGCTCATGAGGATCTATGCCTCTTGCAAACGGCCTCATTTACATAGTCCTCGTTTGTCAGTTCAACGGGCGATGGTAGCGACTTGTCGGAGTTCCCCCCCCCCCCCTCTCCCCCCAGTACTTCGGAAGTTCATGAGCCAAAGAGCGCCACCTTTACAGCAATGGTTGACCTGGATTAGTGGAAGAGTGGTCCTCCCTTTTCATGTCCTTTACGCTGTTAACCCTCTCGGGCCTGATTCATTAAGGTAGGCAGATTGAAAGGAGGAGGATCGATCATGATAGTTCAAGGGTGGTGCCAGATTAGCTTGGCGCCTGCAGGCGCCAAGCTAATCTGGCACCACCCTTGAACTATCATGTTCAATGTTCCTTTCGTACAATGTAGGCCAAAGTTGTCTCCAGAGACCACTTCTCAGACTCGGGAACTGGAGTTTAGGATCCAATGTGTTAAGTACTTTGATAGCATCCTCCCTCCATTCGAGAAACAGAGAGTACAATGAGATCGATCAATGCGAGTAAGACGAACTGATTTTCAAGGGTCCCTGCGTCTGAAGGGTGCCAATGAAACTCTATTGTGTCTTTTGCAGACCTACAGAAATGGTATGGGTATGTAGTCACTATTTGAGGGCTTCGTGTCCACATTGATTTTATGCGTAATCCATCGCAGTGGTTGGCCACCTGGGTACTTCTTGCAAGAGTTATTCCTTTGTATTGTGCAACACTTTTATAAATCTGTGCTGGTCTGTGATTTTAGACCATACTGCTGTAAAGCAGGAAGGTCTGAAAATCACAGAAGAACATACCTTATTTGCGATTTCTGGGATCAAGTAAATGTACTCTTCTCGGCGTGATTTTTCTGTTATCCATGCGGGTTTAATCTTGGAAACGTGACTCCCTGTAAGACCCCTCCCCTCACCCCCCCCCCTTCTTAAACCCCCTCATTGCAGAGAACAAATGACCGCGATCGAACTGCAAGAGGCATAGGTCCACATGAGCCCCCGCGACTGCGGGGGCTCATGAGGATCTACGCCTCTTGCTGAGGTGTCCATGATCTTTGGTCAGTTGTGGCTTTTGGGCGTTCGGTGAACACGGATTTCAAAAACAAAACGTAAATCTGTTGCCAGTGGAGAGGTTAATCGCCTACGACCCTCGCACTGAGAAAGATTAACCGCGACAGGACGTGCACAGACAAGAAATACACAGGAAGCCAAAGGTTTTTTACGACAATCGTGCCGCGGAACGACCCACAAACTGTCAATCAGCGTCAGTCAAAGCACGTAGCCGTGAAGGCGTTATTGTCTGTTTCCACCCCATACAGCACTCTGTCCCGTGCGACAATCTACCCATATACCACTATGTCGCGGGCGACAATTCCAATATTCACCCCTCATTCATTCCATAAACCGCGGGACAACACGTTGCAAGGTAGGCGTTCACTGATACAAATTTTTCGCTTGACACTTTTCACAACTCTTTGCATCCACCAGAAAGGTAATTTTCAATAACTTGACTTGTCACCGGCTCACACTCCAATAACTTTCTCCAGCTGAGGAGGGAACATGGATGTAAGTACTGAGGAGAAGCGTTAGCAAGAGGTCTAGATTCTCATGAACCCCTGCGACTGCAGGGGCTCATGAGAATCCAGACCTCTTGAAGCTGTAGGTGTTCATTGCTTGCTTGGAGTACTAGGCTTGAAAGCGGTTTTCACTAATGGCATTTCAATAATGGCGTTTTCATGCACCATGATTGACAAACGTCTTGTAACCGCCGCGGTCAGGTCAATACACACTTGAAAAGGATTTGCTACAATAAAGAGTATTTTGATTTCCTTTTGAATTACACAGCAAACACACTTTCCCCGTATTTATGTGTTAGAAAGTCAGTGCTGGCAAATACGGAATATTTTAACCTCGATCGTTCCGACAATCACAACAATTACACCACGTGTGATCGTCTTTAAAAAGTGCTTTGAAAAACGGAAGATTGTACAAATAATTCGGTATAGTTCGGTGACGTACACACACACATTCTGGAAATAAATCGAACAAAATGTATTCAACTCATTCTCAATAAATCGTTTTGCCAACAGCATTCCTTCCAAACCGTTTCACAGTCATTGAAAACAGAAAACGCTATGGTAGGAACACAGTGCGTCCAATCTACATGATAATGAATAGATATTGAAAATCCGCTGTATCCTCACAATCACTTTGCAGGCCTACTTAAAATAAAAATAAAAACGTGTATCAGTAAAATGCAGGTGCGCACAATATACACGTCACAATCATTTATGTTGATGTGCGATAATGATGGTGTATTGTCCCCACTTGAAATTCGAGAGTTTTCTCCTTGAAATTTGAATTGCTTGTGCCAGTCGACTTCTCATGATCTATCACCATACTTGTCCACAGAAATCGAATGAGGGTATAGATAGACCACTCGGACACAACGTTGTTCACATTCTGTGAAGAGGCATATCGTGTCACTGTTTTAAAATGCCATTATCCCACACAGCCCTCAAAATAATCGTCTGATCAGACAGCCAAAATTCCCTCTGCAAGAAGCGAAGATCCTGGTGAGACCCCGCAATTGGTGGGGATCATCAGGATCATTGCCTCTTGCTCAACACATCTACATCCGTTCTCCCCCCGCGGAGGAGGTCATAAGGGGTTCAGCTTCACGACGATGATAAGATAGGTGGAACTGCAAGTATATGAAACACTTGGGATTAAAGTAAGATTAAAGCCCCAAGGGAGCGAACCGCGGGTGTCCTGGCTGATACACTGAGTGACCGAACTTTAGGACGAAGCACACTCGATCAGGAATCATTCAATACTTTAACCACAGGATTTGGAAGCTCAGTTATGTCCCCTTACTAAGGCTCCGTACGTCAATAGGTATATACAAAAAGTTTGGAGCCGATCTGGGGCACACAACTCTTGCCACACAACTCATTGATTTCCTCACCCTGTGCCACGACGGGATTTTTACGTCAGTACGGGAGGCACAATAAATACCTTAATCAATGAAATCATGACACACTAATGACTAGGTATGAATGAACCCTGGATGAAAAAAAGTTGTTCAAGGGTGGTGCCAGAATAGCTTGGCGCCTTCAATCTATTAAACTGTCTACAGAGTTTGGAATGTCGACCTCAGGCTTCACGCTTTGTTAGTATTTCTTGTCGCGAGCTGGAGTCATGAGAAAGGTCCAAGTAACTAAAAGGGTGCTAATTGTTTGTTTAAGTGTTGGACAAGAGTTGAGAGCGAATTGTCTGCTTTGTACACTGGGCATGACAGAAATAACACCGCCTACCCAAGATCACTCTGTTCTGCGAGCTCGCCACTGGACACCGAGACAGAGGGGCACCAAAGAAGAGATACAAAGACGGTCTAAAGAAGTCACTTAGTGCCTGCCAAATTGACCACCGCCAGTGGTCTTCGCGCTTGCTGCGGACCGTGACACCTGGCGCTCCACCATTTACAAGGCAGCCGTCTCCTTTGAGGACTCTCGCAGAGCTAACTTTAAGGACAAGCGGCTCAGGGAAAAAACAGAGTTGTCGTAACTCAGAACCCTGACCGGACCTTCCCCTGCAGCCACTGCGGTCGAACCTGCCTGTCCCGGATTGGCCTCCGCAGCCACGAACATGCCTGCAGACGACGTGGGCAAGCCCTATAGAATCTTCGTTCGCGAAGTCAAGGCAAGAGACACTGGGCATGACAGAAATAACGTCTACACGCACACAGGCCCATCGCAGGTAATACTGAAGGTTGGCCGCAGGTGTAAGTTCCACGGGGAGCGACTGGTTACCCCGTCCCCGGGCTGCACCCGCTCCAATCTTCTCTAAATCAGGGCTATCTATTGCACATCCCATCATAAGCTACTACGTCAACGGTAGCTAATATCACCGCCAGGTAAAACACGAACTTGTATCAGTAAAGAGATTCAGATCTTTACATACGTGATAAAAAGTTTGAAATGAGCACAAAGACAAAACAATTTACATTCATTGTCTTCCAAAACACGACCACATAGAACACAGGCACACAGCTTGCCGGCAAGGGCGTTACTCAACATGAAAATTAACCCTTTTCACCCAGTGGACGCATATTGCTTTTTTTTAAATGGTCATAAATTCAACATGAAAGATCGCCACCCGTCAAAGGAGCATGGTTACAAAGTGGTGTCAGCAAGAGGCATAGATCCTCATGAGCCCCCGCAACTGCGGGGGCTCATGAGGATCTATACCTCTTGCAGATGGGTGGTGTGATTTTCACGGCAGTCACGGGCTGCACTGTCGTCTTTGCCTTCCCATGTCGTGCGTCTCATTACGTCTTTTTATTTATTTATTTATTTATTTATTTATTTATTTATTTATTTATTTATTTATTTATTTTATTTTTTTATTTAAAAAAATTTTTATTTTTATTTTACTTATTTATTTATTTATTTTATTATTATTTTATTTATTTATTTTTTATTTTATTTATTTATTTTATTTATTTATTTATTTATTTATTTAATTTTTTTATTTTTAAAATTTTTATTTTTATTTTACTTATTTATTTATTTATTTTATTATTATTTTATTTATTTTTTTTTAATTTTATTTATTTATTTTATTTATTTATTTATTTATTTATTTATTTATTTATTTTTATTTTTTTATTTATTTATTTATTTTTTTTTTGGGGGGGGGAGTAGATTCTTTGTTTGGTTTTCATTTGCAGTCCTCTATTGTCTGTTGTTGTTTTTTTTCGGTTTTTTTGGGTTTTTTTTTTTTTCTTTAAATCCCATCAAGTTTAAAGCGCTCTCCGTATACACTACGCCTCTGTCATCATGTTTTATCGGTTCCACCAACGCTCTATAGGCTGTTGAAAAGCACTTGCGTTTGTTGGGTCACCGCGAAATGCAGTTTTCACACCTCTCGTTCCGTGGACTTTTGGAAGTATGTCTTTGAAACGTAAATCTATGACGCACGACGACGTCTATGACAAATAGCGCCCAAACCGCTGGCACTAGGGATAGCGTCCTAAAGAAATACCCCAAACTTCCAAAGAGTTAACACTTTTAGACTGTAGTACTCTGTCCCTGACCTTTTCAGTGCCCAGAAAACCTGAACACCACCCAACTGCAAGAGGTATAGATCCTCATGAGCCCCCGCAGTTGCGGGGGCTCATGAGGATCTATGCCTCTTGCTGACACCACTTTGAATCCACGTTTCTGGGCCAGCCGGGGCTTTTGGGTATAGGGCTCGGGAAGCTGACGTCATCCCCACGCCAGTCGTGGCGGCCATCTTGTGAGGATACGGGACTAAAGCGCTCATAGGGAAATCGCTGTTTTTGTAATGTCAGGAAAGTCCTGACGTACTATAAGCAATAACAGCAAGTCTTGCCATCACTGTAGGAAACCGCTCACCAGAATCTGTTTTTTTGTTGGTTTCCAAAGAGGAAGAAAAATGAAGAAAAACGTGTTGAAACACTATTTCGCTACTATCTCATGGCGTATCCTCTTAAGATGGCGGCTGAAGCGCCGAGTCTGCTATGCAACGCGGGGAACTTCCCGAGCCCCTTTTGAATCAACGACGATTGCAGAAACACAGTCTGCATAAGCTGGCAGTCGAAAGGGTTAAACCAGACACTTTCACAAGTGTGTCGGCAAGAGGCACAGATTCTCATGAGCCATTGCAGTTGCTGGGGCTCATGAGAATGTATGCCCTCTTGCTGACTGAGTTGGGCTCCAGCTCTTCCTGAGTTGCAAGATACCGTGAGTGATTAGCGTGCGACAGAACCGTCAAGTCGGGGGTGTGGTCCGGGTGTAGTCGGGGTGTTTACTTTGCTGACGTTTTGTCAGGCGTCTTAACTCTGTGATTATCCCTCTTAACGCCACGGCCCCCATTTTCCAAATTTTGGAGTTTGTCACCTGACAACTATGTGCCAGTTGCTGGAGATGGATGGACCGTGATAATTCAAGGGTAGTGCCAAGCTAATCTGGCACTACCCTTGAATTATCACGGTCCATCCATCTCCTGCGGTAGGGTCTTGGGGCTAAATGGGTTAATATGTGTGATACGTATACACTCAACACATACTGGAAACACCCGTCGAACAGCGCAAACAGCGCTCCGAGCTTGCTGTCCGTGGGGAAGGGCGCTATATAAAAACTATGTATTATTATTATTATTATTATATTTTTTAAATACTGCGGTTGAGAAGTGCATTAACGTTGTGATTACCTCTATGGTGTTGTGTTTTAAAGAACGCAAGAATGGAACGACGTCATACGCACACACCAACAAATAAATTGTCAGAGGGACGCACGCAGGAGAACACACACATGTTTATTTGAGGGTTTAGTTAGTTAGTTAGTTATTTGGGTTTAACGCCGAGAACCCGACTAAGGCCATCTCACGGCGGTGTTTGAGGGTTTAGACGTGTGATCGCAGAGATAAGCAACAAACGTCAAAGACAGCCGGTGGTAACGTGTGTGTGTGTGTGTGTGTGTGTGTGTGTGTGTGTGTGTGTGAGAGAGAGAGAGAGAGAGAGAGAGAGAGAGAGAGAGAGAGAGAGAGAGAGAGAGAGAGAGAGAGAGAGAGAGAGAGAGAGAGAGAGAGAGAGAGAGAGAGAAATCCACTTACTGTCCCTTGCGTCCCCTGATGAGAGGAGGTAGGGTGAGTTCCCTCTGGTGACATGCGCTGGCCTCGCGATCCAGGGGAGACATGTTTTGCTTCAGGCGTGGTCCTGTCATTGTCATATTACGTCACCAAGACGTCACCAACACTACACTAACACCAACGAGCAGTTCTGGAACGTTGTCCCCAAAGACACGTTCTTCTATAGAAGAATCCAACAGCGAATTTCATGATGACACTTCTACAAGTGGACACAGTCGGGTTTTGTTAACGCCACAGCTCCGTCATTTTAACACATTCAATCCGAAGGACGAAATTCCTCGATGTTATAGTTTTTTTTCTTTCTCTGAAGACTGCATTACAGCTAAGCAGATATATCGACCATGATAGTTCAAGGGTGGTGCCAGAACAGCTTGGCGCCTGCAGGCGCCAAGCTGTTCTGGCACCACCCTTGAACTATCATGGCCGATCAACGCGTGGTCAGTAGTAACGTGTGTCAGGGTTGAATGGGTTATTATCACTGCTAACGTTGCTGGGTCCAGGTGCATGAGTGTGATTAAATCCTGCGCATGCTACTAAGCACGGTGCTCCGCTGCAGCGAAGGCAACTTGCTTAACAGCACGCATAGGAATAAAGCGCGCTCATGCAACTGATCCCGGACCAACAAGTTGCGGAAAAAAATCACTGAAGACGTTTCCAAAGTTTAAAACGTTAACGTCAGCCACCATTGAATGACATTACTGGTCAGATTTGAAGAGATCTACTCAAGGTACGTAAAGCAGTTTAGTACCAGAAACATGAACAATGCTCCAGTTCCCAGCAGCAGTATGCAAAGTAACAAATGTCTGGTTTATAGGTTTATTGAATCAGCATTTGTAACTCAAAGCCGCGATTACAGACCATAGATCCAGGATTGCCTAATATACCACACATATCCTGACTGTAATATCGTTCACCTGACTATTCGCACATTCGGAAACAAATCACTTCTCCGTGTATCTACAGCGAACACGCAATTGAACTGCAAAACCACGGGGACACAATCCAAACTCACGCAATAAAAACCTCCAGGCACACATAAAATAAATGTCCAGAACACTTTCTCTGTGCGAAAAGGAATATTCATTAGCGCCAAGAGTTTACAGTTTTCACGTGAAAAGTCCTTCTTCTCACACAGTCGTACTCATACACCCGAACAGCACTCTCAGGTTAAGAAAAAAACAAAGCAGATCTCAGCAAGAGGTTTAGATTAACATGAGTCCCTGCGGTAGCAGGGACTCACGTTAATCTATGCCTCTTGCAGATGGAAGAAACTGGCTCGGAGACTGCATAAGTAGGTGTGAAATCAGCAGTCGGCAGAGAGTAAATCGGCGCATGTGACTGTCCCATCCAACACTCTACAAATACATTTACTAACTGCAACCCCTTACTGCTGGATTAGCGATTCTGCTCAGTGTGAAGTGTCGCGTATAATTTACTGTTTAAAGTACCATTATGCATAAATCTGAACGCACGTTTCTGCACCATTATTTTGTGTTTGTTATGTCTTGTCGACACACACCTAATGAAACTTTAACAGCAGTTTGGAAAGGCAGCAACAGCGCATGCGTCATCGCACTCATTTATTCTGTGCAGCCGTTAGCGTTTCAAACTATTATTAGCTGTTTCTCGCACTGATACAGTTGTATTTATAGAACGGAGTGCAGTCGTTGTCAGGTTATTTGATATTAAACTTGATATTAAGACGACGTGTGCTGAACTGGATTCTCCTGTGTCTAAATGAACGATAACTAAACCTGTGCGTAGTGTTTCGTAACCCATCTGTTACAGAAGTGTATATTTGAACAGTCACGGCGGTAGTGGGCCTTAACTTAACCCGGTGAGTGCCAGCTCTCGCAGACTGTGTTTCTGCAGTCTTTGTTAATCCAACATCAAAGAACCCTAGTGGTCCAGGGAACACGGATAATAATAATTATATTTATAAAGCGCAAACTCCCTGCACTGCAGGGAGTTTGCGCTTTATAAATATAAATATAAATATTATTATTATTATTTATAAATATAATTATTATTATTGAAAGTGGTGCCATCAAGAGGCATAGATCCTTATAGCCCCCGCGACGCGGGGGCTCATGAGGATCTGTGCCTCTTGCAGATGGGTGGTGTTTAATAATTTTCGGCATTGAACGGTTAAAATACTGAAACTGTCTTGGGACTACAGTACTTTCATTCCCAACTGTCGGGAGTCATATCATGTCACGAGCCCGGCATGTCCGTGTCTCTTAGAGCTGGTGCTGACTGCCTGCCGTCTTTTGTAAAGTCACCCAAAACATTTCCTAGTCAGATGTACACTAAAATGTACAGCACACCCCCTTTGTGAGTTCAGCAAAGTGTTTAGGATCCATTTTGACACATACACTGAGCACGCCGGGAATAGACCTCGGATTACCTGTCGGTTTATTATGGTCTGTGAACAAATCACGTCACAGTTCACCGAACACGAATCCTCTGTAGTCAACTGATGACATGAGCAGTCACCCGGAAATGACAGATAAGGATAGGTGGGTATTGAATCGGTTAAACTCAAAGGTGCACTTTCACACCTACAGCCGCGACAGTTGAGTTTCATTGAAGTGCAATAAAAAAAATCTTCTTTTTCACCCAAAAAATGGACTCACTGTCTCTTAATTGAATTCACAGGACACAGCGTCTGTTGACAGTACACTGCAAGACACGCGAGACTGAGAACTCGAGAAATAATCTGTGGTAATACTAACTGAACTCTGCCTCATTGCGGTCTTATCCCTTTAGCTGTCGGGGGAGGTTCTTGTCACCATGATTCCTACAGGAATCATCGCGACAAAACCCGCTACCGACAGCCATAGGGTTAAGTGTGGAACACCAGTCCATGCCTGCCGTAAATTGTGGGTTGTGGTCAGACTTGATGGCACCAGATCGATATGTAACCCTTTTAGCCCCGAGACCCTGCAGCAGGAGCCTACAACTGGTACATAGCCGTTAGGCAACACCTCCAAAATTTGAGAAATGGGACCTTGGGGCTAAAAGGGTTAACACCAAACAATTTTTTCTCACTCAACAATCAGGCTTGTCTTACGTCGGCTCCAAAAGCCATGGCTATCCCCGAGTGTCCGCACACTTGAATCCCCTCATACGATGCTCCTAATGGGCAAAGATAAGCAGGTCTTAAAGATCCTATCAGTGGAATACGACTGAACATGATCTGTTTAGAAAGCAGCTTTCTTTTCTTTTTTTTTCTCACACCGATATGCACCAATATTTCTCGCGGTATTTACACAGAAACCTTTCAAATCGCCGTAACAAATGCAGCGCCACACAGGAAGACAAGCCCCACTTTCTTACCGGTGAGCATACATTTAAACACACTCGGTGTGTGCCGGTCTGTGAATTTGGACCTGGACCTTACGGGTTCAAAATCGCAGACCAGTCGCAGACCAGTCCATATTTTAGGACCCCATTTCAAGAACCGTGTTCAACTGGGCAGATCATTTCGACGGAATGCACAAAGCTGTTTTCCACAGCAGCGCGTGGACCTGTGTATTCCGGCGGCCTAATAAATGCCCGGATCGTAATGCAGACTGGAGATATAATTTTGTTTTCTTTCTGAATGGGTAGTTGGCAATCTGAATGTAATTGCTGGAATGAATTTTTAGTTTGAACGTATAAACCGTTTGATAGTATCGATCAAAGCCCGTGGCGTTGGAAAATAACACACTTTGAAAGTTCGAATTAATTTTTCAGAATGTTGACAGAAGCATACAAACGGACGTAACAAAATTATTTGTAGATCAGGGAACACTTGCACGTGCATGTTCGAGGTACATCATATGTAGGTTCGAGGTACTTATGTAGTTGCGTCTGTCCACATAATATTGGACGGACTAAATACACAGTTAACCTATTCAGAAATGAATGATCTAACCTATTCAGTCACACGTCGCCGGTGATAGTTCAAAGGTGGTGCCAGAATTGCTTGGTGCCTTCAGGCACGAAGCAATTCTGGCACCACCCTTGACTGAACTATAATGGTCGATTTATGTCATTAAACTGAGGTGCACTGTTGAATGAATGTAATTTCAGCTTCGGGGCTCAAAGTGGTTACAGGAAATAATCGATAACTGAAAACAGTGGTTTAAGGCCTAGCGTTACCTGTATATTGAGTAAAAATCGCCTCATATCAGTATATTATATATATATATATATATATGTACCGGACAACAGCAAGAGAGGCCAAACGAAGAGTTACGTCAGTGTCGAGTGTATCCGTCACTTAAACTTTGCAGCCCGTTCAGACTGTCCACGTCAGCAGATACACAGTCCGTTAGTTTGACCACACGCGTGTGCTGAACTCTGACCTGGGACGGCCTTGACCCTTGCACTGCCACTGATTATGGTCGTGCGTCTGAAGTCTGTTCAAGGTGAAAGAGCCCCAGAAACAGTGGAGACAAAGTGGCCTCAGCAAGAGGTACAGATCCTCATGAGCCCCCGCAATGGCGGGGGCTCATGAGGATCTGTACCTCTTGCAACAGTGTGGTGTTCATTTTATCTCGGCAGAGACGGGGTTAAGGCGACGAACTGCAGGCAGTGAGGGGTTAACAGATGGAGAGGTCTCCTTGATACACGCTCTTCGTGTGTCTTAACATTGCTTGACAATAGCTAACTTAAATTATGAAATTTAAATGTCGTACAATGGCAGACTTTTCTGCTCTTCTTTTCCTTTGCATGCAGGGGAGCTAGTTTCCGGTACGCACAGAAGGCAGCGGAAACTCGATGGAATGTGTGCTTACTCACGCGGATGTTAAAGAAGGCAGCGGAAACTCGATGGAATGTGTGCTTACTCACGCGGATGTTAAAGAAGGCAGCGGAAACTCGATGGAATGTGTGCTTACTCACGCGGATGTTAAAGAAGGCAGCGGAAACTCGATGGAATGTGTGCTTACTCACGCGGATTGTCAAAAGAAGGGTAGAAACGTCTTAGTTGAGCGGAGACGACATCAGTGAGTGCCCGCCGCACCATCGACTTTTAACAATCAAAGCCACGGAGCAGATCCTTCGAAGGCTTGGAGACGCCGCACGTGCCGAATCACAAACCGGCACACACATACAGGGTTTTCACATATTCCAATGAAAACGAAAGTCCTGGCTAAAGTTTGGTTTTGCTTTGCATTGAAGAAGTGGTGTACGAGGTTTACTAACTAGGTTTTTTTAAAAAGGCGTACCGTGCGTGTGCTGCTCTGTGATTTTGAACCTTCAAAATCACAGACCAGCACACATATTTCACCTTAGTGTATACAACAAGGGGAATTACTCAGCGCTGGACTGGCAAACAGTTAGATCCCCTATCAGGCACCCAATCACCAGCCCTAAAAAAATGCGCACGTATAGAACCAGACGATCATCTACATCCCTAAAAAGGATGCATCAGGTCTAGCCTATAACCCATGTCGTTTTCTGGAACTTAGGAAATACACTTGTACAATTCTACCAGCGCTAGCCTCACCTATCTAGTTTGTGAGACACCTCAGTGCATGCGTCAGTCGTATGTAAGCATTCGACAAAAAAAATACACCATACACACCTAGATTACGTACCTAGTACCTGCCTGCAAACGATCACATTAGTCCACACGGTTGTTTAACTGACACACACCTGCTTTCAAACTGATCGAACAAGACTTGAATCTGAATTTATAAACCTGGACTGCTGTCTTCTCTTCTTTTTTCTTTTTTTTTCTTCTTTTTTTTTTCTTTTTTTTTTAAGAGAGATTTTCAATCCACGTCTGTGTTAAAGTGCGTGTACTCGTTTCGAGCCATAACATAAAAATAAAAGTGGACCTCACGCTCCCATGTTCAATAAAGTGGTCACACTCGCTCCGAGCCATAAAATAATGTGTCATATGTATGACGTGAAAACCTACCCGGGGGAGCTTTCGATAAACATTTGCCTTCACTTTTTGTTTTCGTCCTTGTCACACAGAAATAAAAATGCAGCGAGAAAGGACTTGGATACCACAATAACACGTTCACAGTCAGACTAAAATGGTCGGCGCCTAGAGTAAAATTCAATCTTCAAATGAAGCCAGTGGGACTGCCTGCTAAGCCACTGTTATAAAAGGTAGAAACTGACTACGATAGGTCAAGGGTAGTGCCTGATTACCTTGGCGACTTTTAAGGCGCCAATCTAATCAGGCACTACCATTGAAGTAACATTTGAGCCTACCCTTGCTCTAATATGTAGACGGTACGTAACATAGGGGCTGTCGTTGTGCTAACACAGTGGGGCAGTCAAACACAATTGGCGCCGGCTGTGACGGAGACAGTGCAATTTGACGGCTCGTTTGAAACGACACTTGTAAAACAGTTCAGTAATGGAGAAAGTGTTTAGTTTTTTTTTTTTTTGCGAGCACACACACAGAAACTGTGGAACTGTTTGGCACTCACACACGTGTCTCAATAGTCGAGGTCACTCGGTAATTTCTTTTCAAAACTGCGATTTGTGCCTGCAGGGAACTTGGAGTTCGGGGAAGCGAGTACACACAGGCCTTTCACTTTCTGGCGCAAGCAGAAAGAGATAGACCGACATTGATATCTCAGAGGTAGTCACTGATTAGCTGGGCGCCTGTTCAAATCGACTTGTACGCAGCGCAGACGCTACTTAGACGATAAAAAGGACTCTTGGGTACTGGGGATGGAACGGGATAGCTCAACATTATTAGACGATAAAAAGGACTTTGGGTACTGGGGATGGAACGGGATAGCTCAACATGATTAGACGATAGAAAGGACTTTGGGTACTGGGGATGGAACGGGATAGCTCAACATGATTAGACGATAGAAAGGACTTTGGGTACTGGAGATGGAACGGGATAGCTCAACATGATTAGACGATAGAAAGGACATTGGGTACTGGAGATGGAACGGGATAGCTCAACATGATTAGACGATAGAAAGGACATTGGGTACTGGAGATGGAACGGGATAGCCCAACATGATTAGACGATAGAAAGGACTTTGGGTACTGGGGATGGAACGGGATAGCTCAACATGATTAGAATATAAAAAGGACATTGGGTACTGGGGATGGAACGGGATAGCTCAACATGATTAGACGATAGAAAGGACATTGGGTACTGGGGGTGGAACGGGATAGCTCAACATGATTAGAATATAAAAAGGACATTGGGTACTGGGGATGGAACGGGATAGCTCAACATGATTAGACGATAGAAAGGACATTGGGTACTGGGGGTGGAACGGGATAGCTCAACATGATTAGAATATAAAAAGGACATTGGGTACTGAGGATGGAACGGGATAGCTCAACATGATTAGACGATAGAAAGGACATTGGGTACTGGGGGTGGAACGGGATAGTTCAACATGATTAGAATATAAAAAGGACATTGGGTACTGGGGATGGAACGGGATAGCTCAACATGATTAGACGATAGAAAGGACATTGGGTTCTGGAGATGGAACGGGATAGCTCAACATGATTAGACGATAAAAAGGACTTTGGGTACTGGGGATGGAACGGGATAGCTGAACATGAACAAACGTAAAAGCAGACTACCTCTTAACCCCTTCGCTGCAGAGAAAAATCGAACTTCACCCAACTGCAAGAGGCATAGATCCTCATGAGCCCCCCGCGTATGCGGGGGCTCATGAGGATCTATGCCTCTTGCTTGACCCACTTTGCTCCTATGTTCCCTTGACGGATGGGGATCTCGGACGATGAATCTACAACGATTTCAAACACACGATCTGACTCACTGATAGTGAATGGGTCAACACGAACGCAAAAAAAAATGTCTGTCGCCGGGTCTTTTAACCCTTGCAGTGACGCAGACCGTGTTCCTGCAGTCGTCCTTAACTCATTCTACCCCAGACACACCACAGCAAGATAAGGATCGACAATGATAGTTCAAGGGTGATGCCAGAATAGCTTGGCGCCTATGGGTGCCAAGCTATTCTGGCATCACCCTTGAACTATCATGGTCGATCTGTGTCCTGCACTGCAATGCAGTCTTCAGAGGACAACGGCAAAATGTGGGGATTTCGGTGTTGGGGTAGAAGGAGTTAACTCAACACTGAAAATAAAATAAACTTACCCGTCCAAGGAACGTGCGTTCAAATTGATGTCAGCAAGAGGCAGAGATCCTCATGAGCCCCCGCAACTGCGGGGGGGGGGGGGGGGGGGGGCTCATAAGGATCTATGCCTCTTGCAGATGGGTGGTGTTCAGATCGTCTCGGCACTGAACGGTTTACGGGTGTTCAGTGACAGCTGTCAAAATTAAGCACACTCCGAGACCTGCGGTGAACTCTGTCAGCAGAAGCGTAGTGCCGTCTGGAGTGTGCGATCTCATTCGAATGCTCGATCCCAAACCGCCACTCTACCTACCACTTGACTTGAAATTCCCAATACCTTGACTGCACAGGTCCTGATTTCATTCGTCCAACACACATTTGGATTCAACACTGAGCAGAGAGGACAGATGAAGTCATCAGCTGGGGACCTAATGATGACAGAAGTTCGCAAAGCAGCACTCACACACATTGTTTTGTCAACTACCTTTACCTCATTTTACCTTAAGACTTATATCGCCAAATTTTGTCGTTGTCCTCGTATGACTGCATTGCAGTGCAGGACACAGATCGACCATGATAGCCCATGGCGCTAAGCTATTCTGGCATCACCCTTGAACTATCATGGTCGATCTATATCTTGCTGTGGTGTGTCTGGGGTAGAATGAATTAAGCAGTCATTTTAAATGTTAAGTCACAGAAAGGAAGATGTCTTTAAAGTGGAAAGGAGAGTTGGCCACAGCATGCCAGTTTATTTTTTTTTCCACTGACAGATAGTTTCAGAACGGACAGTTAAAAAAACTACAGGTCTGGTTGAAATTTGAAACAATTCCGTTGAAATGTCGCCTAAATGCACTGAGCCGTGAGGTCTATAATCCAACTCTTTGTTGTCCCCTTCAGACTACATGACGATTCCGGAGATAAATCGACCATGATAGTTCAAGAGTGGTGCCATCCTTGAACTAGCATGGTCGTTTTATGCGCCAAGCTATTTTAACATCACCCTTACACTATCACGCTGGATCCAAATCTTGCATAGTTCAGTCTCTATCTATCTTCTTCCTTTTTTACGTCAGTTCAGTCGAAGTGTAAGTCTTTATATAGTCTGGGACGAATCGGATCTGCGTAGCATGCCACAATCCAGCCCATTTACAGTCTGAACGCAAACAAGCAGAATCGAACCATGATACTCTGTACCAATCAACCCGTTCAGTACTAGCGAGAAAATATGAACACCACCCAACTGCAAGAGGTATAGATCCTCATGAGCCCCCGCATTCGTGAGGGCTCATGAGGATCTACGCCTCTTGCTGACACCCCTTCGAATTCATGTTCCTGGAACATGTAAGTTGTTTTTTTAAGGTGTTGAATTAACTCACTGTACCCCAAGACCGAAATCTCCAAATTGTGAAGTCATCCCCTGAACTGGACTGCGTTGCTGTGCAGGACACAGATCGACCATGATAGTTCAAGGGTGATGCCAGAATAGCTTGGCGCCCATAGGCGCCAAGCTATTCTGCCATCACCCTTGAACTATCATGGTCGATCTTTATCTGGCTGTGGTGTGTCTGAGGTAGAAGGAGTTAACGAAGACTGCAGAAGGACGGTCTGCTTATACTGGCACTGTACGGGTCAAACACAGTTGAGGCACGGTAGATAACCAAGCTGTGCGATGCACTCTGCATTGACAGAACGCATGCGACAGGGACATTTGACTACTCACTTTCTGACTCAGTCTTTGTTGGGTCCCAGCCTCTGCGTCGACCCAACCTCGGTCAGAGTGACATAGAATCCTAAAAAAATAGTAAGGTGCATTAACTGACTTCTCAGCTTGAATTACCAAAGTTCTAAGAATGGGTATGGCTGGCTGGACTTCGCGAACGAAGATTTTATAGGAGTTGCCCACGACGTCTGCAGGCTTGTTCGTGGCTGCGGAGGCCAATCCGGGACAGGCAGGTTCGACCGCAGTGGCTGCAGGGGAAGGTATGGCCAGAGTTCTGAGTTGCGGCATCTCTGTTCTTTCTCCTGAGCCGCTTGTCCTTAAGGCTAGCTCTGCGAGAGTCCTCAAAGGAGACAGCTGCCTTGTAAATAGTGGAGCGCCAGGTGTCACGGTCCACAGCAAGCGAAGACCACTGGTGGTGGTCGATTTGGCAGGCACTAAGTGACTTCTTGAGACAGTCTTTGTATCTCTTCTTTGGTGCCCCTCTGTCACGGTGTCCAGTAGCAAGCTCGCCGAACAGGGTGATCTTTGGTAGGCGATGATCCTCCATCCTGGAGACATGCCCCGCCCAGCGGAGCTGTGTCCGCAGCAGCAAAGCCTCGATGCTCACGGTTTCAGCCTGTTCAAGGACCTCGACATTGGTGACATAGTCACTCCAGTGAATGCCCAGGATGGTACGCAGGCAGCGCTGGTGGAAGCGTTCGAGGAGTCGTAGTTGGCTGCGGTAGAGGGCCCAGGACTCGGAACCATACAGCAGGGTGGTGAGGACCACAGCTCTGTACACGCTGATCTTGGTGCCTGTTTTCAGCTGTTGATTGTGCCACACCCGCTTGAAAAGTCGCCCGAAAGCGCTGTTCGCTTTTGCCAGCCTGCTGTCAAGCTCCTTGTCCAGCTTGGCGTCCGACGTGATAATGCAGCCAAGGTAAGTAAACTGGTGCACTGACTTTAGTTCAGACTCGCCGATGGTGATGTGAGGAGGGCGATACACTGTCTTGGGTGCCGGCTGATGGAGGACCTCTGTCTTTTTCAGACTGACCTCGAGTCCAAAGAGCTGGGCAGCGTCTGCGAAGCAGGACGTGATGCGCTGCAGGGCTCTCTCTGTGTGTGCAACGAGGGCAGCATCATCAGCAAAAAGCAGCTCACGGATCAGTTGGTCTAGGGTTTTCGTGTGGGCCTGCAGTCGTCTGAGGTTGAACAGGCTGCCATCGAGACGATACCTGATGTACACTGCATCGTCATCATCGAGGTCCACTGTGGCCTGCTTCAACATCATGCTAAAAAAGATGGTGAAGAGGGTCGGTGCCAGCACGCAGCCCTGCTTTATGCCGGCAAGAATGGGTATAATAAAGGTTATATCAGTGACTAGCCATCCCACTGGCCTACAATTTCACAAACATTGGTGTGACATAATATACTGCTCACAAAAAGTAAGGGACGTCATAATTTCAGCTTGAATTACTAAAGTGTCAACAAACGTTTATATCCTGCAGACTGCAGTCACCTTTTTGGGTGTGATTAGTGTTTAAACCTTTTGGGACATTTGAATAATTCAAGCTAAAAGTAATACGTCCCTTACTTTTTGTGAGCTCTATTTGTCAAACGAATGTTTGTTTGTTTGCGTTCAGACTGTAAATGGCTGGACTGTGACATGCTACGCAGATCCGAGTCGTCCCAGACTATATAAAGACGTACACTTCGACTGAGCTATGCAAGATTTGGATCGAGCGTGACTGCAAGGGATGATGTTAAATAGCTTGGCGCCTAAAACGCCCATGCTAGTTCAAGGGTGGTGCCAGAATAGCTATTCTGGCACCACCCTTGAACTAGCATGGTCGCTATGTCTCCGGAAGAGAACTATCATCAGGTTGGGACCTAACAGTCTTCGTACCGAATGCTGAAACATCGTGCAGCATGAGTGAAAACATCGTCCCACATGCGTGTTGGCACAATACCAGTGTCAGTCTCACTAAAACTAGGCCTCGATATGCCCAATTTTTGACTGGAATACAAATAATACCCATACGTGTGATCACACAGATTATTTCCGCTTCTTCAGTAGTTTCATGCAAGACACAAAGCGGGTGATAAAATTGAATCGTTTCATGTACGGAAAATAGGGCTCGAAATGAGTCACCGGTACACGGTTATCTAGTGTGAAAATGTGCACGACAGTCCCGATGCATTTACGCGTTATGATCGTACTATGATAGAAGCGTTCTAGCGCAATCAAAGTATCAGATTCTGAACCTCACGAAATCTCAGCATAATTTCATAAACCCGGTAATCCTCACCATTAGACGTATTTTTTGTTTCTGGTATCTCGGTTCATTCAACGACCAAAGGCCACAACCGTCCAAGAAACATGGATACAAATTGGTCTCAGCAAGAGGCATATATCCTCATGAGCCCCCGCATTCGCGGGGGCTCATGAGGATCTATGCCTCTTTCAGTGGGATCGTTTTGACGGGTTAGTCTCGGCAGACGGTTAGTCTCGGCAGACGGTTAGTCTCGGCAGTCCAGGGCTAATTGTAAGTTCCACTGGTTTGCTATACAAATCGCCCACACCGGAAAGATGGGGGTCTTCACACGTCTAGACAATCGCTGGTAAAAAATAAAAAAAAAAATAAAAAAAAACCCGACCTCCTTTGTTGGAGGAAGATTCAAGTAGAGCTGATCATCGCTAGCAAGAGACATAGATCCTCATGAGCCCCTGCGGATGCAAGGGCTCATGAGGATCTATGTCTCTTGGAGACAAAAGTTTCGCTTAGGTACTGCCAGACAATTTTGAAATGTAAGATGATGCCGAGGGTTCTGTCACAGAATTCTGACACGCGGGGACACCCGCAGAGCCAGTCTTTGGACGAATGGAAAGAACACGTATTTCCCTGCTATAAATGCGCTGGTGAAGGTAGCACTGGCGATAGCTTGGATCTTTACCGTTGATTAGCTCATTACAGTGTACTTTTCGTGTCAGGGACTGAAACGACTGAAGTGGGGTTTTTTTCAGGATATATTAGAGCTAGTTAGAATTCAACAGAGTTCAGTCCCTGATCACAAGTCAGTGCCGAGGGACTTCAAACTGTATTAGCCAGTCAGTCAACAGAGTCATATTAGAATTTTAACGACCCATTTTAAAATTTAAACGACACAGATTTTGTCGATGGATTGTGTCAAGTCGCAATAACACTGGCAAATTAAGTTACCATTACTGTTAGGTCTCTTCAGACTGTCGTGTGGTTCTTCATTAATGAGGGACGAGAAACAATTTGCTCTCAAACTTGACTGAATGAGAACAGAGAGACAAACGAAGCTCTTTTACTTTAAACATACAAAAAGGACTTGTTAGTTGATTGGGTTTAACGTCTTACAATGCGATTCAGACCATTTTACGACATCCGGACCGAAATGATACAAGTAACAAGGGAAATAATACAGCGCTATACAAACAAACAGTTAGATCCCCTGATCAAGAAAGGATCAAGGGATCTAACTGTTTGTTTGTCCAGCATTGAGTGCTTTCCCTTTGCAGGTGTACTGTTTCTGCTACCACGCTTGCCGGATCTTTGCTTTGTGCAACGAAAAGGTGACTACGGAAGCGTGAAAAATGCTAAATAAACAAATCAACTCATTGAGTCATTGTCTGAATTTCCAAACGCCGCGCACGCAGCACGGGCCATCAACTCTCGGCCAGACACGACAATGCGGCATAATTATATCCCCTGATAAGCAAACCCACCCCACCCCCCACCCCCCACCCCCACCCCCCTTACCAAAAAAAAATTTAAAAAAATAAAATAAAACCTTTCTAAATGTTTTACTGCAAACATAATGCTTAACAGAACAATGGAACGCAATTTTATTCTCTCGCACGAACCGAAAGATTACATATATATGCCTAGGGTAGGCAACCACAGAACAACGAAACGTTTAGTAATAAAACCAAATTATCGACATTAAGACAAGCGGAAAGAGTTTGAAGCTCCGCTGACGACGAACAAAATGACGTAATACTCTGACTATTTTCGAGCACAATCCGATCTCCAGTGCAAACTATTGTGAAGACGACGTCAAATCACAGACCTGATTTGTAGCCATACGAAACAAACGTGTTCACTCAGCACAATACCTGCCACTCATTCTGTTAAGGCACACTGCACACGCATCGACCATTATAGTTCACGAGTAGTGCCATATCAGCTAGGCGCCTAAAGGCGCCAAGCTGATCTGGCACTACCCTTGAACTGTCATGGTCGACACACATCCCGCCACTGGCATTGTCGTCGTTTAGGCCGAAAACAGGATGTTGACATCACAGTCATGAAAGTGACAAGAACTCCGCAGTAAGAAATCCGTCAACAAGGAACAATGAAGCTTATAAATCTGCACTTATGTGTGTATGAAGGTCTGCCGCGAATTTGGACTTTACTGCTTTGTAATCTGTTAGGTCCAAAACCACAAAACAGCATGCGCACACAGGGAACGTCTCCAGTACACAGGTTTTTTTAAAAAATATACAAGTCGTTAATGCAAACCTATATTCACGTCCAAAATACATTCACTCACTGGTACATTCATCGGCAGAAAATATATTGTTCCGTGGAAACAGAAAGTGTGCACATATGAAGGGTCATTTGTCAGTAAGAAGTATATTCAGTCGTAAAAGAAAGTTCACACTGACTGTGATTTGTTTTTTCTCCAAAATTAGAGATCACTGACATTTGACTAACTCGAACTGAAGTAGTGGCGTAAACAAAAGTGATGGCGAATTCAAATCGAATAAATTACTCCACAACAAGAATGCAGGATTTGAAAGGAGTCCATGTTGCACGGAACAAAAAGCCCCCATAAAATGTGTGCACACAAGCTGACACGAATCCACGATCAAGAAACCTTTAGTCTTCCACTTCCAAGCGAATTAAACCAACAACACTAAGCTTAGCTGACAACATAGACTTAAGTCTTGTTAGTCCGTTAGTCACGTTGAACGTCTAAGATCAATCTCCTTCCACTTGAAAAACATAGAAATTAATACGCAAAAGGCATAGATCCTCAGGAGTCCCCGCAATCTTGCGGGGGCTCATGAAGATCTATACCTTTTGCGGATTGTGGTGTTTAGTAAAAGAGTGTTATTTTTGATACATTTTTTTTTCCCTTCGTCATTGTCACAATCCAAGATCTACGCTTCTAAGATGTAAACAGGTCTGACAAAAGGCATGGATCTTCATGAGCCCCCGCAACTGCTGAGGCTCATGAAGACCTATGCCTTTTGCATTTGAGTGGAGTGTAGCACGAGAATCTTGTTCTCAGTCTGATTGCAACACTGCACCGGCCATGCGCTTTGCTGCACGATTGTTTAACCGGGCGGCTAATCTGACTGGCTGCCACATGAAAGCCTCGAGTTCCTCCGGTGAGCAAACGGTTTTAGGCCACACGTCGGGCGTGGGTCAGCTGCGGCCGACGTGTGGCCGAAAACCTTGTGCTCACCGGGTAGACGTATTGCAAGTCGTACTCCTTGAACTGTGCTAGCCAATCAGTCTTGTTTGTAGCGGACTGCTTACGTAATAGTCAGTGTTCAGTTGGCTGGCGTCACTCCAGCATTCCAGACCCTATGTCACCGGACGCCAGCTACGTTTTTTGAAACAACTGTAAATTCAATCTCAAATAACGGTATCAGTCCCAAGTATGCGGATGTAACTGGCGCAAGAAAGATTATTAATTACATCTGCTATGGTTCATAACTGAAGATCCTTTCCCTCCTGTTGTTCAATCAAAATGTTTCTTACTGATACTTTCACGATAGTAAGTATAACACATTTCTGGTCAAATGGTTTTTAGTATAAAAACAAAAAACATGCCTCCGTTGCATTAGATCTTTGGGGACAAAAAGACGAGAATGCTGTTCCTGATTTACTTTGGCCAATTCATAAATCACGAGCATAGATACAAGTCCCTGCGTTACACCCTTAATTTAAAGGGCATAGATTCTCAAGCGTCCATTGCAGGTTTAGGGGCTCATGAGAATCATGCCTGTTGTTGATGTGACTGAAAATGCAGAATCTACGGACACTCTTGTTCCTAAATTTGACGGAAGTAATTGGTTGTTAGCCGACCACTGCGAGGTCTGTTTTACAAACAATGCTGTTAACTTAGAATCTCGTGGATCAGCCCACAGGAGAATGTAGATGTAGATGTAAATGTGGCTGATGAGCCACCAGCAAGAGGTATAGATTTGCTTGACCCTCATGAGAATCTATGCCGCCTCTTGCAGATGAAAGGCCCTTGTTGATTGGCTAACGAACGTACGCGCGCGTGTTACTTAGCAACCAGCAATTTGCGCATCATCAGAAAAAAACATCTCATTGCAAATCGTCCAGATTTTGCGAAGGACTGTGCGACGTACTTGCCCTGTAAGCAACATTTCATCTGGCCGACGTCGGCCGCTGTTGGCCCGCGCACTGTCGTGCGACGACGACCCGAGGACATTTCGCGTACTTGTATGGTGATATTCAGACAAACCGGAAATTGCACTAATCGTACGGAAGACATGTTCCCAAGACATTAGTCCGGTCCACAAACGATGATGTTCGCTTCGCAGGCAAAATTGACATAATGAGATTCGATGAAAATAACACAGGGATAAATAACACAGGGATAAATAACACAGGGATAAATAACACAGGGATAAATAACACAGGGATAGAAAAAAAATATGGGGAGGAAAAGGGTAATCGTAAAGGATTGACCCCTTCCCTGCCACTGGACGTGTGTTTTGTTTCTTTGTTTACGACCAAAAGCCACGACGGTCCGAGGATGAAGGATACAAACTGGTCTCAGCAAGAGACATATATCCTCATGAGACCCCGCAATTGCGGGGTCTCATGAGGATATATGTCTCTTGCAGTTGGATTGTGTTCACTTGTCCTCGGCAGTGAAGCGGTTAAAAGTCATGGGATAAACAAGACGTGGCAAGAAAAAAAAATGAAATAAAATGATATTGGATGGAAAAACACACAAACAAACAAAAAAACGCACACGTCTTACGAATCAAACGGTCACGAAGACCAGATAACAAGAAAATAAGAAACACGACATCCAATTACGCCGACTCTTAATGAGCGTGGCATTCTCGTCCGTCCATGTGTTCCATTACTGAAGGCCAGGCATTGCCAGCACTTGCCACTTTGGTATCAGTTTCAGCCCACTTAATCAAATTTCAAATACAAACGATTTGAATTTCCAAAAACAACTCCAGTAGCTCGCTTGAGCTTGCCCTTAGCACCACGTGAATGTTCTGTGTTTACGTAACAGTGTGTGAGTGAATGCGCGTGGTTCACGTGAGCGTGCTTGTTGGGTTCAGTTCGCGGCTACGTCCTGCGCATTGAGTTATATTAAAAATATGAGAAATGCGCCATATAAATACCATGTAATGTTATAATAATAATAACACATAGGCTTTATTCCTGAAAGAGGCAAAGACCATCGGGAACCCAAGCATTCTGCTGGGGCCCGTAAAAAAAAAAACGTCATTCATATCATATTATTTCATCTGAGTTTCTCAATCGGAGGAACAAGCATGTTACTTTGTGAGGTGTTCAGTTTATGAAAGTTCGTTAATGCCATCACCCCATGACGTTTTTGTGTGTGTGGATAAACTGTTGCAAAACTACGCAGCATAGCTATTAACTCATTCGGGACGATCTGCATCCGGATACGCAGCTTTACACCGCGTATCCGGATGCAGCATGTCTCGAATGAGTAACAAAATTGACAGCACAACTGATATCGCTCGGCATGATATGAGCCTAGTAAATCTGACACTAACCTTAAACATGCTGTAAAAGTTGAACGATAACATGGGTATATAAAGACATATCGACCTGCCCACCGCCCGAACTGAATGTGCACTCAACAGCAGGACGCGGTCACTAAACCAGCCCGTCGATCAGCAAAACGCCCAACTTAGTGAATTTATCCAACCTATTGTTAGACCGCCACCACAAATGCTATCATCGCCGTGCCAACACCACCCCAAGCACTATCATCGTCACCATCATCATCACCACCACCACAACAACCACCACCACCACCATCATCATCGTCGTCATCATCATCATCATCATCCCCATCACCATCACCATCACCATCACCACCACCACCACAACCACCACCACCACCATCATCATCATCATTACCATCACCATCGCCACCATCATCATCATCATCATCATCATCATCATCCTTACCGTGATCGTTCCCGCTCGAACAGCTGACTGGCTTCTTGTTGTAAATAGACTCCGTCGTCCTCCTCCTCCCCATATCTGTCACCATCTTTGTCACCATTTCTGTCACCGATACGTCGCGGGCTGAAAACGCCGACAGATGGCGCCCTCGTCACGGGTCTCGGAACAACCGGATATTGCCCCCCGATTCGACTTCCGGTGGAAATGGCCGGCGTGGTCCTTTCGCGCCTCAGCCAGGTTGAAGAGCTGACTACGGGGAGGGCACGCAGGATCTTGGCTGTCGGCTCGATAATGCTGACTTGGCGCTCCATCGCTCTCAGTCCTGCAAGAACATGGGGGGGGGGGGGGGGAGGGGGGGATGGACGGGCCATGATAGTTCTAGGATAGTCAAGATCAGTTTGGTGTTTTTCAGATTGAACTGATTCACTGTTTTAGTTTCGCGCGGCTGCCTAATGACAAAAATTAATAGGCGGAGATGAATGAACTATGATAGTTCACGGGTAGTGCTGGATCAGCTTGGGGCCTGAGGTGCCAAGCTGATCTGGCACTACCCTTGAACTATCATAGTCTATTCATCTCTGTTTGTTTATTGGCCACGTAAAATTTAAACTATAACTCACATAATAACACATCCGCAGAAAAATTCATGTAATGGAGTCGAGTAAACAACCTCCCATTTGTGCTGCTAGCACTACATAAATTACCAAAGAGCAATACTACGAAAGAACAGTTGCAATAGTGTATTTAATCCACAGATGCATAATGAGAGAGAATGAATGAATGAATGAAACTTTATTACATAACGGTAGAAGTTTTGACAGATACAAATACGTCATTTTTCAAACTTGCCGTTGCTAACATACTACAACATGAAATATACTGAAGACAAGCAAAAAAATATTTAACGCAAACAAAGATCATAACTAAATAAGTACAGACACACGCAGTACAGGACAGAAAATGATACTAAGGTACCAATAAACAAATAAAAAAAAAGGAATAACACTCCTCAGCACAAATTACGTAGGGAAAGGAAAAAAAAAAAGAAACAAACAAAAACAAAAAAGCCCCCCCCCCCCCCCCCCGAAAAAAAAAAAAAAAACCCAATAACAACAAACAACAACAACAACAACAAAAACCACACATATCATAGCACGGCAAAGACAAGCACAAAGTACCAGAATCAAACATACATACGCACACGTTTACAGCCGTGTAAATGCACGTACTAACATATATACATTTACATAACCTTTCATCAAAATGACACGGTACAAAATAATATATCTAAGCAGTTTCCATCAGGTATATATATGGAGTTTTGTTTTAAAGGAGGCAAGGTGGGTTAGTGTTTTTAAATGTTGAGGAAGTGAATTTCATAAAAGTGGTCCCGAAAAGGCTAGGCTTGATTTGAATAAGTCAATGCGAGGTAGTGGTAATGGAAGAGTACTGTTCCTGGAGGACCTTTCACACTGTCGTTGTGGAGTAAATTTAGCTGTTAGATACTGTGGATCTTTCTTGTGGAGAATTTTAAACATAAGTATGCACTTGTTGTAAACGAGTTGTTGCCGAAGGCCGAGAAGTTTGAGACTTTACAGTTTTTCAGCGGTAGGAATGGGTCTTATATCTACATTTTTAATGGCTCTTTTGTATAGTGAATTTAGTTTTTTGATATGCACATCACCGCTACCATTCCAAACAGTGGAGATGTAATCAACATGGGATCTAATGTGCGCATGAAAAAACATTTTTCGTGTATTTATGTCAGTCACACTTCTCAACTGTGATAAAAGAAATATATTTTTTTATATCTTCTTACAGATGTTAGTCACATGTTTCTCCCAACTTAGCTGCTCATCTATACGTATTCCAAGGAAGGTGAGTTCATGAACTTGTTCAATAGGTTGGCAGTTAAGACTGAGCGTTAGTGGAGGGGAGTGAAGTTGATGTTTTTGTCGTGAGGTGATTAACATGCTCTTCGTCTTATCCGGATGTAGTACCATGTGGTTTTTACAGCACCAATCAGAAACTTCGTCAAGACTGGATTGTAAATGACGACTAATATCATGACTGTTCTTACCAGGAAAGTGAAGGCTTGTATCGTCCGCAAAGAGATTACAATTAACGTTAGGGTCGGAAATATGTAAAGGAAGGTCATTTATGAAAAGTAAAAATAGGAGGGGTCCTAGAATTGATCCTTGAGGAACTCCAAATTTAACATGGCCTTGCATAGAGTACTGACCATGGACGTATACTTTTTGCTTTCGGTCTTCCAAATAGGATCTGAGAAAAGATATTGTAGCTTCGTCCATGTGGTATATTGTAAGCTTATGTAAGAGAATCTCAAGGTCAACAAGATCAAAAGCTTTTTTAAGATCTAGGGAAACTGCTCCCGACATTAAATTTTTATTAATTGACTCTAGCCAGTAATCTACAATATGTGTGAGTGCTGACTGGCATGAATGGGTCGGACGAAAACCGGACTGATGAATGTTTAGTAAATTACTCTTCTCAAGGAAATTAAGAAGATGCTTGTGAATGTGCCGCTCTAATGACTTTGACAAGACTGAGAGCAAAGAGATCGGTCGGTAATTCTGAATATCTTCAAGGTTTTTAGTTTTGGGGATGGGAACTACCTTTGCTTCCTTCAGGACTGTAGGAAAAGTACTTTTATTTATACACAGATTAAAAATGTATGTAAGGGATTGTATTGTGTAAGGCAATGACAATTTTAGCGATTGGTTATCGATATCATCAATCCCTCTACTTTTCTTATTCGGCATGTCAGAAATATACTTGCCGACTTCTGCTATTGATAAATTAGGAATTACGTATTTTTGTGCTATATTTGTTGCTTCGCTGAAACATCTCAGAAGACTTGAGATACTATATTGCGTACTGGTATTTAATGCCGATTGAGCTAGATTTTCGGCGGCTGATAGGAAATACTTGTTAAATTTGTCTGAGGTTAAATGAGATGGTATTTCTGGGGCTGTTTTTCCTTTAGTAATAGCATTTAGTGCTCTCCAAATGGATGCTGTGTACCAGATATTTTAATTGATTACGTTGTTTTTTGTAGTCATCAAAGCGTTTTTCTTTTCTAAGTTTGTCTCTGAGCGACATAGCATTTTTAATGTCTAATGTTAACCAGGGCGGCATGGTAGCATGTTTAACGCGTTTTACTCTGAGGGACTCCGAGGAACAGACTCATCCAGCAAGACAAGGCATTGTCAGGGCAAGTGTGGCAGTATACATCATCAAATGATGTATTGTGCAAATCGTGCATGAATTTATCCCTATCAAATGTTTTATAAGAACGATACGTTATAGTTGTGTGTTTGTTTTTCTTTGACCTATCAAGATTCAGGGCAATTGTACAACATACCGGGTTATGATCACTAATGGCTAAGGTTGGGACATTCGCACTAGTTATTCTGTCCTTGTTGGTAACATAAATATGATCAATGAGCGTGGATGGTGTAGGTGTGATTCTAGTTTGTGCTTTAATTATTTGTGTCAAACCAAATAGCGATGTGGTCGTGATCCATGCTGCATTTGATCCCTTAGGTCTAGATAGGTCTATATTGAAATCACCTAGGAGAAATATGTCACATTTGCTCTGACTTGCCTTGTCCATCAAAGCTGTAAACTCATCAAACCAATCCCAGCCGGCTGCCGGATTTCTATAGACAAAGCCGATTAGCCGATGACTGTGGTGTTTTTAACTCGAGCCACATACACTCCACTTTGGTAAATTCTATGTCTTGCCGCCTCTTGGCGTAGCTAGATACAGACGTATGCATGTAAATCGCTAGCCCTGTGTGTTGAGGCGAAGCGGCATCTTTACGAAATATTTTATAGTTAGGAATAGAGATGGAAGCATTTCTGATTTTATTCTTAAGTCTTGATTCAGAAACACCAAAAATATGGAAGTGTTCAGGCTGGTTCAAAAACACACAGAGATTAGGCACCTTATTGACAAGATGATAGATATTCAGGTGACCTATTTTAAGTCCACCACTACAAAATAAATCATTTTTTGTACCACCGCCAGGCATACTATCACTATGAACGTTAAAGTATATAAAAGTACAAAAATTGTCTTCTATGAAGAGGTATATATATAAAAAAGCTTTGTGACAAGGAAGGTTTTGTACACAAATAGAACTACAGAAACAACACTGCAAAGTCACTATCACTAAGCTGCCCATGTGAGGCTGAGGGCTGGCACTGGAGGGGCTGGGGGTAAAAGAAAGAAGGGTACGGGTACATAGGCCGACCAGTCGGGGCAACAGGCGGGGGGCTCATATACTGTGGAGCATAGCCGTAGAGGGGTCGCTGTTGCTTCGGGTCAGTGGTCGGTGCATCCTTTGATCTATCGATCGGCTGGATGGGATTACCCGACATTATCTGGGTAGCTTTTTCACAGGGATTTGGATCAGGCGAAGTTTTCAGCTGTGGCGGCCCTCGGTGCAGTCCACGTACTTGTCGCGAGTTTCTGTCCTCGCTATCATGCTTGTCTTGTTGCGTGTGTTGGCGGGGCCCATCTTTGTGACGCGACATTACGCTGGAGGCGCTGCTAGAGAGAGAGAGAGAGAGAGAGAGAGAGAGGGAGAGAGAGAGAAGGGGGTGGGGGTGGGTGTGTGTGTGTGTGGGGGGGGGGGGTGCTGGGGTTGGCGGCGGGGGCACGAGAGGTCCGACGCGAATGCACAAAAAAATGAAACTTGATGAAGGCAACAGTTTTACTACATCTTGATGAAGGAAACTTGACCGTTAAGTCGGTCTCTGACTGACTCAGGGCTTACGAAATCCAGGCTAGTACATGTACATGTTCCCTTTCCCGTCACCGTTTTTAGTCCATACATGCCAATGTCCAAAAGAGACTCTTCCCCTGAGAAATATTAGTCGATAAGCCACTATTACTCACAGCGTGCAAGCCTAGGGAACTAAGGGACACAATCTACCTGATGCAACCTTCGCAAAGATAGAGTTGTTATGGCAGAGTTGTAGAACTTCTATACTGAACTCTATCGATGATGTGATCCAGACCAAAAAGGTGACTGCCAAGCGTGTGAAATGCAAAGAAGTACCCAACGGAGAAAGAAACACGCTTAGAAAAAACGGTACAACACAATTTATTAATATTTCGGGTAAATACCCTTTGTCAAAATAGACAAACAAACAGAGACATTAGCCGCTACTTATCTTCATATGCAGAAGGAATGTGGCAACTCTTTAGTCTCCGTTGGGTACTTCTTTTCTATCGATGATGTGACAATCAAATGCTTGTTTATTTATTTATTTATTTATTTATTTATTTATTTATTTAACCACCAATAGCCAAATTATCTCAAGTTGTAATTTAAGTATATTCACTAATATTTGTAAAAACTGGATGATCGACAGTGTTAGCTCAAGGTTAGCGTAAGATTTGTGTCTGGGAAGCTGGCAAGCTAATCTGGCACAATGATACTCTGGAGCTTTCATCACTGATCAGTCTTTTCACCTCGCGCTGTGGTGTGACAGTCTCAACGCCTGCAGATCGCATTCGACTTGTGTGCTATGTTCATTGTACTTTAGTCACAACTTGTGCGTCAAGAGGGTCATTTGGTGACAATAGAAAAAGGTCCACATTGAAGAAACACTTTGTGAAAACTTAAAAATCTAATAATAATAATACAATAATACAGTTATTATATAGGCGCTTTTTCTCAATTTTTGGGCAAATCGACTCAAAGCGCCCCGAACTGAAACCCAACACGCACACTCACGTAACAGACACGGATTTACGCCATTTAAGACAAACACAGTACAAGACAGACGAAGGGCCAGTTCAGCTACTGAAGTTACAGAGATTTTTGATCACTTGTATTTGAAATTTGTAAAGTGGCCTGAAACCGGTACCACTGAAAGTGTGTGTGTGTGTGTGGGGGGGGGGGGGGTGCATTGAGAAAGCCGCGACACATAGATACACTAACATATTCAAATTCACCTGGAAACTAATCATACAATACAGGAGATAGTATGCACGACTGTCCAACTGTGTACTTCAAAGAATTATTTATCAATCAGACACTTATCAACACACTTCACTGACCTAGTGTATGTTTGACTTCAGTGTTATACAAAGACGGTATGCGCCATTTGCAGAAACTCAAGTGCCTGAAACAGTGTTTGGACTTTTACGTAATGTGAGGTTGACAAGGTCCTGAACCCCTGTCATGTCTTCCGCTGCTTGGTCCCAGTGAGCAATGCCCTTCGGACGCGGACGTCGTCCGCGATTGGCCCGCGCACGGCCGTGCGCGGGCAAATCGCAGCCGACGTCATCTCCGACGTTGGACACACTGGGGTTGTGTCAAAGCAAATTCCAACGCCCCATTTGTAATGCGCGCATACACTGAACTTCAATCAGTATGGATCTAGTGCAGTCTGTTGCAGTCCAAGGGAAGAGAAATTCTGACGAATTTTCCTACCCGATCTACTTAGATGTGCTGGTCTGTGTTTTGGGACCTTACGGCTCACAAACCAGCTCTTATACACAGACGTTGATCCACCAACACACCGTGTCCAAAGTTCCTACACAAGTCTATGCAGAATCTTACTGTGTCTAACTAGACTGTCGCACTTTGCGCTCAACGCACGTACTGTTTTTTTTTTTTTTTTTTTTTTTGTTTTTTTTTTTTTTTTTTATCCTGTGATGATCTCTCACGGCTGATCGTCTGTGACAGTTAACCCCTCCACTTCCGAGAAAAAGTGCACGCGATCTAACTGTAAGAGGCATAGATCCTCGTGATCCCCCGCGACTGCGCATGCTCATGACGATCTACCATGATGCTTCTTGCTGAGACCACTTTGTGCGGCCACACAGGGCAATTAGGTTACGCCCCCTTTTCACACACTGTTATCTGTTAGCCTCTTGCAGCATAAAACTATGAATGAAAAACTTTTCTGGCCAAACAAAAAAAATCCACGCGGAGCACATCACAGGAGAAACATTTTCAGCAATTCTTAAAAAAATTAAGAGTTAGCGTTTTTCACAAACACTCAAATGCACTAAGTACCCATGACAAAACTGTCGTCTGCAAGCCTGCATACAACCGTGCACATGCCCCAATTAGGCTCCCATGAACACACTAGGTCGACTAAAATTACCCAGAATTTGCTCTTTTTCACACCACCTGTCATGCCTTTTGTTGCTCAAAACGCAAAAAAAAGGCACAAAATTGAAGTTTTACACCCTAAAAAAAATTGCAAAAAAGGAGGAATTTTTTAAAACTATTTCTGGCGGAAAAGTTACTACATGCACCGGAAGCAATTGCCCTGTGTGGTATGTGCATGTTCTTTGGACAGTTCGGTGAACACAGAATTCAAAAACACCAATGCACGTCCGTTGGTCGGGAAGGGGTTAATGACAGACCGACACACTGCTTATATTATTGTCCAGACTGATGCAGTGCATCAGACCTCCCGGTGACAGTTTTTCCATAAAATACACCCACGCGATCACCTCACCACAGAGAGTCCGAAGTAGCTCAGGCGGTTAAGCTGTCGGAGCAAGAGAGCGAAGGGAATCGCCGGGTCGTGGGTTCGAATCCCCGTCCCGGCCCCGGTAGCTGGACTCGCAATCCAGGGAAAAAAAGACGGGCTTGCTCCATAGCATGTCCGTTGAAAGGTCCTGGTAAATCAAAGTGGCCCAGTTGCAGTGCGCCTGAATTGATCAGTGTTCAGGTCGTACTCCGTAGGCAGGTCGAACTCCTTGTCCCTCATAACCTGCTCCATTATCACTTCAGTGCCGTGGACGTTAAACCCCGAACTAAAACAAACAAACCTCACCACAGTCCGACTGCACGCCGCCCTCATGACCTCGTGCGCCTGAAGAACAACACGGGAATTATAAATGAGTCCAGCAAAGAGTAAAAGATCCTCGTGCGCTTCTCCACTTACGGAACGCAGATGTAAAGCATCAGCCAAGCAGGTATATCGATTTATTGACTCCTGTCAACGATCTTGTATTGAACACTCGATGGCCTAACTTATTGTTGAAACTCAGTTGGGCTCGTGTCGTGTACTGCGTCATAAGGTCAACAAAAGCCATACATTTGATCGTCATGAACCTTTGTAAGTATGGAAAACAGAGAGACAATGCCAACAAGAGGCATAGATCCTCATGAGCCCCCGCGTTCGCGGGGGCTCATGAGGATCTATACCTCTTGCAGATGGCTGACTCGTCGGTGATGAGCTATGTCTGACTCCATATCATAGCGTACTGTCCCGTGTTGTAATGGTCCGCTGTAGGCGGGCGAGTCATGTATTGGCGACCAGGACTCAAGTCGGGTTATCTGGCCGACCCATCTGAGACAGCTTGCACGTCAGCAAACAAGAACTGAAAGGCGGGCTAGACACGGATTATCTCTCCACCCATCTCTCCACCTTACTCTGTTACTTATCGCAATACACGAGAGTAAATAATCTAGGAGTATTCCTGACGACAAACACCACCCCCCCCCCCCCGCCCTCCCCAACCCCCCACAAAAGTGTAAACATTTAGGGCTTGACCTGTTCACTGCCGTTTGACGCAGTTGTATATATGCAATGTTTATTAATTTAACACTAGAATGTCCTAGCTTTCCCAGGAACATTGATTCAAAGTGGTGTCAGCATGAGGCATAGATCCTCATGAGCGGCAGCAACTGGCAGGGGGGGGGGGGCGGGGGGGGGGGGGGAGGGGGGGCTCATGGAATCGATATCTCTTGCAGTTGGGTGGTGTTCAGATTTTCCCCGCATTCAACAGGTTAATCTTTCGCCAAGACGAACGAAGGCGATTTCAATGCCCGGGCACCGAATTAGCTGTGAACAAATTGTGATCCCACCGGCAGGGTTCGAACCCACTCTTTTAGGATCGAGAGCCAGCACGGTCTCTTGCGTTGAGTGTGCTGAACGGCAGAGTGATCGTACTGCGTACCTATCAATAAATAGTGAGGCTTCGTTTGCAACGAACGACTACCGACAACCAACGAGATCAAAATCACGGTTGATAACCAGCTTGTATCATAATACATACAGACAACACTCCACACATCTCCAAGAGACATAGATCCTCATGAGCCCTCCGGGTCCTTACCCCCTAACCCTATGGGTTCATGAGGATCTATGCCTCTTGGAGATGTTCGGAGTGTTATCTACGCTTTGGTTCAAGCTGTTTGTCCGTCGTAACTTTGCTCTGGTTTGTTGTCGGTAGTCGTTCGTTTCAAACTAAAGCTCGGTTTTTGTGGACGACTGTAGAAACCGCCTGACTGACACTCGTCCTCTTCAGGAGTCTTCAGCTTAATCGTTTCTGCAAATAACTCCTTTACCCGTTCACAATCAGATGCGTCCTTCTCCCTTCACAATCAGGTACGTCCTTCTCCCTTCACAATCAGGTACGTCCTTCTTCCTTCACAATCAGATGCGTCCTTCTCCCTTCACAATCAGGTGCGTCCTTTCCCCTTCGCGATCAGATGCGTCCTTCTCCCTTCACAATCAGGTGCGTCCTTCTCCCTTCACAATCAGATGCGTCCTTCTCCCTTCACAATCAGGTGCGTCCTTTCCCCTTCGCGATCAGATGCGTCCTTCTCCCTTCACAATCAGGTGCGTCCTTCTCCCTTCACAATCAGATGCGTCCTTCTCCCTTCACAATCAGGTGCGTCCTTTCTCCTTCACAATCAGATGCGTCCTTCTCCCTTCACAATCAGATGCGTCCTTCTCCCTTCACAATCAGATGCGTCCTTCTCCCTTCACAATCAGATGCGTCCTTCTCCCTTCACAATCAGATGCGTCCTTCTCCCTTCACAATCAGGTGCGTCATTCTCCCTTCACAATCAGGTGCGTCCTTTCCCCTTCACAATTCAGTGCGTCCTTCTCCCTTCACAATCAGGTGCGTCCTTTCCCCTTCACAATTCAGTGCGTCCTTCTCCCTTCACAATCAGGTGCGTCTTTTCCCCTTCACAATTCAGTGCGTCCTTCTCCCTTCACAATCAGGTGCGTCCTTTCCCCTTCACAATTCAGTGCGTCCTTTTCCCTTCACAATCAGATGCGTCCTTCTCGCTTCACAATCTGGTGCGTCCTTCTCCCTTCAATTTAACACGTCCACTGCCAAATAAAATTAACTCCCACCCAACTGCAAGTGACATAGATTCTCATGAGCCCTCGCATTTGTTGGGTCTTCTGAGGCTCTATGCCTCTCGCGTACACCAATTTTTTAATCAATGTTCCTCGGACGGCTACTCCTCTTTGGCGTTGAATTAACGAAATGACAGAAACACAATTTGTATAACTGGCAATGCAGGGCATAAGTTGTCCGGTTTATAATGGGTCCTACCTAGACCTTCCTACACCCCCCCCCCCCACCCCCCCTCGCCCCACCCCCCAGCCCCACCCCCGCACCCTTAACCTCCCAACTTTTCCTTTTGCTTTTTTTCTCTTAAGTCCTGTTTGGAATGTCTGCCATTGCACCATGAATGTGTTTGCAGTTCTGTGCGTTAAAAGTGCACGTGATTATAATGAGTACGTCCGCAGTACCTCAGTCGACGAAGGTCAAGCTTTGTCCGACGACGGCTCCGAGGACCTTTTGCACCATCACACAAAAAGCTATCGGGCCGACGTCGGCCGCAGTGGGGCCGCACACACTGCTGCTGACTTCAGTCCGACAGCGTATGCATACTGGGACGGGGCTCTGGCCATCTGGAGGTTGTAGACTCTTTCTACATACACTCTTGGCGATAGGGACACTCGCTTGATTATCAACTCTACAGGAGCTAGCTGTGGGACAAAGCCGATATTTCTTCTTGCATGAGACAACATTTATGATGTGTATTGCATGTTTTATGATGTATATGGCATGTTTTATGGTCGATAATCCTCGCCTTATATGACATGCTGTTGGTTGTCAGACTTGATAGTGATATATGGGGAGAGCAAACTAAGCTTTTCACACGTCAGACGAGTTTTATGGATTATTCATGAAAAACATATTGGTGTACAAATCTTGACAAATCTGTAGAGCGTCCTGTTAGTGGAGAACATTGCCGCACTAAATCACAAGCAGTACCTTGACTCTAACAGCATAACGTTTCGTACATGTGAATATAAGGTGTAAAACAGATATAGACAGCGATACTTGTGATTTTTCTCGTTGAAATCCACATTTCACAACGACAAGGACAATGACGACGATCGCTGACAAATGCAACGTTAACAACGACAACGACGACGTTGACAACAACTAGAACAACATGACGACCACAACCACGAAAGCATTTATCGATAATTGAATATTCATCCTAGATAGCACAAAACTAATAAAATAAAATAAAATAAAATAAAATATCTAAACTGAACTGAACTAAAACTAAACTAAACCGAACCGAACTGAACCGAACCGAACCAAAAGAAACCAAACCAAACCAAACCAAGCCTAGCCAAACCAAACCAAACCAAACCAAACCAAACCAACCCAACCAAACAAACAAATAAACAAACAAACAATTAAACAAACAAACAAACGAAACGAAACTAAACTATATAAACCAAACCAAACCAAACCAAACTAAACTAAACTAAAATAAACTAAATTAAAAATAAAACAAAACACAAAAACTGCAAGCAATACCTGTTTCCAAGCTGCAGATCAGTACCGCAGTGAGTACCAAAGATTATTTAAGCTAGCTGAATGCCGCCATCATAAATCACCAGTGAATAGTGTCAGCTTCGCCTTGTCCGCACAAACCCAGCTCTAATACAATACTCCCCTCACCTCTTTCTGTGAGCAGCTAAAAACAGAGGCACTTTAAAAGGAATACTTTCCGTGGCAATAGAAAATGTATGTGAACAGGAGTGTCCCTGAAACTGTCTGATACACAAAGTTATGAAGACAAACTAGACATGCATACAACGTGTGTCCCTTTCGTCTCCAGCATGACCAAAAGTCTGCGTCAAGCTCTAAGTGCACATGGAAAGACATGAGCTAATACCATGATAGTTCAAGGGCAGTGCTTGAGTAGCTTGGCGCCTGGAAGGCGCCAAGCTACTCAAGCACTGCCCTTGAGCTTTTGATGTAGATTCGCTTCTTGCAGTTTGTGTTGGCAACGGAAGTGAAAGACACTGCCAAGATAGGTCCTACACTACCAAATTGAAGCCAAAGTGCATTGCAGTCCAGACCGAAACGTAACGAATTGCCGCAGCCATTTTCTAGTGATTGCTCGTAACGCGCAATGTCCATCTAGTCAACTGATAAAGAAAACGACAGGCACCCATTTTAGCCTGTCTGACGCATTCCATTGGGCACCATAGTTGATCAATTTCGAGAGACATGAACGGATTTGCCGTTTTGCAGACGATTTAAATAATCAAAGAGTCACACGTCCCTGAATTAAGCGGCCTTTTAGCCCCAAGGTCCCATTTCTCAAATTGTGGAGGTGTTGCCTAACGACTATGTACCATTTGCAGGAGATGGCCTGAAGGCGCCAAGCTCATCTGGCACTACCCTTGAATTATCATGGTCAAGCCATCTCCTGCAAATGGTACATAATCGTTAGGCAACACCTCCACAATTTGAGAAATGGGACCTTGGGGCTAAATGTGTTCAACCGCGGGACCGGTGGCTGCCTGCGCTCGGGGCTTAAAATGGACGTGCTAAAATGTATATATGTAAACTTTATCTTGAAATTTGACTGCTGAAAGTTTAAATCCGTGATGCATGAATCGCTAAATGAAGTCGCCTTGAGCCCGTAAAGGTACCCCGTCCTTCCTCTCCACTCCCGCCCTGCACCCCAACCCCCACCCCACCCCCTCCCATTATCCCCACTCCCCCTTTCTTCCCCTTCTTCTTTGGCTGCGACATTTGTGTTGGCCGGCTGGACCCGACCGATTGCATCCAAGTTTGGGCAAACGTCGGCATAAACACTGGGCACCAGCCAGCCGATGCAAATCGTGGCCTTTGTCCTGACAAACTGCGTGATCCTACACGGCAGCTTTATTGAACACTGATCAATAGGTAATTGGACAACGCCGACAGGAGTACGCTGACCTGACAGATTGGGTAAGAGTTATCGTCCGTCATGCTGCACGGCTGGCCGGGCCGTCAAAGCAACAAGGAATAATGTTCACGTCATGGTGTTGTTTTAGCTGGTCGGCATTAACTCATTCTACCCCAGACACACCACAGCAAGACACAGATCGACCATGATAGTTCAAGGGTGATGCCGCAGAATAGCTTGGCGCCTATGGGCGCCAAGCTATTCTGGCATCACCCTTGAACTATCATGGTCGATCTGTGTCCTGCACTGTCATGCAGTCATCAGAGGATAACGGCAACATTGGGGGATTTCGGTGTTGGGGTAGAATGAGTTAATGTCTAATATACGGACGAGCAAAAGAAATGCGACATTTTTGGAATCACCGAAAACACTTAACTCATTCAGCCCGACGAACGTAATTCCCAAAATTTTTAGGCTTCATCTAACGACTATGCACCTGTTACAGGAGCCGACAGGCGCCAAGCTCATCCGGCACTACCCTTGAATTATCATGGTCAACCCATCTCCTGCTGTAGTGCGTCAGAGCTGAATGGGAAAACGTCCAAATCAAACACAATAAGCCAGTGTGTATGGCCACATACACGGATACCTTTCCATTTACTCGGCTATTTGAGATTAACGAGATTACCATTAAGCAGAATATATACACAATCACACACACATTTTACCGCGAAAAATCTCTTGCGATCTCAAATCAAACACATTAAACCAGTGGATGTATCGATCAGCTAAAACAAATTAAGATCACAAAATTGATATTTAAAAAAAAAAAAAAAAGAGGTTAACGCATGTTTTCGCTGAGCGGAAAAATTAAAATCAAACACAGTCAACCGGTTTGTGTGCCAAATACCATATTTGGTGTAGTCGGGTGTTTGAGATTAAGAGGCTTTAAAGTGCTTTTCTGTAAGCAACACACGCCTGCCAGATACACTCCTGTCTTTGGGGTGGCGACTAAGTCACTGGCTGAAACAATCAATTATCGATCAGAGGGGAAACAAAGGGATTTTCCCCTCAACAAACGCTGCATGCTGCAGGTGCGATGTACATTATCATCTTTGCCTTTTACTGATTTCCTGCCTCTTGTTGAATACAATTATATCTGCGTTTCTCAGACGCAATGTTTATCTGTCGTTCAGCCTAACTCTGCACCCAACGCGCAAAAGGCTATCGGGCCGACGTCGTCCTCCGTTGGCCCGCGCACGGCTGTGTTTGTGTGTCTGTGCACGGCTGTGTGTGTCTGCACGGCTGTGGGTGCTGTGCGCGCTGTGTTGGTGCTGGCACGGCTGTGTGTGTCGTGCGCGGCCATCGGCCCGATCGGCCGTGCTTTTGCGCATTGGGTACTGTGACGGCAAAAGACGTTAAGTCGATATTCGTTTAAAAGCGTGATTGTCATGGCGTTACAATGAAAGTCTCGCTTTTGACCCAAAATGGACTAATTTTCTTTTTGCCTTCATGATGATACAGAAGCGTGTTTGCGTGCATAAGAAGGTTGCATACGTGTCGAAATAGCACTGTTGTTGCGTGTCTGTCCTTTGTAATCCCCATGTTACGCGTTTATCAAGATCAAGAAACGACAACAGGTGCAAAGTCATACTGACATGTGTATTGTGTATTGATATGATCGTGAGATTTAGCCTGACGAGAGCATAAAAACGTCTGCCTTACGAAAGCAAATGACAGTATTCAATTTTTGTTGTTGTTGTTGTTGTGAAAAGCGATATTTTCATTACATTACTGTGGCAACCTCGCTTTTGACAAAATAACTTGTCCTTTGTCTTCACTGGGCAGATGTATGTTGGTCTGTGATTTTGGACCTCATGGTCTGAAGCGGTAAGGTACAAAACGCCAGACACCGAAATCTCGATTGCATTAATAACAACCCATTTGTCTGTATGGAATTATGTTGGGGACAGGACGCAAACAGGAAAACACACCTGCATGTATAAGTACAAAATTCACAACAGTTTTCACCCCTCACAGCCGAGAGAGAAAAAAAAAGAGCTATCTAACTGCAAGAGGCATAGATCCTCATGAGCCCCCGCCACTGCGGGGGCTCATGAGGATCTATGCCTCTTGCTGAGACCAGTTTGTGTTCCAGTTCTTTAGACAGTGGCCACATTTCTTCTGCGAATGACGATAAGTAGCGACTGATCTCTCTGTTTGTTTGTCTATTTTGACAAAGGGTATTTACCAGAAATATTAATAAATTGTCTTGTACCCGTCTTTTCAAAGCGCGTTTCTTTCTCCGTTGGGTACTTCTTTGGACAGTGGTGACTTCTGGTCCTTCATAGTCAACACAGATTTCAGAAACAAAATGAACGCACGTTGGCATGGGAGGGGTTAACTCATTTTAAACCTGCCGCGTACGGACACGCGGCCTTTTGTTAACTCGTTTGAGTCTTGCCGCTTACGGATACTCGGCAAATGAAGGGGCTTGCATTGAAAGCTCATTTCAGCACTCGTCTGTGGGCGGAGTCGCCGCTCATTGAAATATTTGTGATGATGATGATGATGATGATGATGATGATGATGATGATGATGATGATGATGATGTTCACTTGTAATGCGCATCCACTCCATGCTAGCAGCATGCTCAGAAAAAGAAAAAACAAACAAACAAACAAACAAACAAAAACCCACTTTGGTGCACAGTAGTGCTAGACTTAAAAGTCAAGAAGCAGGTGGGTCTTGAGGCGCCTCCTGAAGGTGCCAATGCCGTCAATGTCCCTCAAGGATTGTGGCAGTCCATGCCACAGCCTAGGTCCACTGTGTGAAATGCCCGGAAACCAAGTCGCTTCTTTGTGTGGCTTTCAACACTTGGGGTGCAGAGTTTGGACCGGACAGCAGAACGCAGCTGCCTCGGAGGGTTACTACGTCACAAGACAGCAGCCGTGGCGTTTGCATTAACTCATTCGAAACTTCAAGCATCCGGATACGCGGCATAAAGCAGCGTATCCGGATGCTTCTCGTCTCGAACGTGTTAACTTATTACATATATCCCGGAAACTGAAACTCAGTGCCGGAATGCATTGTCATTCTTGCAAAGGTGTGTGTGTGAGTGTGAGCCGGCTATTGATGCGTGTCACTTTAGTTTTTGTAAAATTTATTGTAGCGTTTTATTTCTTGTACTTTTTGTTCTGTGATTTTTGATTTTGTAAAGCGCTTAGAGCACCATTTATTTGGAGGTCAAGCGCTATATAAAGGTACCTTATTATTATTTATTATTATTATTATCATAGTAACTTCCGCAAACGTCCGGTAGGCGTCTGTACCGACCAGCCCGCAGCGCATACATCGGCCATGATAGTATCGACCGAAGCTAGTAGCAAATTAGCTCATGTAATCTGGCGATTACATGGTGAATGTGTTAGAAAAAAGAAAGCGAAAGTGTGGTACGCGTTATCAGTATTTCCCCTCACCGACTTCGCACGTGCATTGCTCGCTCAGCCACGAACGACTACTCTGCCGTACAGACGGCACATGTAAATGAAAGGATCGGAACTGGAGTGCAGTCTTTGCGAACGTCTTTAGTCTGCAAGAAGCATAGATGTTCATGGTCCCCTGCAGCGTTACGGTGCTCTTTGTTTACCTATATAGGTGAGCAGGGCTTGCGAACATGGACCAACACTTTTTCACGTCAGTTACTGAGTAATCCGGCTCAGTCACTGAGGAGGTCCTGGTTTTATGAGATGACACAATGTTGGCGCGAGTACTGATTGGAGAGTGTAGGCTTGGACCAGCGCAAACAAACGGTCAACGACCTCCGCCTTTAAATAAAGAATACAGATGTAAACAAGTAAGTTTAACAAGAGACAAGCAGTTGCGGGGGCTCACGAGGATTTATGTCTCTTGTCGCTGGCTAATGCCGGTCGGAGACTGAGAGAAAAAGTTCAGGCCTGATTTAACACAGACTGTTACATCACAAGCTAAACCCGGGGACTTTCTACAGTCTGAGGAAGTGAGGGCTTACATCTGCCATTAGTGACGGAGTCTCATCGGACCCAGCAAGCAGCGGGACCGCATGAGACCCTACGCGTGTTGCAGATGAAAAGACCCAGGCGAGCGGAAAGGGAAACTGGCGGGCTACGTCTGCTCAGAGAAGGGACTTCAGCGGAATGTATGAGAAGGGAAAGGAAATACTGGTGTAACATCGAGATGGGAGAGGAAACTCTGTAACTAGAAGACTGGAGCACGTGCAGCTGGGCTACGGTGCACTCGGTGTGTTTTGCCATTCATCAGTTCAAGAAGACTAGCGGTTTCCTGTGTTTTGGTTCAAGTTTTGTTTTTTGTTTTTTGTTTGTAAAAGAGCAAAATGTGCGATGGTCTGTGATTTTGAACCTCTCGGCTTGAGGCCCAAACTCATAGACCAGCACACACGTGTAGCTTTTAAGTCATATGTGTGTTCAAAGATTCTGAGAATTTCTCTTCGGTGCTGAATAACCATTTAGTGTCCATGGATACGTTCTTCAGTCCTCAACCCAGCCTTGTGAATAGGAATAACGTGCGCGCTGGCTGCTTCATTCTCTAGAGCTTCACTTTGAGTCGGATACGGTTTGAATTCATTACACCCATGAGAGTGAAATTGTATTTTTTTTTTAAAGATATCCTTTGAGGTCAAAGTGAAAGTTCTGGAGACACATCGACCGTGATAGTTCAAGGGTGGTGTCGGAATAGCTTGGCGCCTGCAGGCGCCAAGCTATTCTGACACCACCCTTGAACTATCATGGTCGATCAACAGCTTGTGTTAGCACGTCCTGGTTTTATGAGATGACACAATTCAGCTTCATCAGACACGAAGTATCTCTTCTTCAAGGCTTCCATCGTTACCTTGACAACCGGAGAGTTACCGGATGCAGTTTTTACGCAGCTCACCTGGGCCGGGCCATCCGTATAAGCAGACCGCGGCCAGATCGACTGGATCTTCAGACTTTGCCTGGAATAAAACAGCTCAACTCCTGTGGACTGACCAATAGCTGATTTCACTATGGATCGTGACTCGTGTATATTACAGAGGTGGAGACTAGCACTGCTGTTGTGGATCTCATTGTGCGGGCCTGTACAGGTCAGGGGGCAGTCGGGTAAGTTCATTTCATTCCTCAGTCCGGCAAATGTCCAGTGGTGTTTGTCTTTGTGATTAGTGAGGATACGTTTAGGCGAGCGACTCCCAGCAAAGAACGAGATGCGAGGCCACGGTGGATAACCATTTTCTACGGTAAGCATAGGCAGCACTCCAAACATTTCCAAGAGACATAGATCGCTTCGTGAGCCCCCAAAAACATCACCTATATTGTATCTCTGGTTGTCGTCTCGAGATGGAACGGCCACGATAGCTCAAGGGAAGAGGAAGACTGGTAGCTTTGCGACTTCCCAGGTGACACACGGGGATGGCAAGATCTTTGAACTACCATGCATGGCTAATCCGTCCAGATCGCTGCTTTTACAGTTCTTCTTTCCACAGCTAGGGCTTGCCGCTATAGACCGTCGGATAGGAAATGAACACCTCATCCCACCCACCCCGCCCCTCAGCTGGGTCACGGAGACCACATTTTTTCGGAAGCCTATCACCTATGAAGACGAACCGTAGGTGTTTGCCAAATATAAATACCGTATTGAATATAGGAGGGCATGTACTATGGTCATATTTTCCTTCTGTGGGCCCTATATTTTGCTTTTGGGGGTAGGGTTGGTGTTAACAATGCAGTTTCCGTAAAAAAAAGCACACAAAACTAAATGACTGGTATCTTTGGAAACAGAATACATTTACCTACCATTTACAATGATTAAATGTCTAAAAAGCAAAATGGTGACGTCATCGCGGCGCCATCTTTTTTAGTTTTCATTATCCGTGAAATAGCCTTCTTGCCAAAAGAATAGGTGTCCAATCTTTGACATACTATGATGAAAACATATATACCAATGTAATAATATATCATCAGTGGAAAAGTAAACGATTCAATTATTTCCACTGGTGACCTTAAAAAGGTTTTATTTAAAGGTCAAAGTCACTAAAGTTGTACTTTTGGAAAAAAAAAAACATATTTGTGAAAATGTGATAACAAATCTTACAAAAAGTGATAACATGTAAGAAATTGCTATGAATAATTGATAAACGATTAGACGTGACCTTCACGAAGGTCAAGGTCGCAGTTTTCGAAGAGTTTGTAAGAATATTCACTTTACAATAGGGACCAAACATTTGCTTTGATTTTAGGAATATTTGCTCACAACACCTATAGGATCTCTTACTATTGAATCATATTTTGTTGAGTTGAGATTATCAGGAACATTATAATATAGACACCCTTTATAATTAAGGTCAAGGTCACAATATGTACAACTGTGCACTCAATCTGATAAGTTAACTGTTCCATGGTCCTGAAATTCTTTCTCTATCTCTCTCTCTCTCTCTCTCTCTCTCTCTCTCTCCTCTCTCTCTCTCTCTCTCTCTCTCTCTCTCTCTCTCTCTCTCTCTCTCTCTCTCTCTTTTCAGGTTTTTTCACTTGCCTCCCACATTCTGTGTGTTAGAGCGGACTGATATTCTTTTGCTTTGTTTTATTATTTCAGCTCTTATTTGCCTTTGTATCATTTATAAGCTTTTTTATTTGTACTCTTTGGTATTGACATACATTAGCAATCATGGTGTATGATCGCCAGTTACATATTGGCCATTTAAATGTTTATCATTTAACTAACAAAGTTTCCGATCTGTGTGTGCTCTTGAGTCAATCCAATCCATTTCACTTGTTTGGTGTAACGGAATCGCGTCTCAATCGTAACATCAGCGATGAGGCCGTTTCTATCCAGGACTTCACTGTACTGCGCCGCGACGCTGAATACCCGGGACATATGGGTATTGCAGTATACATTCATAATTCAATTAGCGGTATTACTCGCAGGCGTGGGGACCTGGAGTCAAAAACCGTAGAATGCATTTGGGTTGAGTTCATCATCATCATCATCATCAGTCCCTTGCCCGAACTGGGCGTTGGGGGGACTGAAAGGCAGCAGCAACAGACAGTGCTCTCCACTGAGTTCTATTTTGGGCGGTGGCAAGCAAGTCTGGCATCTCGAGTTCGGTCCATTCTTTTATGTTTGCGACCCAACTCTTTCTCTGACGACCTCGCCGACGACTTCCTTCGAGAGTGCCTTGGAGGATAGTCTTGGACAAGGTGTTGTGTCGGGTCACGTGGCCAAACCAAGCAAGCTTGCGCCGTTTCACGGTTGCCAGAAAGGGTTCATGTGGGCCCACCAGGGAAGTGACGATGCTCCGTACATATTCGTTGGTCTTGTGCTCGCGGTACGAGATGCGGAGCAACTTCCTCAGGCACTTGTTCTCAAAGGCCTGGATTTTCTTTTCTGAGTCTGCAAGCAGTGTCCAAGTCTCACAGCCGTAGAGTAGAATAGACACTACGAGGGACTTGTAAAGCCTGTACTTGATGGTGAAGCTGATGGAGTTACTTCGCCATATCCTGTCCAGCCTGGCCATTGCGGATGTTGCTGTACCTATCCTGATACGGATCTCTGCTATGCAACTACCGTCTTTGGACAGGGTGTCTCCCAAGTACTTGAAGCTATTGACCTCTTCTAGCTTCTGGCCGTTCATGTGAATGTTGCTGCTGCTGTCGCTTGTGGTGTTGATCATCACTTTGCTTTTATCCGTACTGATCTCCATGCCATAAGACCCTGCGCTACTTGAAAGTTTGTCTGTCAGGTTTTGGAGCTCACTATTGCTGCCTGCCATGAGGTCAATGTCGTCTGCGAATCGAAGATTGCACAGGGATCTGCCACCAATAGAGATTGAAGTATGGTGGTCGTGGAGGGTTTCCTGCATGATCTTCTCCAGGAATATGTTGAAAAGGACAGGAGAGAGCAGGCATCCTTGACGGACACCGATCGTCGTCCTGAAGAACTCGCCTGACTGATTGTTAAGTAGAACCGCGCTGCAGGCGTTCTTGTAAAGCGCTTCTATCATTTGGATCAGTCCCTCCTCTATGTTGAACGATCTCATGACTTGCCAGAGTCCGTCGTGCCAGACGCGATCAAATGCTTTCCTGAAATCAATTGGGTTGAGTTAAGGGCAAACAAATCCAGCCCCGTGCTGGTCGGGTACATTTACAGGAACCCAGCATCAACATTTCAATGGTTCGACGACTTTATCGCCATGATGGATAAGGTCAGACAGTCCAGCTCTGAAATTTTGATCCTAGGCGATTTCAATATTAACATGTTTTTGAATAACCCTGCTTGGGAGTGCACCATGTCTATGTTTGGTTTAAAGCAGCTAGTTAAAACAGCAACTCGTGTTAGTCCAACTTCCTCCACCCTTATAGACCACATATATACAACTACTCAATCAAGGGTGATGGCAGTAGACGTGCTTCAGGTAGGGATTAGCGATCACTACCCGGTGTGCTGTTGCTTGGCATTAAAAGCGGATAATTCATTCCGAAAACATCAGCACACGACTATTAGATACAGATCACTTAAACACTTCAACAAGGAAACATTTCTTTGTGATTTAAGTAGCACACACTTTGATACAGTGTACTACCATAATGACCCCAACGATGCTTTGTCTGAGTGGTACGGATTGTTCCTTGGTGTTCTCGATAAACACGCTCCATTCAGAGAGAAACGGGTGAAGAACCCCCAGCTTCCTGCCTGGTTAAGTAAAGAAATCAAGGATGCCATGCAGCTCCGAGTTGACTATAAAAGAAAGAAGGATTTTGTTGCTTATCGAAGGCAAAGAAACCATGTTAAACATTTAGTGAGGAAAGCTCAAAGGTCACTTTTTCACCGTCTTATGAACGGAAAGAAAGATGTCGTATCTGTGTGGCGAGCGATCAATGCTTTGACGAGGTCCAAAAATACCGCACAATGTACACAGTTATCAGCTGATATCTTGAATCAGCATTTCCTCTCGGCTGCCAGTACGTTGCTAAAAAATACATATTCTGGTCAGTCTTCAGCTGTGTCCGAAAAGCTAAAGACGTTTTGTGCAGAACGGCTGGACCCTGATACGTCATTCAGCATTCCGCTGTTAACGATATACGACGTGGGAAAATCCATCTCGTACTTAAATAACAAACGTACGTCTGGCCATGATGGTATTAGTAGCTCAGTTCTGAAAATGGCCCTGCCGTATATTGTAGATACCTTGACATATATATACAACCTTTGCATAAAGCAGGGGATATTTCCATCTTCTCTAAAAACAGTCAAAGTGATCCCACTACCTAAAACGAAAGACCTTGCCGACCCTAACAAGTTCAGGCCCATTTCGCTACTGTCAACACTGTCGAAACCGATATAAAGACACATTCACACACACTTACAACACTTCTAGAAAAACACAAACTCATACATCCATTACAATCTGGCTTTCGGCGGAAACACTCCTGTCACACAGCATTGGTACACCTTGTTGACAGATGGCTTACTGCCATACATAGCAGTCAAATGATTGGAGCAGTATTTTTGGACCTTTCAAAAGCATTTGACCTCGTCAATCCGACTCATGAAACTTTAGTTCAAAAACTTAATGTCTATCAACTAAGCGCAGACACACTTGCCTTCCTTACGTCATATCTGCATGGGCGTACGCAGTATGTCTACGTGAATGGTAAAAACTCACCTGAAGGGGTGATAGAGCACGGAGTACCACAGGGATCGATTCTTGGTCCATTATTGTTCTCTGTCTTCATAAACGACCTTCCATTACATATATCTGACTCCAGTGTAACTTGCAGTCTTTTTGCAGACGATGGAACACTGGACGTTTCGTCATCAGACGTAACATGTATGGTGAAGATTCTCCAAGACGGTTTAAATGAGATATCTGAATGGTGCAGACATAACGCCATGATACCTAATCCCACTAAAACCAAATGCATGCTGATTACCACACGGCAAAAGCATCAGTTGAACCCCCCTCCCCTTCAACTAACACTTAACGGCCAGCCTGTGGAGCAAGTCAGGGAACAACGCGTGCTTGGAATCAACTTAGACGACAAGTTGTGCTGGCAAGGCCACATTACTAAACTGTGTAAAATAGTATCTAAAAATGTATTCCTCCTGTCGAAATTGAGACATTTCGCTGATGAGCCAACAAGGAAACTCTTCTACTATGCCCATATTCAGTCACATTTGGATTATGCCTCATCTATTTGGGACGGTAGTAGCGATGCTAATTTAAAAAGTCTGAACTCGCTCCACAGAAGAGCCATTAAACTCATTGTTGACAGACCCTCAGAAGTCATTAATACTGACAATAAGTTCAAGCTGTTAGACATTTTGCCACTTGAAAAACAGTTTAAGTATAATAAGTTGGTGCTCATGCGCAAAATCACCCTCTCAGAAACACCAGCCTATCTCAATAGTTTGTTCCACTTTGCTCATGCGAGGTCCAGTCGAACACCAGGGAACAATCTTGTTGTACCGATGCCTCGACTGGACATTTATAGGTCGTCGTTGTCCTATTCTGGTGCAAAGTTATGGAACTCTATCTGCGGATGTTAGAGCCGCGCCATCGCTTAAAACTTTCAAGACCAAGCTGCTCAAACATCTAGACAAAACTTAATTTTTCTTTTATTTTTTATTTCAATTTTTATTTTTACATGTAGCACTCCATGCCTTATGCGGCATTTCCCGGATAGTCTGCAGTCTCTTCTATGAACGCATGTAATATACCGCTGGCATTCCAGCAAGCCGCATTATGTAATATCCATGACCCCATGGACTCGGCTGGCCAGACGGGATGCCGTCGATAGACACAGCATTGGGCGCTCGCAAGGCGTGGCAGTGCTGTGGTTTCTTCGCGTCGACCCGCGCGCGCGGTGGTTGCGGGATCGCTATACAAGTCTAGTCTAATTCCATGGCAGACTATAGCATCTAGCTGTGCGCGGTTTAGTGGCGCGGGGAGGCCGCTATCGCGTGTGTGTGCGGGTGTGTGTTTATCTGTGTGTGTGCAAGTGTATGTGTGTGCACGCGCGCATCCCTACGTGCTTGCGCACGCGCGCGCGCGCGCGTGTGTGTGTGTGTGCGAGTGTGTGTGTGAGCGCGCGCGCGCGTGTGTGTGTGTGTGTGTGTGTGATGGTGTGTGTGTGTGTGTGTGTGTGTGTGTGTGTGTGTGTGTGTGTGTGTGTGTGTGTGTGTGTATGCCTGTTTATGTTTGTTGGAGTGAGCCGTGTTGATTTTTATGATGAGAACAATAGCGGTTTTATGTACAAAATCCTTTATACTTTTTATATTTGCTGTAGTATAGTTTTAAGTGATAGAATGTATGTGTACATGATATACTGATGTGTGTGTATGTGTGTGTCAGTGTGTGTGTGTGTGTGTGTGTGTGTGTGTGTGTGTGTGTGTGTGTGTGTGTGTGTGTGTGTGTGTGTGTGTGTGTGTGTGTGGAGGGTTGTGCAGGCTTGGCTTGGCGCCTGTAGGCTACAAGCTAATCTGGCACAAGCCTGTGCACGCGGCAATTGCACACCGGCGCGCGCATGTGTGTGTGCCTGTACGTTATTTTGTTTTGTAGTGTGTAGCAAGGACAAGAATGAAAACAGGTTTGCGCACCTATTCTTTTATCCTTGGAAAATAAAGTTTCATTCATTCATTCATTCATTCATTCTCTCTCTCTCTCTCTCTCTCTCTCTCTCTCTCTCTCTCTCTCTCTCTCTCTCTCTCTCTCTCTCTCTCTCTCTCTCTCTCTCTCTCTCTCTCTCTCTCTCTCTCTCTCTCTCTCTCTCTCTCTCTCTCTTTAGTTGTTCATCCAGGCCCCGTGCATAAGCATCTCTCTTGGCTTGACTTCGCGAACGAAGATTTTATAGGAGTTGCCCACGACGTCTGCAGGCTTGTTCGTGGCTGCGGAGGCCAATCCGAGACAGGCAGGTTCGACCGCAGTGGCTGCAGGGGAAGGTATGGCCAGGGTTCTGAGCTGCGGCATCTGTTTTTTCTCCTGAGCCGCTTGTCCTTAAGGCTAGCTCTGTGAGAGTCCTCAAAGGAGACAGCTGCCTTGTAAATGGTGGAGCGCCAGGTGTCACGGTCCGCAGCAAGCGAATATCTGCCTGTGTTTGTACATGATTGTGTTGCAGTGAATCCTCGTGGCATCACCAATACCTCATGTTAAGTACAGCCAGTGCGACACAATTCAAACCTCGATTTCGTCAGACAGTGCCGATACAAGATTGTGTCACAGAGACTCTTTATAACATTAACTATATTTAATGTTACCTGAATCGCTGCGACACAGTGCATGCTGCAACGATTTATTAAACAGTACAGTTCACAAAATTGTGCCACAGAGACTCTTAATGACATTAACAAAACTTAATGTTATTTGTGTCACTGCGACACAATAATAATATGCGATGATTTAGCATATCAAACTATGCTGATACAAATTATGCTGATACAAGATTGTATCACAGAGACTCTTCCTAACATTAATGAATCTTGGTGTTGTGTGCGTCGCTGCGACACAATGGAAACCATGATTTAGGTTATGAAACTATATTGATACAGAAGTGTGTCACAGAGACTCTTCATAACCTTTGTTACAAAATACCAAATATAACTATTCTCCTAAACCAGTCCTCACCATTTCACAATTTTGGATTTACGGAATCTCGTCTAACAGCTAACATTAGTGACCATGCCATAGCTATATACAATTACTCCATTCTCAGGCGAGATGCATCTGCCCCCGGCCATACTGGCCTAGCTGTGTACGTACACAATTCCATCAACAACTATGTAAAGAGGCGTTGTGATTTAGAATCCCCTAATATAGAGTGCATGTGGTTAGAAGTTAAAACGACCAAGTCCTCGCCTGTTCTGATAGGTTTTGTATATAGAAACCCAGCGGCCTCAGCCTCCTGGCAGGACGAGTTTGTATTAATGATGGATGTGGTTCAGGAGTCCAAAGGTGATGTACATATCTTGGGAGACTTCAACATAGACTTGCAAAAGCAAGGACACACTTCGTGGAGATCCATGTTGAATT
>BTPG01000008.1:4989214-5009214 GCA_036245525.1 Semisulcospira habei | reverse complement strand
TGGACGGTCTGCCCGGCCCATATGGCTGTTTGGGCTTACTGGACGGTCTGCTCGGCCCATATGGCTGTTTGGGCTTACTGGACGGTCTGCCCGGCCCATATGGCTGTTTGGGCTTACTGGACGGTCTGCCCGGCCCATATGGCTGTTTGGGCTTACTGGACGGTCTGCCCGGCCCATATAGCTGTTTGGGCTTACTGGACGGTCTGCCCGGCCCATATGGCTGTTTGGGCTTACTGGACGGTCTGCCCGGCCCATATGGCTGTTTGGGCTTACTGGACGGTCTGCCCGGCCCATATGGCTGTTTGGGCTTACTGGACGGTCTGCCCGGCCCATATGGCTGTTTGGGCTTACTGGACGGTCTGCCCGGCCCATATGGCTGTTTGGGCTTACTGGACGGTCTGCCCGGCCCATATGGCTGTTTGGGCTTACTGGACGGTCTGCCCGGCCCATATGGCTGTTTGGGCTTACTGGACGGTCTGCCCGGCCCATATGGCTGTTTGGGCTTACTGGACGGTCTGCCCGGCCCATATGGCTGTTTGGGCTTACTGGACGGTCTGCCCGGCCCATATGGCTGTTTGGGCTTACTGGACGGTCTGCCCGGCCCATATGGCTGTTTGGGCTTACTGGACGGTCTGCCCGGCCCATATGGCTGTTTGGGCTTACTGGACGGTCTGCCCGGCCCATATGGCTGTTTGGGCTTACTGGACGGTCTGCCCGGCCCATATGGCTGTTTGGGCTTACTGGACGGTCTGCCCGGCCCATATGGCTGTTTGGGCTTACTGGACGGTCTGCTCGGCCCATATGGCTGTTTGGGCTTACTGGACGGTCTGCCCGGCCCATATGGCTGTTTGGGCTTACTGGACGGTCTGCCCGGCCCATATGGCTGTTTGGGCTTACTGGACGGTCTGCCCGGCCCATATGGCTGTTTGGGCTTACTGGACGGTCTGCCCGGCCCATATGGCTGTTTGGGCTTACTGGACGGTCTGCCCGGCCCATATGGCTGTTTGGGCTTACTGGACGGTCTGCCCGGCCCATATGGCTGTTTGGGCTTACTGGACGGTCTGCCCGGCCCATATGGCTGTTTGGGCTTACTGGACGGTCTGCCCGGCCCATATGGCTGTTTGGGCTTACTGGACGGTCTGCCCGGCCCATATGGCTGTTTGGGCTTACTGGACGGTCTGCTCGGCCCATATGGCTGTTTGGGCTTACTGGACGGTCTGCCCGGCCCATATGGCTGTTTGGGCTTACTGGACGGTCTGCCCGGCCCATATGGCTGTTTGGGCTTACTGGACGGTCTGCCCGGCCCATATGGCTGTTTGGGCTTACTGGGCGGTCTGCTCGGCCGTTGGCCCACCACTTGCGATATTTGAAAAAGGGCTAAATGCCTTTTAGCACAGTAATAGTACGGTTTTTACCGACAACAAGTGTGTGGTTAGTTTTGTGTTGTTGTTTCTGACCCTTGGATTGTGCCGTCTATCAGGATGTTTTACGCTGCTATGATCTGTCATAGTAGTATATTTTTTATTAGGATCATAGATAGCTCAGTTCACTACTGACATAGTATAGAAGTAAACTTCGGAATATATCTAGCCAAGGTGGGCATTTCATGTGTTGCCCCTCATGATCGTAACAGAAAAGACGCATCCCTGAACTGCTGTTTCGATTCCACATGCCCACATTTCAATTGCAAACCCTTACCTATACCAGCCATTTTTAAAAACACGACACAGCGACATACGCACGCGTATGCACGCACCATGGCACACACACACACACACACACACACACACACACACACACACACACACACACACACACACACACACACACACACACACAGATCAAATAAATGATTCCGGCATTAGAACTGCTATTGCATTGCAACTAAGTAGTACCCAACGGAGAAAGAAACACGCTTAGAAAAAACGGTACAACACAATTTATTAATATTTCGGGTAAATACCCTTTGTCAAAATAGACAAACAAACATTGCATTGCAACTAGTATTAGAATCCCCTCATTCATACGCCGGTTTGTCACTGACGTAAGGTAAGTAGATGTATTGTGCAGCTCGTGTTACAGGCGCCCTACTAGTCTATACGCGCATTCTTTCATTCTATTCCGATTGGGGCAGCACAACTGTAGGCATACATAATTGTAGTCTCAGTCTTACACTAATTAGAAAAAATACTGTAAGCTCTGTGTGTGTGTGTGTGTGTGTGTGTGTGTGTGTGTGTGTGTGCGTGCGTGCGTGCGTGTGTGTGTGTGTGTGTGTGTGTGTGTGTGTGTGTGTGTGTGTGTGTGTGTGTGTGTGTGTGTGTGTGTGTGTGTGTGTGTGTTTATTGCTCCCCCCTGCCCCCCTCCCCCGGCCCCCCCCCCAAACACACACAGACATTCTCACCTTTGCCTCCATTTTTTAAAAATTTATTCCCAGCATAGACGTAGTACTCACACTCTTACCATAAACTGACTAATTTCCACCACACTTGAAAAGCCTGAAATATTACAAAAACTTTAGCTGTAAAAATTCATATTCAGGAAAAGTAATGACAATCAATCCACTTTAAGCATAATGTACTATTATATGACGTCACCAGATTTTACAAACTGTGTAAATATGAAGTGCACATATATTACTGGAAGTATTTTAGCCCATAAAAAGTCTTTTGTGTGCGTGTAATTCCATTAATCATGGAAGAAGTGCATCAGAACACCACACCTAAAAAATGGTGCCATATTCATAGGTTCCAAATATGGAATGTTGTGACGTCATCATGTATAAAAAGAAGAATATAATAAAGTTTATTTTTTTGAATGCCCGATAAAGGACGAACACACCGATACCAAATAATAAGTATTTTCTTGTAGTTATCATAGCTTTACTGTCCATCTAGTACCCCTTCCCACAAAAATAATGACCCCTTTGGGGGGGGGGGGGGTTCGGTCAAACTCTGTGGCATCTTCGATACGGTGTTTAATTTTGGCAAACACCTAGGAACCTACGTGGTTTTGGATAGACATTCAGAAAAAAACATAGTCTCCGATCCCCGGTATGGGAGGGAGGGGCGTGGGGGGGGGGGGTGCCTATGGAGGGCCGAAGGTCTACTACGCTAGTGGCCGCGTGCAGCCAAGCAACAAAAAAGAAACATATTGGTAGGATATTGTTATTTGCTTAACTCATTCAGCCCGACGGCCGTATTTCCCAAATTTTAAAGGCGTCTTCTAATGACTATGCATCAGTTGCAGGAGATGGATCGACCATGATAATTCAAGGGCAGTGCCAGATTAGCTTGGCGCCGTCAGGCGCCAAGCTAATCTGGCACTACCCTTGAATTATCATGGTCAACCCATCTCCTGCTGTAGTGCGTCAGGGCTGAATGGGTTAACCAGAGTCCGGCCAAGGTCGCATTTGCCAAATTTTGGAAGTGTCACCTGACGATTATGTGCCAGTCGCAAGAGATGGATCGAGCATGATAAATCACGGGTAGTGCCAGTTTAGCTTGGCGCCATCAGGCGCCAAGCTAATCTAGCACTACCCTTGATGTATCATGATAGATCCATCTCATGTTGTAGTGCTTCGGGGCTAAATGTGTTAAAAGTTAGAACAGATGCGCGCTGAGTGAAGCCACATTTCACGTGTCCAGCAGCGTGGTTTTATTTTACAGACAGACGACTTTATAAACAATTCTCTTTGTCAAAACAATGATGGCATCCCCCTCGTTAGTTTGAAAAACAGCCTAGCGCTGCGGAAGGGGTAGCAAGTTCTTAATGTCACATGTTGTTTTCTTTCCCACTTTCTCAATTTAGCTGGCCCAAAAACTAAACAAAACATAGCTTTCTCTCGTTTGTATGATTTGCGCGCTTTTTTTTTTTTTTGGGGGGGGTGAGGGGGGCGGGGGGGGGGGGGGGGCGGGTTGACAGGTTCGGAATTTAGTTTCGACGTTCTTGGCGGTGAGTTTGTTTCAACCCAGTGCGCAAACAGCCATCGAACAGAAGTGGGGCTGCAGTTGGTCCGCGCATGTGCACGGGCCGACTGCAGTCGTCGTCCGCCCGAGGGTCTGGCGCACACTGGGAACGCTGTGCTACAACGTATCATAATACCCTTGACGTGACTTTGTAGTCGAGTCAATGCACCAAACCTTCACTCCCGAGCAAAAGAGGACACGATCTAACTGCAAGAGGAATAGATCCTCATGAGCCCCCGCAATTGCGGGGGCTCATGAGGATCTATGCCTCTTGCTGAGGCCACTTTGTGTCTATGTTCCTTGGACGGCTGGGGGTCTTGGGCGCTGAATTAAAATGATTTATGACTGACGCATAGTCTGCGTCCACAGGCAGTGAATTTGCGGAAAATCGGATGTTTTTCCAACCTTGGGAATGAAAGAACTGATTCGCAACAAAATTGACACAGAGGGCTAGAAACTTGCTTTTCGTAATTAGCTGACACTTTGTCAGTAGTTGGCCTACGCACAAAAACACCCAGAGCATTACAAGAAACATAGCTATTAATCTGCTTAGTTCAATTTCGTTATTTTTGTGTTAGCAAAAGCTTACTCAGGCCTGTAGAACTATAGTGACGAGCAAAAGAAATGCGACATTTTTGGAATCATCGGAAACACGTTAGTGTTTCCGATGATTCCAAAAATGTCGCATTTCTTTTGCTCGTCAGTGTATACTATGTACATGCCTGTATCGCATGTATGCTGTCGCGCCACTGCTAGGCCTCGCACATGCAGATAATAGGCAGGGCAATCACTGAACTAACCATGCCAGAAACGCATAACACACGCTGGCCTGCCTTGCTCCATGTGTCTTTTCTCTTTTGCTGCGCTGAGTTGTTATTTTAGTTATGTAGAACATTCCCTGGGCTTGGCTTTTGCCTTTGAAGCAGGGAGATGGTTCTCTTCTTTTGAGATGTAGTGAGGGAACTCATCAATGAAAACGTTTTGGGGGAAAATACACGCAGACACGAGCACGCGAAACAATCACATATTATATACATAAAAACGATTGCTAACGCACACGCACGCGCGAACACACACAGTATGAAACAGCTGGAATGATACAGGCACACAATGACACGGACGCACGCACCCCCCCCCCCCCACCCACCCACCCACCCCCCCACCCACACACCACACACACACACACACACACGCACGCACGCAGCACGCACGCACGCACGCACGCACACACACACACACACGCACAGCCACACCGAAGCACAGACACACACACTCAAACCCACACAGGCAAACACACACACACGCACGCACGCACGCACGCACGCACGCACACACGCACACTCACTGACATACACACACACTTGTACGCACACGCAAGCACGCACGCACGCACGCGCGTAGGATATTGACTTACTGGTAACTCGGTATCTGCCTGACAAAACAAAATGGCTACACGTACGTTTCACAGAGGAGCATCCGAGTTCACACAGTCTGTTGTATCACAATCCCGCATCCAGTGAAATCTATTTCGTCTGCAAGAAACATAGATTTTCATGAGCCCTTGCTAGGGCAGAGGCTTATGCGAACCTGTCTCTTGCTTTCCGAGCATCTGAACGACTTGTCCCTCAAACTAAGTGTGCGAGGCATGCGACATGATAAGGAAATCTTTGACACTCTGTTACACAGCTGGTAAATCCGATAACGCGACAGCGGTATCAGTAAGTAATGACAATTGTCTACAGTGCCAGGCACACTGAGCTAGCTTATCTCAACAGGCATTTGACCTCGCTTTGTCTTGTCTTGGCATGTGTGAAACCCATTCTGTACAGTCCACATGCTTTCCCCTCTATCTCACCACACACACGCACGCACACACACATACAGACACACACACACACACACACACACACACACACACACACACACACACACACACGCACGCCCCCGCCCCCGTCCCCCCCCCCCCCCTCCCCCTACACACACACTTGGGAAGTTATGCCGCTGAGCAGCTAACATGTTACGCTTGTTTAGATTCATTATTCTTAGGAAAAGACCGAGAAAAAAAATACCATACTTTCTCCTAGGCATTTCACTTACGTTTATATGACATTCTAAAATCTGACCGCTTGGTTATTGAATTGTTCATTTGGAGACGTTAGAACTGACTGCGAGCAAAAATCCATGAAATACATGATTGATGTGTACATTATTTCGTGTTGTTGAAAAGAACAGATTTACATCTGTGTGCTGACCTGAGATTTTGGACCTTACGGCTTTAAGCCGTAAGGTCCAACATCACAGACCAGCACCCATTTCTTTCTGCTGCTTGCCCCCGTATTTATATTCATTTCAGTATTTCTTAACCGTCTTCTGTGTCATGTGCAGACCCGTGTAACGAGGGCGAGCACACCGTGCTGGATGACTACCGGCGGGAGGTGGGGTACGTCACGCCTGCGGGCCAGGCCCACCAGTGTGACGCCTACCTGCCGACCGACTGGTACCGGTTCCGCGTCAACGGCACTGACGCGTACGTGCCCACCGCGTGTGTTCAGGTATACCATACATCCATGCACCTCTGTACAGGTATACCATACATCCATGCACCTCTGTACAGGTATACCATACATCCATGCACATCTGTACAGGTATACCATACATCCATGCACCTCTGTACAGGTATACCATACATCCATGCACCTCTGTACAGGTATACCATACATACATGCACCTCTGTACAGGTATACCGTACATCCATGCACCTCTGTACAGGTATACCATACATACATGCACCTCTGTACAGGTATACCGTACATCCATGCACCTCTGTACAGGTATACCGTACATCCATGCACCTCTGTACAGGTATACCGTTCACTCATCCTGCCCTGCCAAAAATAAAGCGGAAGGAAAAAGAGCCTGATATTTCATGGGTGGTACCACATTAGCTTGGTTCTTAAAGTAATGACCGTGACAACTCTGACAACGACCAAATGGCAGCGACAATTACAGTTCAAGGGTGGTGCCAGAATAGCTTGGCGCCTACAGGCGCCAAGCTAATCTGGCACTACCATTGAACTATCATAGTCCTTGTATTTATGAGCTGATGTGTAGTGTTCAGGACAAGTCCCAAATGTGTGAATTTTGACCTTAGGGCTACAAACGAGACCTTTTTAGCTGACCGCCAGTGTGGTAATTTAGAAGAAACTACCAAGTGAGAAGGAAAAGCACTGTCAGGGGAGAGAATTATGTATTATCGACCAATGAGGTCGCCTAGACCGCCCCGAAACAGCCGTCCACACCGGCTAAATATCTGGACCCCCTTGAAGGACCTATATCTAAACTTCCATGCACCAGTTGGCTGAAAATCCATAGATATGTGTGTATGTGGGGGGGGGGGGGGGGGGGGGAGGGGGGGGGGGCCTCCATACGCATTGCTTCCAGTCACTTACTTAGCGCACCCCTGTTTCCTATTTTTTGTTTTGTTTTTTTGCATTGACCAAAGTAGATCTATGATCATTAGTCGATAATGCACAATGGTCGACTTAGCTGAAATTGTCTTCTCTTGCTGCCGTGCGGTGTCGCTGCTCTTATAAGGGGGAAAAGTCACTATTCTCGGTGTCTTAGGTGATAGCTGTTCGTGTGCATAGGCTTCAGTACTCGCGCTACAGTTACAGGCCGCAGGTATATCGCTCCTAAACTCGGTGCCCCATTGGATGACATAGAATCCGGACACGCTAAGCGCAGTAAACACATTAACTAATCCTACTGTGCGATATACCAGATCAAAACGAAAGCCTGTGAACAGAAAAACGACATACCAGTGCCACGCAGTATGTCGCGAGTACCAAAGATAATGTGCACGGACAAGGATCAACTAAAACACTGAGAGTGTGGAGTTTACGCCACCTAGCGGCAGCAGCAGAGAGCTAAGTAGCTCATTCTCTCCCCTGACAGTGCTTTTTCCTATCTACTTGTTGTTGTTTTTTTTACATCTTCAGCGTGACGTTGGCTGTGTGCGTCTTCAGCCACACATCAAACGTAACGCTAACACGTGACCTGAACGTGGGTCCCATCGCGAGTCAGATCAAGCGATAAGACGTCTGTCTGTCAACATGTATGAAGTTTGTCGACATCGACCAACACGCCAATCTATGATTCAACACCAAGTCTTCCCGTCTTTTAGCCCAACAGCTGTGGCACTCAGGCTCCCGTGTGGCTGGACACCAAGGGCGGTTTACCGGAAGTGGGTGAGGAGAAGGTAACTCGCGCATGCTCCAGCTGGGCGTCGCCGGGACAGGAAGCCAACTGCTGTTTCTTCCCCTATCAGGTTATCGTACGAAACTGTGGCGACTACTTTGTGTACAGGTTTGGCTCTACTCAAGCCTGCAACATTGCCTACTGCGTGGAAGGTAACTAAATCAACTCATTCTACCCCTGACCCACCACAGCAAGATAAGGATCGACCATGATAGTTCAAGGGTGATGCCAGAATAGCTTGGCGCCTATGGGCGCCAAGCTATTCTGGCATCACCCTTGAACTATCATGGTCGATCTGTGTCCTGCACTGCAATGCAGTCTTCACAGGAATGGCAAAATTGGGGGATTTCGGTGTTGGGGTAGAATGAGTTAAGTCCAACTAAATAAGTAAGCAGCCAAATTAGTAATGAATATATGAATGATTCTGACAAATATTGTATTTAAAAAAAAACACCTGTATAGAAGTTAAAACGTGGGGTTTTTTTTGCAAAATAAAATCCAAACAACTACTCGCAATTGAAAATAGCATTTATTTATTTGATGTCCCATGTTTGTTTTCTAATCCAATTTTAATTCTTATCTCTTTATTTTTGTAAAACTTGTTTCAGTTCCGAAATATGAGTGCGAGGAAGGTCAGCTGTATGATACCTTATTAAAAGAGTGTGTCGGTAAGATCATTTTCCTCATCCTGTAACGAGAACATTCGTTTGTCACAAGTCCATTATTAATATCTATTTAAAAAAAAAGAAAAGAAAGAGAAGAATCGTATTTTCTCGAAGTGCACTAGGGGTTTATCAAGCTAGTTTAATGATATATTCAAAATTAAAATCTTAATTATTTCTAAAATAAATAACCCCAGCCTCAGTCTGGAAACGGACACAATTACAACTTTAACAAGCGTCTTAGAACACTATCTCTCTTTCTCGCTTCATTTGTTGCTGCCATTATGCACATGTATCTCTGCCATTTGCCTTTTCTACTGACCGATATCGGCTTCATCTCTCAAACCTACTTTTATGAAAAGAAAAGGGGTGACTGCCAGTGCTAATATTTTAGGAAGGTTACAAAGTAAAGTAGATAATAGCACTGTCAGGGGAGAGAAGTGTGCATGATCGACCAGTGATCATAGATCACTGGTCGATCATGCACACTTCTCTCCCCTGACAGTGCTATTATCTACTTTACTTTGTAACCTACTTTTACGACTTTTGGCGGTTTTAGGGTGGCGACTGTGCCTATAGTACCAACTGTGAGCCGTTCTTGATAGTTCAAGTACTTCTTGTCAACCCATCGGGAGACGGATCGTTATGATAGTTCAAGGGTAGTGTCAGATTAGCTTGGCGCCTGGGAAGGCGCCAAGCTAATCTGCCACTACCCTTTGAACTATCATAACGATCCGTCTCCAGCTGTGGTGAACAGAAGTGTGCGTGTGTCGTGCTCTGTCTGTTGACAGTAGTGACGACTGCCGCACCGCTCCCAGCGACTTGCGAGGAAGGGGAGCAATTTTCTGAATCCTTCGGCCAGTGTGTGCGTGAGTAAGCTCCCGTTGTACGCATGGCGCATGCAAGGTACGCACATACAGCACAATATGCTTTTTCTGTTTAAAAATCCTCATAAATTCCCATCCATATCAATATTATGATGATGTGAATTCGATGGTGGGGATGAGGAAGGGCGGGGATGGGCGTGGGGGAGGGGCGAGGGCGGGAGAGGGTGGGGGGCGGGGAGGGCGGTAAAGGGGGGGGGGCGGGGCCGAGAGGGGGGTAAGTGTGTGGGGGGGGGGGGGGAGGTGGCAGATTGGGGTAGGGGAGAGGGGAATAAATAATTTGACAATAAACAGACAAATTGGGTGCAAACTGCCGACAATTTTCCAAGTCACCTTCTCTCGAACCATGAAAACGACAGCGACGACGGCGATAACAACAGCAACATTAACAACACTGAACAACAACAACAACAACAACATTATTTACATGGCAATAACAATTCCCTTCCTCCCGCAGTCCCTTCGTTGCATTCCTGGCGCCAGCAGACGTGTTACAACATCCACATGAGAAGAACCCAACGGAAATAAAGACTCACAAAATAATGTATTATTAAATTTATTAAATTATAACTGTCTTTTCTAAGCGTGTTTTTTTCTTCATTGGATCCCCCCCCCCCCCCCCCCCTGCATTTTACACGCTTGGCAGTCACCTCAAGTTTTGCTCTGCACTTATCATCCACACGGCCACTCTGACATGCGTTATGTAGCCGCGTAAAATCTTTCTGACGACTCACATTGACACTGGCGCCATTAGACAGAAGACGTTCTACAACACCCACATGACCATTCTAACATGCATCGTTTAAACCCAGAAAACCAGTCAGCACCGCTCTTCAGGCCCGCGTCGGCCGCAGCTGAACCCGCTCACGATGTCGACCCAAGCACCTTGTGCTCACTGGAAAACTCTGTCATCAAGCTAAAGTCGCCTTTGTTTATTGCACGCACAGGTTTAGTCACCGATGTTCAGCTGGACAAACCCCTCATCTCCACCTCGGTTGACGAGAGTGGAGGAGCGTTCGTCAACTGCTCGTGGAAGCCCGTCACCCCCGTGCCCACCCCCGGGCTGGACTTTGTGGTCACGTGGTATGACGAGGTACTGGGAACGCTGAAGCCAATCCTGGTGGGACCGGCACTCAAACTGGGGCAGGACGTCTTCGCCGGCACCACGGTATGACAGACGTCGGACATTTCTTACACCAACCAGCTGGCAAGAAGCATAGATCATCATGAGCCCCCGCAGTTGCGGGGGCTCATGAGGATCTATACCTCTTGCTGAGACTACTGTGTAGCCAAGCTTTTTAGACGGCTGCGGATCTTTGGCGTTGGATTTGCAATGATTAAAAAAACCCAGCATCTGCGCACACTAGCTGAGAAGGAATTAATTATAGACATGCACAAATAACGGTGAATTGGGAAAAAAAAGAAAGTTTCAGTTCGCTCGCTGGCTGCCCTCTAAACGCAGCTTCATCGTATTCTGGTTGATCTCTGCCGTGAGATGGCCTTAGTCGCCTGCTCGGCGTTCAACTCAAATAACTAACTAACTGGTTGATCGTTTTCCCCACAGGTTGTGTGCGGCGTAAAAGTCAGCACGGAGTCCCAGGGAGCAGATGATAAATCCGAGGTTCTCAGCGACCCCTACTTTCTTGGGCTCAAGGTGGGTCACAATCAACCCTTTTAGCGCCAACACCATGTAGCAAGAGATTGATTGACCTTCAGGCGCCAAGCTTATCTGGCACTGCCCTTGAATTATCATGGTCAATCTACCTCCTGCAAGTGGCACGTAGTCGTTAAGTAAAACTTCCAAAATTGAGGAAATGCGCCAATGACGCTATAAGGGTTAATGGGAGAGCTGTGACAAAAAAAAATAAATAAATAACACACACACACACACACACACGCACGCACGCACGCACGCACGCACGCACGCACGCACGCACACACACACACACACACACACACACACACACACACACAAAATCGTATCACTCGAACTGAACAATGAAGAACTAACGCCTGAACATGAATTTAATTGCATGTCCTCAGGTCCGCGAGCGCGAGCTGGTTGTTCGAGAAGATGGCAAGCCCGTCAACCTAACCCTGTATTCCACCATCCCGCTCCACTGTGGGGAGAGCGTGTCTCGCCAGGACTGTCGCCTCGGGCTCTCGCTTCTTGCCTTCGGGGCAGGTAAAATGTTGTAGTTTAAAATTGCACGTGTTTCGACGCAAACTGAGTAAATACAATACAATACAATACAAAACAACTTTATTGTCTGTTCGAGTCCAGGCACGACAGAAATTTGCCTTTCGGCTCGTCATGAAACAACAATATGAGACATTAACAAACGCTGCAAAAGCATATCATGAAAAATTATCATTGCAGCAATCTATCACAAGCAATCTGTCACAAGATGGGAGGTAATGTTAAGTAGACCATACTTATCGCGGCGTTATAAACGAGAGTTCAAAATCGAGACAGCAGTTGGAATAAAAGACTTCTTAAAAACATTCCTTTTGGCAAGTGGCATGTTGAAACGTCTGCCTGATGGTAGCATTTGAAACTGATCAGATAGTGGGTGACTAGGATCATTGACAATGCTAGTAGCTATCCTTCGGACAGCTCTGTGGTACAGATCATCTACTGGGTACTGTCCTAGGCCAATGATCTTCTCAGCTGTTCTGACGAATCGTGACAGTCTGCCCCCTGTTTTTCATACTGAGATTGCCATACCAAGCAGTGATGTTAAACGTCAGTATGCTTTCGATCAGGCTTCTATAAACGGATTCTAAAACCCTGGAACTGACATCAAAACTTCTCCTTTTCCTAAGAAGGTACAGACGCTGGTTTGCTTTTTTCACAATCAGATCAGTGTTTCCAGTGAAGGACAGCCCACTATCCACGACTGTGCCAAGGTACTTAAATTCAGTGACCACCTCTACAGGTTGATTATTAATTGAGACAGGTACAAAAATATCATCAACTTTCCTGTCATCAATGACTAGTTCCTTGGTTTTCTGTACATTCATTTCCAGAAAACTATCTTTGCACCATGACTCTAAGACTGCTATCTGTGCAAAGTACTCGGCCAGACTGTCTTCTTTTTGGAGTAGGCGTACAAGGGCCATGTCGTCTGAGAACTTTAAGAGACGAGAAGTGGCAGTGTGACAACGCATATGGTCTGTGTATATAGAAAACAATGTCGGAGAGAAGACACAACCTTGAGGGCAGCCTGAATTTAGCACCACTTGGTCAGACAGACTGCCGTGTACATTTACACGTTGTGGCCTGTCCTTCAAAAAGTCTCGCACCCACAGAATAATGTTTGTGTTCACATTAAAGTCCATCATACGCTGCAAAAGCATCAGTGGTTCAACAGTATTAAAAGCATTAGAAAAGTCAATAAAAAGAATTCTCACATGTGCTTTTGATTTCTCAAGATGTTGAAATATAAGATTGTACAGAGTAAGGCATGCATCCTCCACACCCCTATGGTTTTTGTAAGCAAATTGGAATGGATCCAGTAGTTCGGCAACATCATTTAACAGATGCCTCCTCACCACTTTTTCCATACATTTTGACAGAATAGAAGTCAATGCAACTGGACGGAAATCGTTGAATTCATGAGCGTTGGTTTTTTTAGGAATCGGGACAATGATTGATGATTTCCAAGCCGTAGGGACAGTATGATGATCAAGCAGGAACTGAAAGATAGTAGTGAAGATCTTCCCCAATTGACCTGCACAGGTTTTCAATACTCTTCCACCTAACCCATCTGGTCCAGGTGCTTTGTGTGCATTCAGCTTAGAAAAGATGTTTACTACCTCCTCTTCAGTAATTGACAAAGGTTCCGGCACAATGGACTGGCACAATTTATCACAGTTATCACTAAGGTTTCTGCCATCGAACCGTGAGTAAAAACACGTCACCCTTCTGCGTGTATGATACACCATTCCAACACATACACAAACGGAAGAAAAGTAACGTAGCGTTAGTCACACTGTTGTCTCCCAAGATATGTACATCATCTGTGGACTCCTGAACCATATCGATCATTAATACAAACTTGTCCTGCCAGGAGGCTGAGGCAACTTCTAACCACATGCACTCTATATTAGGAGATTCTAAATCACAGCGTTTCTTTACATACTTGTAAATTAAAAGCCCGGACAAACTTGCGATATCGCATGTTTGTCTGGGCTTTTAATCCATTGCTTGCGTCTGAACACTGGCAATTTGACCTACTTCTGACTTCCGGTATTCGTCTATTTTGTGTGCTAGTCTGTGATTTTGGACCTTACAGTGAGAAGCCGAGCAGCATACATTTGTAATGCAAGTCACCAACGCTGTGTCTGAGGAAGACAGACAACAACAACAAAAAAAAACAACAGAAGCACGAGACGATGTCACCCTCGCCGTGAGACAGTATTTACTGCTTACACGACGTTCAATCACTCTAATCAAATGGGCCATTTGGTCGCGTGCAGTCTGAAATCCTGACATGACAGGAATGGATTTTTCATCGCCCACGTTAGTAAAATAGCCTACGTGCAGCTAAATATGTCTTGCATATTCTATTTGCAGTTCAAATGAGACTTTCCAGTGCAGTCGATGAAACTATGAAGCGTTCGAAGATGAAAAAATATACATATGTTGCCATTCTGTGTGTGTGTGCGCGTGTGTGTGTGTGTGTGTGTGCGCGTGTGTGTGTGTTTGTGTGTGTGTGTGTGTGTGTGTGTGTGTGTGTGTGTGTGTGTGTGTGTGTGTGTGTGTGTGTGTGTGTGTGTGTGTGAGTGAGTGCACAGCGATCAGAGTGCCTTTTAGTTGATTGCTAACCCCTTCACTGCCGAGAAAAAGTGAGCACCATCCATCTGCAAGAGACATAGATCCTCATGAACCCCCGCGACTGCGGGGGTTCATGAGGATCTGTGTCTCTTGTTGAGACCACTTTGTATCGATATTTCTCGGACGGTGTTGACTTTTGGTCGTAGAATGAACAAATATTTCAGAAACCAAAATATACGTACAGCGGCAGGGAAGGTGATAATTTTGTGCCTGTCAGAGCTTTTTAATTTTTTTTTTTTTTAATTTCATGTCTCTGGTTGTGTTTTTGATTTGCAGACGGGGAACTAAACCGGCGTCTCCGATTCTCCAACTGTTACGTGGAGTTCTCTGCCGCTGACTGCTTGGGACCCGTATGTAGCGAGCACGTGGTCCAGGTCACGTTATACCCAAATATAGAATACACGCCATCAGCACCCAACGAGATCGTCACGCTGATTGGCGCGCTTGACGACTTTGGGCGGGGCCTGTGGCGACAGGAGATTGTGGACATCCAGGTGATTGGTCAGTTAAGAACGATATTTCACTGTTAGAATCCTGATTGGCTGCAAGACATGAACTTGATTCTTATTGTAGTTTAGATTTTCAGAGCAATCTTTTTCTTTTACTTTTTAGTTATGAGTGTCACTTAAACACAACCAAACCTACGACAGAAAGAAAACATAATTATAACATTAACATTAATTATCACATTAACATTAATTATCAGATTAACATTAATTACCACGTCAACGTTTATTTTGTGAGCTGCTTTTAACCCGTTCATTGCTGAGAGAATTTTTTGACACCACCCATCTGCAAGAGGTATGGATACGCTGTTGCGGGGGCTCATGAGGATCTATGCCTCTTGCTTTGAGTTCATTTTTGTTGTTGTTGTAAAGAGCCGTGACAATAAACATCTTGAATCTTTAATCTTGAATGCTCCCGGCACAGCCAGGGATTTTTGGTCTTGCATTGACTCATTCTACCCCAGACACACAACAGCAAGATAAGGATCGACCCTGACAGTTCAAGGGTGATGCCAGAATAGCTTGGCGCCTATGGGCGCTAAGCTATTCTGGCATCACCCTTGGAACTATCATGGTCGATCACTGCAATGCCGTCAGGGGACAACGGCAACATTTGGGGATTTCGGTCTTAGGGTTGGATGAGTTAACGAAGATTGCAGAAACACTATCTGCGTCAGGTAGCACTGAACGGGTTAAAGTCAACCCCTTTAACCCTTTTAGCCCCGGGACCCTGCGGCAGGAGATGGATAGATCATGATCATTCAAGGGTAGTGCCAGATGAGCTTGGCGCCTTCAGGCGCCAAGCTATTCTGGCACTACCCTTGAATTATCTTGATCAATCCATCTCCAACAACTGGTACATGGTCATTAGGCAACACCTTCAAAATTTGACAAGTGGGACCTTGGGGGCTAAAAGGGTTAACCACCTTTCATTGTCATTCGGTTCGTAGGCCGAAAACAGCTGAAGATTTTACAGGAAACGGTTCATGTTTCCTGTGTTGTGTCAGTTAGAGCTGGAAGAGGTCAAGGCCGCGCAGTGTCACGTGTTCACCGACCCCCACGTCATCACTTTTGACGGCAAGTAAGGCTTCTGGTTGTTGTAACACTTACTGCCCTTTTCTTTAACATTTTTTTAAAATTCAATTCCCCGTGTGTGGTTGATTTTTTTATGTTGTTCATGTATTCAGTTTATCCTGTCACTGCATGAAATCTCTGTTTCCGCCTGTCATTTCATTTTACGGCTAAGCTAACCCCTTCACTGCCGAGGGAAATTGGACACACCCGACTGCAAGAGGTATAGATCCTCATGATCCCTCGCGGTTGCGTGGGCTCATGAGGATCTATGCCTCTTGCTGGAACCACTTTGTGTCGATGCTGCTTTGACGGCTGGGGATCTTTGACGTAGAGTTTACAATTATTGAATAAACCGGTCTCCCTCCACTGACAGTGAAGGAGTTACCCTTTTATTGAGTTTTGTTGCTTAATAGAGCTTTGAAGCTTTGAAGACGCTACAGGAAGTCTATTTTAGCGGTACCACAACAGCAGCCAAAGAAAACCGCAACACTGATAATGCAAACCATTGCACCACCGATTTACACCAACATATCCAAAAAAAAACAATTAAGTTAACCCTGCTAAACAAACACTTTCAACTGTCTGCAGTTTAGTGGCGTTGGACCCTCTGGTTTATTGCGGGGAGGCCTTCATTCACAGAGCAGGACCCAGTCAAAACTTGCAATAACAGGAGGCATAGAAACTCAAATGAACTGACGTTCTGTGCTTGTTTTCAGAGTGTACGACATGTACAGCAAGGGAACGTTCGTTCTGCACAAAAGCCTGGCCAGAGATTTCACGGTAAGTCCCTTCTTAACCCCTCCACTGCCGAAATAACGGAACGCGGTCCAACTGCAAGAGACATATATCTTCATGAGCCCCCGCATTCGCGGGGGTTCATGACGATCTATGTCACCTGCTGACGCCACTTTGTCTCTGTGCTCATTGGACGGCTGGGGCTGATTGGGCGTTGAATTGACAAAGAAACACACTCTGCGACCACTGGCGGTAACAGGGTTAAGAGTAGTACTGTATCTCTATGTATGCCTTATAAACAAACACGAACCACGTACAGTTTGTGATAGTATGTGACTTTTACATCTGTCTGTAGATTCCCCCCACCCCCACTCCCACCCCCACCCCCATCCCACCTCCCTCGCCGCTACTGACGTCAATTATTATGACATCACAGGCAGTGTTTCTCCATCTCCATGCGAGTGACGTCAAAGTATCTTATGGCGTCACGCGCAGACTCTCTACCTGCTTGTGAGATCAAATTATGACGCATCGCATTTGCCTACGTACGAGGCAGTGCTGTCTAAAACCTTGGAAGATAGTTATTTTTTGGACTAAACGTGTTCATACATGTAAACAACCAACTCTTTTATCGTCACTTTCCATGTTTTACCAGATGCACGTGCGAGTGAACGAGTGTGGCAACAACCAAGGCTTCTGCGCATGCGGATTTATTGCACGTGACGCTGGTGACATAGTGTCCATTGACATGTGTCGCGGCGACCTTCCGCCCGGCAGAGCTGACGTCACGTTTCCTGGTGACTTCATCAGTGATGACGTCAAAGTGTACGAGTCTAAAGGGGGCAAGATACTCACGGTACGTTCTCTAACGTTGTTCACTCATTCAGCCCGACGGCCGTATTTCCCAAATTTTGGAGGCGTCATCTAATGACGATGCACCAGCTGCAGGAGATGGATCGGCCATGATAATTCAAGGGTGGTGCCAGATTAGCTTGGCGCCGATAGGCGCCAAGCTAATCTGGCACTACCCTTGAATTATTATGGTCCACCCATCTCCTTCTGTAGTGCGTTAGAGCTGAATGGGTTAATCATTTTTTACGCGGTTTAATGCGTGTGTGGTTGCCTCTGATTTTGTCATTCTTTTGGTTTATGTGTAGAATACACAGCTCCCAAACCGACCGGTGCTTGGAGTGTTTGATCAAATGTGTGTATGTCTGTGATTTTGTACGGTCCAAAATCACAGACCAGCACACTGACACTCAATCCGCCTGTTTTCAGGTTGTGTTTGCAAGCGGCTCGCTCATCAAGACATTCCTGGAGCCCTGGGGCATGTCCCTCTCTCTCGTCGTGCCTTCCACGGACCTCAACTTCTCGCGCGGCCTTTGCGGTTTCTATGACAACGACCTTGACAACGACTTCCACGACCCTCAGGGCAAGGTCGTCCGTAGCGCGAGCGACAAACTGGCCGCCCTTGAATTTGTTGAGATCTGGAGGTAAGATCGTGGTATGGATCAAACAGGTTTTGACTTCAGACGTTCTCCTGAGGCCAAGCTCAATCGGGTTTCATTACTTGATCTATTTCTTCGTTTCAATGATATTACTTGTTGTGTACCGTGCTAAATGCTGGGTTTTTTTTCCCCGGGGTCCTCCCGTTTTTTCCCGAGGTAGTCCTCAACTTGAAGGTGATATAAAGTTTGCCTTCGGGTTGGTGTTTAGCAGGCTCTGTGTATTAGACACAGCCTATTTCGTGCCCAAGGGTACTCCCCGTTCGTTCTCTCTCTCTCTCTCCTCCTCTCTCTCTCTTCCTCTCTCACTCTCTCCTCTCTCTTCTTCTCTCTCCCTCCTCTCTCTCTCTCTCTCTCCTCATCCTCTCTCTCTCTCTCTTCTCTCTCTCTCTCCCTCTTTCTCTCTCTGTTGTTACACTACCGCAGCCACACGCAAGGTGTTGTAGATGGAAGACGCAGCCAGACAAGAGTGTTTCCAGAAGAGTCTTTTATTTCTTGGTCATCGTGGGTCTAATAGGTTGGGCCACAACCAACCTACTAGCATGGCCATACTAAGATGGCGAAAATACCGGCGCTCGGTCTCTCGCTTCTTAGCTCCCTCTATCTATCTATCTCTCTCTCTCTTCGTTGTGTACTCTCTATCTATCTCGTTCTCTTCATTGTGCGAGCTCTCTCTCCATCTCGTTCCCTTCGTTGTGAGCTCTCTCTCTCTATCTCGTTCCCTTCGTTGTGAGCTCTCCCGTTCTGGTGTTTCCCCCACTATAATCCCCGTTCTGGCCGAGGGCATCGCCCCTTTGTCTCAACCAGTCAAAAGGGGCTATTACTGTCACCCATATTATTCCACATCTATCAGGGTGGTCAGCGTCCACCCTGACCCTATCTGTCAAAGGAGCTATTACTGTCGCCCATAATCTATCCCCCATCTGCTCTGGCGGATAGCGCCCTCTGATCCTAGCTGACCAGGACCCATTACTGTCTCTCATAATTATTCCACATCTATTATTGGTGGTCAGCGTCCTCTGATCCTAGCTATCAAAGGAACCCATTACTGTCTCTCATAATTATTTCACATCTATTATGGTGGTCAGCGTCCTCTGATCTTAGCTGTCAAAGGAACCCATTACTGTCTCTCCCTAATTATTCCACCATCTATTTATAGTGGCCAGCGTCCTCTGATCTTAGCTGACCAGGGACCCATTACTGTCTCTCCTAATTATCCCACATCTATTATGGTGGCCAGCGTCCTCTGATCTTAGCTGACCAGTAACCTATTACTGACTCTCATTAGTCCCAGCTCCCAGTTCGCTACCGCCCGCATCGGGATCGCTAAAGTGAGATTGATGTATTTCCACTCGCAATTATCATTCATTAGTCCCAGCTTAGTAGGGCCGGCCACTTGTCAACTCCACGTGAGCCCGTGGTACTAAGTATCCCCTCGTTATTTTCATATCAAGGGAAATTATAAAATTACCCGACCGTGATATTGGTCGTATACACTTATAGTGTAACACTGTCTTTCCCTCTTTCTCTCTCTGGCTCTCTGTCTGTCTCTGTCTGTCTGTTTGACAAAGG
>BTPG01000008.1:4900684-4981218 GCA_036245525.1 Semisulcospira habei | reverse complement strand
TATTTACCAGAAATACTAGTAAATTGTGTTGTACCCGTCGTTTCTAAGCGTTTTTCTTTCTCCGTTTGGTACTTCTTTGATCTATTTGTAGCGGTTGTCGCCAGAAATAAGCTGCGCGCCCCAACCCTCAGACGACCTCCTGAAACCTTCCCTTTTCGTGGCAGCCTGCAGCACCAGGATTTAGACACAGCCGTCAAACGTCAAACGCAGAAAAAGGAAGAAGAAGAAGACAGAAATAAAATCTAAGATTATCACAATAAAACTTTAACCCTTTTGACTTCTCCTACGGACGACACCGTTCGTCGAAAAAGACGTACAAGTACCCAAAAAGACGTACAAGTACCCGTCTTTTCCACTGACCAGTGTGTCCTCAACAGCAGTCAAGGGGTTAACCCATGTATCCCGACTCACTACACCAGGAGATGGATCGACCATTGATAATTCAAGGGTAGTGTCAGATTAGCTTGGCGCTGTTAGGCGCCAAGCTAATCTGGCACTACCTTTGAATTATCACGGTCGATCCATCTCCTGCACCTAGGAGACACCTCCGGAATTTGGGAAATGCGGCATTGGGAGTAATTGGGTTAACTGTCTTTGTGGTTCTTGAATCTTTTTCTTTCACTGGCCTCCTGGTAGAAGTTTCTTCTCTTCAGCTTATTAGCACCTTGATAATTATGACCACAACTTTCGTTTGAGGAGTTGTGTGAAGATTTTTCGACTGTGTGACATCGTCCGTTTTAGTTAAAAGGTAGTGCCAGGTCTGCCTGACACCACTGAAGGGTCTATGAAGCCTCCATCGTGTGCTTTCCAAGAGCAATGGTTGATTGGTCGATTGGTCTTAACCTCCTTCACTGTCGGTTGATTCTGCTTTCTGCGACCTTCATCAATGCCATGCCAAATGTCAGGAGCCCCAAGAACGTGGACTCAAAGTGGTGTCGGCAAGAGGCATGGATCCTCATGAGCCCCCCGCAACTGCGGGGGGCTCATGAGGATCTATGCCTCTTGCAGCGGTTCACTTTTTCTCTGCGGTCAAAGAGGTTACATTCATGCAAACGTCGAGGACTACCTGACGTTGACGGTGAGTTAACACGAATGTATTAAGCCACCAATGCTGGCTTAGTGAGTGTTGAAGCCTTGATCCTAAAGACACAACTCCGCTGGACAGGTCATGTCATACGCATGGATCATTCTCGCATGCCACGCCAACTCCTTTGTGGTGCATTCTCAAAAGGCCACAGGAAGCAAGGAAGGCCAAAGAAACGCTTCAAAGACTGCATAAGAGACAGCCTCGAGCACTGCGTCTTCCCGGTAAAGGAACTTGATGAAGAAGCACAAGACAGATCCGGCTGGCGTGCCGCCATCAGGAAAGCGGATCACCAGTGCCAGAGCTCGCAGAAAGACAGCGTCGACTCTCCCCACAGCTACGTTCCAGTGCCCCCATTGCCCTCGCAGGTGTGGCTCCAGGATTGGCTTGGCCAGCCACACCCGCACCCACAAATAGAAGTCGTGCACAATGACGACATCATCGGTTTCGATGGTCTACCCATTAGATTAGATTAACCCCCCCCCCCCCCCCGCCCAACACCCCCCCCCCCCCCCCCGTGTCAACAGTACCGGCAGCTGCATACAGAACGGGGTGAATCCTTCACTGCCGGGGTCCCGCAACTGTTGGGGGCTCATGAGGATCTGTCAGCAAGAGTCATAGATCCTCATGAACCCCCGCAACTGCGGGGGATCAAGAGCATCTAGGTCTCTTGCACTTGTATGGTGTTCACCTTCCCTCGGCAGTTAAGGGTTTACACAGGTTAACTATTTTCAGGTTGCCGCCAGGAAGAAGTTTCTTCGACAAGCCCCCCATCAACGATCCTCAAACTCTGGGCTTGGCGGCACGCTGCGACTGCTCCGCTTCTAACTCTGGCGGCCTGTGCCCTTTGACGTCATTAGTCAGTGACATCATCCCGTCGATTGTGACGTCAGAAGACAAAACGAGCTCCTTTTTCACGGGCCAAGAGTTACCCACAGACGATGACGACATTCCCAAGACTGTGACGTCAGGTGACGAGATTACAGGGAGCGAGGACTACGAGCGGCCGGTGATCCACTTTGAGGACATCCCGCCCGTCAGGAGAAAACGACAAGCCGAGATCGCTCCTGATCCCTCAGTGGACTTCAGGGTGCAGAGAAACAGCAGCATTCCCTACTACTTTCAGGTATTGGCACTACTTTTTCAGGGGGCAGTGGTTGGGGTTGTTGGGGTCAGGGTTCAGGAATAAAATCGCTTGACATGTCCTCCTGCCGTGTGTAATAGTGTACGAGTACAGGAATTTCCATGCCTGTTGCAATATATAAATCACCATCTTTCCTATCCCCAGAGTTATACGTCTATTATTATACTTATATTGATAGCCCTCATGCCGGCGTTGACAATAAATGAAAGTATTTTTGACATCTCATAGGCATCCTCACCGCAGGACCATCTATATCGTCAGACTTGTCTTTTAACTTTCCATCTAAGCAGCGTCACAAGTCTATCACTGCATGGTATCCTCCTCAACCCCTTCACGGCTGAGAAAATGTGAAGACGATCTAACCGCAAGAGGCATAGATCCTCATGAGCCCCCGCGACTGCGGGGGCGCATGAGGATCTATGTCTCTTGCTGAGATCAGGTTATGTCCATGTTCGTTGGTTTTTGGTAGTTGAATGAACGCAGATTTTAGAAGCAAAAATATGACGCGTCCAGCAGCAAGAAAGGGGATAAGGTTTGTGTGCTGTATATCTGTCCCTGCAGCCCGACTATCTTCTGGCCACCACCGGCATTATTCCAACATGGCCGGCTCCTTCCGGTCTGAGCGAGGACGAGGCTACAGACGTGTGCGCGGAGATGCTGTTCGGGTCCAACATCGCCCTCAACTGTGCTGACTACCTGGGCAGCTCACTGGGGTCGGCCTTTGAGTTCTGCAAAGCGGACGTGCAGGTGAGTTAGTTACATGTGCTGGGGCTTCACGCCGAACAGGCTGTTGATGCTGTTTGACGGCACCTGTGCAGGTGTGTCATGATTAGGCGACGTTATGGAAGAGAAACATTTTTTTCAGGATGAAATAGATAAAATTTCCGATACTACTACTACTACTACTACTACTACTACTACATGTACTACTACTACTAATAATAATAATAAAGGAGATTTGTTAAGCGCTTATTCTAAAAGTAGCTCTAAGCGCTGAATTAAACTTTCAGTCAGGGGATTGATTGACTGATTGATTAATTGATTGATTTACAGAACTGGCTGATCGATTGTTCGACTCATTGATATTTTGATTGATTGATTGATTGATTGATTGATTGATTGATTGATTGATTGATTGATTGATTGATTGATTGATTGATTTTTACATTTTTACGACAACAGATGAAGGGGAACGTAAGTTGGGCCGGTTACACTGTTTCCCTGCTGGAGAGCTTGTGCGACCTGGGCCTTCTTGAGTCTGCGCGCAACTTCCGGGCTCCCGGTGACGCACTTCCGGTCTGGCCCAAGGTGCTGGAGGACGCGGTGATTTGCCCCAAGGGATGCAAGAACGGCGGAGAGTGCGGACCTCAAGGCTGTCAATGTCCGCCCAGGTTCTTTGGGCCTGAGTGCGAGAAGACGTTAGGTGGGTCAGTGAACAAAAGGTCCTCGGACCGATGTCGGCCTGGGATTGTCCGCGCAATCCCAGGCTGACGTCAGCCATACGCATAGTAAGCCAAGTCGTCGGCACGGTGACCTGTAGCGGAGCAGAACAGGGCATAGATACTCGTTTAGCAGACGTTCCGCTAATGAGACACGACTCGCTATGACAATAAAGAGTGCGTTTCGGTGCCTAGTACATATTTTAGAGTTGAGTATTTTGTTGCACAAACACAGTCGCGCGGTACCACGGGTGTCGAAAGCCTGCACGTGTTAATTATCCTTGACGGTGCTCCTGGTCACTATATTGACGTGGAGTAGCGGCAGGGACAAGTACCTTCTGCAGGCTTTGGACGTTTGTGGTGTTCTTCTAGTATACTGATGGCGCGTCAGCTCGATCCCCCCAAACTTGACAGTTGCCCTCTGAAGACTACACGTCATTTTAGCAGACTAGACATAGTTCAAGAGTGGTGTTAGAATAGTTTGACAATCTCTTGTTCAAGGGTGCTGCAAGAATAGCTTGGCGCCTAGAGGCTCTACGCTATTCTAGCACCACCATTGAACAATCATGAACGATCCATGTGTGATGTGTGTCATCCTATTGAATATTTTAAATTCAGGTGATGCTACTACAACGACAACAGATCTGCCCTCTTCATCGTCAGAGCCTCCAACAACAACAATAACTCGACCAACTACGACCACTACATATACTAGGACAACGACACCGACGAATACAACTACACCGACGACCACCATTACTACTACTACAACAACAACACCAACAACCACAACTACACCAACTACTACAACACCTACAACGACGACAACACCATCACCACCACCGGCAACGACTACGACGACGACACCATCAACAACAACGGAAACGACGACAGCATCAACAATGACAACATCAACAACACCTACAAATCCACCGACGACCTCGACCACCACTGAAGCCACAACATCAACCACCACAGAACCTGAATCTTCCACAACGACAGCAATAGAGTTTACTACGCCATCGACGCCAGGACCAGTTGATAAATCCACCATCTTCGTGGACCCGACGGTGACCACAGGTATTGAAATTAACCCGTTGAATGCCGAGGAAATGTGAACACGATCCAACTGCAAGAGGTATAGATCCTCAAGAGCCCCCGCAAGCATTGAACTTAACCCCTTTAATAAATAATAATAATTACGGTAATTATAATGCACTTATCTTATAATAATTATAACTCTAAGCGCGCACTCACAACTCGCGCGCGCATGTATTCGCTTTTAACAATGACTCACATACCAAAAAAATACATTACGACAGTCAGCTGGAGGTGGGGGGTGGGGTGTGTGGTGGCGTTAGAGTGCTAGAACTGTTGAAAGAGGTGAGTTTTCAGGGCGGACTGGAAGGAGGAGGGAGAGGGTTTCTGACGGGGAGAGAGTGTTCCAGGTGGATGAACCGCAGATAGAGAAGGAGCGTGAGTTTGGTGTGTGGGATGTGGAGGCGGAGAGGGTCAGAGGCAGAGCGGAGAGATCGGGAAGGAGTGTAGGGGTGAATTAGGTTGGAGAGATAGGCAGGAGTGTAGTTGTTGAGGGATTTGTAGCAGAGAGACATAATCTTGTATTGAATACGTTGGAAGATGGGGAGCCAGTGAAGGAATTTGAGCAGGGAAGTGGTGTGGTCGTTTTTCTTCTTTCTGAGGACGAGGCGGGCAGCATTGTTCTGGACGCGCTGGAGAGTGAGAGTGGTGGAGTGAGGAAGGCCGGAAAGGAGAGAGTTGCAATAGTACATGCGAGACAAAATGAGAGAGACAGCAAGTTTGGTGCAGCTTCAGTGGTGAGGTATTTTCTGATCTGACTGATGCGACGTAGGTGGAAATAGCAGGCCCGGGCAGTGGCAGAGACAAAGCTGGTCATGGAAAGAGAGGAATCGAGGATAACGCCGAAGTTCTTGGCAGAGTCAGAGACGAAGATGAGGGTGCTGTCGAGTTGAAGACGGAGAGAGGAGGGGAGCTGGGAAAGTTTCTGGCTTCCGTTTTGTTGTCATTCAGTTTAAGTTTGTTTGCTGTCATCCAGTTTTCACGTCTTTGTAGCCGTCAACCGTGCGAGTCAGGAGTGACTGAATGTTGTCGGGTTCGTCTTTGTCTAGTAGTTGTGAGTCGTTAGCGTAGAGGTGGTGGTGTATGTGATGAGGCTGGATGATGTTGGACAGAGGGGAGGTGTAGAATGTGAAAAGGACCGGACCCAGAACGGACCCTTGTGGAACTCCGCAGGAGAGTCTGACTGGGTAAGAAGAGACGCCGTCGATGATGACGGACTGATGTCTGTCCGAGAGGTAGGAGAGGAACCAGGAGTGAGCGGAGTCAGTGAGGAGGATAGAGTGGTCAATAGTGTCAAAGGCGGCAGAGAGGTCGAGTAACGTAAGAAGGGAGGTGTTGCCCGAATCAGGTGAGAGAAGAAGATCGTTCAGGATATTTAGAAGGGCTGTTTCTGTGCTGTGATGTTTGCGATAGGCAGACTGGAAGGGACTGAGGAGATTGTTGACGGCAAGGTGGAGGTTGTGCTGGTTGAGAACAACCTTCTCAGGTAGCTTGGACAGAAAAGAGAGATTGGAGACTCGGCGATAGTTCTTGAGGTCGTTTGGGTCGAGGTTGTGTTTTTTTAGGAGAGGACGGACGATGGCAGACTTGAAGATATCGGCGACGGAGCCATTTTCTAGAGATGTTTTGATGATATCAGTAATAAAGGGCAAAAGTTTAGGAAAGACATCACGGTAGAGAAACGCCGGAAGAGGATCTAGTTCACAGGTTTTGAAAGGCATAGACTTTATGGTTTTGAGAACTTCATCCTGAGAGACAGGGCGGAAAAACGAGAGGGGAGTGCCAGTGAAGGGGTTGGGGGTTCGGGAGGGCAAGGCGGATTAGGTAGAGTATCGAGTGTGTTACGCAGAATTTGGATGTTGTCAGAAAAATAGGTAGAAAAGGCGGACGGGAGTTCTTCTTTGCTGTGTGTTTTGGGGAGAGGAGAGTATTTAGATGTGCGTAAAAGGGTATTATTGTAGCGTAGAGGGTTTTGGATGAAGTGGATTCCAAGATTTTGTTTTGAATGTGTTTGCGTTTGGCATCGGAGATCATTCTGCAGACTTTGGATTTGGCGGTTTGAAAGATCTGTCTGTGAACCGTGAAATCGGATGAGCGCCAGCGGCGTTCCGCTTGTAGGCGCTCGCGCTTGGCCTTATCTGTCTGTCGGTGAGCCAAGGGGAGGGGAGTCGGTCAGGCATAGAGCAGGTGGTGACAGGGGCATGGGTGCCTAGAAGTTTTCGGAGGGAGGAATCGAAGTGGGATGCAAGATCAGGAGAGGGGAAGGGGGTAAGGGGGGGGGGAGGATCCACGAGAAGGTCGACAGCTTCGTGACAGATTTTAGTTTGCGACGAGAGACAAGGAGTTTGGGTTTGTATAGCGGAGGTAGGTTGAGGGAGACGAGAATAGCGAGGAAATGTGAACACGATCAAACTGCAAGAGGTATAGATCTTCATGAGCCCCCACAACTGCGGGGGCTCATGAGGATCTATGCCTCTTGCTGACACCACTTTGAATATACGTTCTTGTGACGACTGGGGCTCTTTGGCGGTGAATCAACGAAGATTGCAAAAACACAATCTACCTCAACTGGCCGTGAAGGGGTTAACAATAAATCCTTCGCTGCCCACCCTACTGGCCGTCAGGCTCACCATTCTACCCACACGGTTCGCGGCAACAATCTCAACATCGACCCGCTTGGGGGAGCACTACACAAGTACACTTCTATGCAAATGAGATGCTGCGCATCTAATTTGCATAGAAGTGTACTTGTGGCGTACTCCTCGAAGGGGTCTATCTTGGGAATACTCCCGCGGAAGGCAGTGTTTGAAACACATTATGTTTCTCCACGTCTCCAGATAGCAATGGCGCCTGTTGGAATCTGGTGCGATTAGCGCGTGATTTCTGTATTTCCAGGTGTCGCGTCCTTGTTAAAGGCTGTTCTTAATTAAACGAACCTTATTTCGCGAACTCTGACGATCTAGAGTTCACGATCTCGGACGAACCAGGTTGGTTCTTAATTGGACGATCTAAAGATACGGCGAACCTAGTTCGAAGTAGTTCACGAACCTCGGCAAACCATAGTTCGCTGTCGAAAAAAAAGATCGCTCGACATGTCGAGCGATCCAAGGCGAACCTTTTCTCTGATTGGTCAAAACTTTTACCCTCTTTTGCGTTGGAGTTAAGAAGATAGTCACCGATACAAACAACTATGGCGGACGGCAATATTTCACTCGTGCGAAGAACAAGACCTATTTTTATTGATTTGTGGGAGGCGCAACGCTGTTTGTGGGATCGCTACTGCAAGGAGTACACAAAAACAAGAATCGTTCAAATCGCGAAACGGCATAGCGGCAGCCATTTTGAACACCTTCGCAGACAATATGTACGCCGAATCAAGCACTTCAGTTAAGAAAGAGAACCATGGCAAACCTGGTTTGCTGAAGTTCGCCTAGGTTTATTCAAACTCAATTAAGAAATAAACCAAAAGATTGCCGATCTTGTCCGATCCAGGTTTGCCGATCAAGAGTTCGTCCAATTAAGAACAGCTCTAACAAACCACACCTCATACAGCTTTTTACATTTTAAAATATTTTCACCTGTGTGTACATCTAGTTCTAGGGCATTGCGAAACACCTATTAAACGCTTTTACACGTGTCATGGACACACCTATAAGTATGTCAATGACACGTAGAGTAATCGTTGACGCGGTGTATCGGGAAGCCGCAGGACTAAAGGCAGACGTATGTAAAAAAGAAGCAAAATGTCACAGATCACTGACTGATAGTTTTACATCTTTATCGCTCCCCAAAAAGTGACTGCCAAGCGTGTAAACTGCCAAGAAACTCCCAAGAACAAAAGAAACGCGCATAGAAAGGACAAGTAAAACAATTTGTTAATTGTTTGAAATATTCTTCTTTAAAATATATATATATATATATATATATATATATATATATATATATATATATATATATATATATATATATATATATATATATATATATATATATATATATATATATATATATATATATACAGACAATGGTGGACTACATTTAGTTATTTTTTTTTGCAGTGAGGCAAACAAGTTCAATAAATCATCCTTTCTAATCCGTTCTATGTTCGTTGGGGACTTTCAATGTAGATACGATACGACACGACACGATACGACGCGACACGACACGACACGACACGATACGATACGATATGATACGATACGGTACAATACGGTACGATACGATACGATACGGTACAATACGATACGATACAGTACGGTACGATATGATACGGTACAATACGGTACGTACGATACGATCGATACGGTACGGTACGGTACAATGCGATACGATAAGATAAAATAAGATATTGTTTATTGCCATTTGCCTTGCCGTCATTAACCCATTACATCCTGAGGCTGATTTTTTTAAAAAAATTTGTCCTATGAAAGCTACATTACAGATTATGAGACAGATAACCATTTTAGTTCAAGAGTGGTGCCAGAATAGCTTGGCGCCTCCGGCGCCAAGCTGTTCTGGCACCACCCTTTGAACTTTCATAGCCAGATTTATTTCAAGCAATAGTGTATCGGGATGAAAAGGATAAACCATAGGAATGTGTACTAACAGTCTTCTGCTTCTCCTTAGACATTCCTCATGCATATGACGTGATCGTTTGTTTGTTTTTTACCCGCGCCTTTCTCTCGCAGACTTTCTGGTAGACCCGGATGAAGAAGTGGAGAACGTGGAGCAGTTCAACTTCCGTTTCCTGTTGTGTGACGTCAATCGGGAGCGGTGTACTGACGTACTGTTCGACATGGCGCCAAAGACAGAGACTCTGAAATGCCGCGTGACGGCCGTCGAGGTCAGTTCTGATTCGAAATGTGTGCAGGCCTGTGACATTATGGTTCTACGCTGTAATCACAGATCACAGATCATCACTCCTGTCTGGTCAGCATTTCCGATTTCACCGTCAGGGTTATCGGAAGATGGTGTATTCTCCTGTTTATCAGAATATTTTTGTTCTTGTTGCTTACGTCGTCATCGCTTCTATCCTTGGAAGACGAGAGGCAGCAAGTGCATTCTTGAGAAAAACGAGATTTTCATTGTAACAAATAAAAATCTCGCTTTAAAAAAGGACTTGCTGTCTTTTGCCTTCGTAGGCCAGAATTTCCTTGTATCATGATCTTGGTTTTTTGGCTCACGTGCGAAGCAAAAGTGGGTCTATTTTCTGGGCCAGTGGTGGTCCGTCCGTCGTCCGTCGTCTGTCGTCCGTCCGCCGTGGCAGACTTTAACGTTGGCATTTTCTCGGAGACTATTCAAGCTACAAGGATACTTTGTGGCAAGAAATTTCTAAACATACCAATCTCAGTGACTCTCACAAGGTCAGGGTCACAGGGGATAAGGAAATATATCAAAATAGCTATTTTTGGACATAATGTATTTTTTTCTCAAATACTATTCACAACTTCAAACCCACACTCGGTAAAAGATACCTTATGGTAAGACCTTTATACGCATACTAATTTGGTTGATCCCTCGAAAGGTCAAGGGTCACAAGAGCTCGGGAAGTAGATGATTTTTCTCAAATACTATTCACAACTTCAAACCCAAACTTGCTACAGAGATACCTCATGGTAAAATCTATCTATGCATACTAATTTGGAGGACCCCTCGAAAAGGTTAAGGTCACGAGAGCTCAAGAAATAGGTAAAACAAATAGCCATATTTTGACAAGAAATGTTGTTGTTTTGTTTTTTTCTCAATTACTATTCACAACTCCAAACCCAAACGTGCTACAGAGATACCTGATAGTAAGATCTATCTATGCATACTAATTTGGATGACCCCTCGGAAAGGTCAAAGGTCACAAGAGGTCGACAAATTTGTATAAAATGCCCATTTTTGATAGAATTGTAGTTATTATCAACAAGTTTGCAAACTTTTCAATCACAATTTTAAAAAAAAATTATTGGTTTTTTTTTTTTTTTTTTTTTTTTTTTTTTTTTTTTTTTTGTTGCTGCTCCAAGTTTCCTTTTTGTCGACCTCAGAGGTCTTCGTCTCACCCCGCTCATCCCCATCAACCCTAGTGTGCTCACCCAGGCCCGCCAGTTGTTCCAGCCAGACTCCCGGCCCTTCTGCTATATATGTCGAGTAGTAGGGGACTCCCTCCGGCGGAAACTCCGCACTACTGCCGAGTCACTTCGGTGGTGTTCAGTGTGGCCTTCAGGTGACCACACCTACTGTTCCCCCTACTTACGACATCGTTTGCTAGTCGCAGAGTCGAGGAGTGAGAGCTCCCCCCACAGGCGGCGAGTCAACCACTACGTCCTTCCACGTACAGCTGCAGGGTCTGGCCGAAGACAACCGGGCACGTAGGGCTCCTGGAGGACTGGGCTGAGGTCACCATGAGACGGGGACTTGAGGGATCAGAAACCCGGAACAGCATGTTTTATTTTGCATGATGATGATGATGAAGATGATGATGTGATGATGCCATGGTGGTCCATGTGGTTAGGGACTGCGTGACAGGGCCGCATTCCACGCTTCCTGTCATAAATATCCTGGTGTTAACCAGGCCGGGGAACTGCGGACACCTGCCGTGCCAGCCGTGTAATCATCCACACCTTGCGATGCGTCATAACCCGGGTAACACCCCTAAAGTCGTACCCGTGAGGAGGGTGAGTCTCGGCTGCGTGGCATCAGCCTTCCCATTGGATCCATAGTACACCAGCTTTGTGTAAGAGCCGACCCAGGTAGGAAAAATCGCGCTTGACTCGGCAAAGGTCAAGGGTCACCGGGGTTTCACAGATGTGTGAAAACTGATTAAATATTGAGAAAACATGGAGTTTGTTTTGGTGCAGAAGCCACCCCTTTACTTTTTGTCAGACATGTGTGGATCGGTCATACACGTGAGCCATAAGGGCTTTGCCTTTCTTGTTTTCTTCAAGAATTTTTTTTTTTAATTTGACGTGGAAAAGTCAACCTGTCTAAGTAATGCCCCACACAGATAAGAAGCTCAGATGTGTCGCTAAAGCATTTGTATATCGTAGGATTTGCAGACATGTCCGTTCTTTGTTCTGTAACATTAACCGTTCTTTTTCCCGCCGCTGAAATAAAGTGAGCATGATCCAACTGCAAGAGACATAGAACCTCATGAGCCCCCGCAACTGCGGGGGCTCATGAGGATCTATGTCTCTTGCTGAAACCACTGCGTACCCATCTTCCGTGGACGGCGGGGGGGGGGGGGGGTGGGGGGTGGGGGGGGGAGCGGTTGGGAGAGTTGAATGAACATGTATTTTTTATTTTTGAAACACAATCTGCGACCACTGGCGGTGAAAGGGTTAGCTGGAGCAGTGTCTGTCTGCAGGTGGGCGAGGGCGAGGTGGCGCCACTGTCCACCACTCAGCCCATCTTCACGGGCAGCACGTATAGCCCGGACGGCCGCTTCGTCTGCCTTCTGCCCTACCTGGACTACCTGCGGCGGGCCTTCAGCACCAGGCGCCCCGTAGAGAGCGTGCGGATCGAGGTGAGGGGAGGCGGGGACTTGGGCGGGGTGCGGGGGGCGGGAATTGTTTGACGCAATGTGGGAGGAAAAGAGATTGACTGATTGTACGTTGCTTAACGTCCCGACAGCAACAAGGCTTTCTCAGGACGTGCCTGCACTGCTTGTAAAAAAAAAAAAAAAAAAAAAAAAAAAAAAACTCAACAGAATATTGAATGTATGTATGTCGCCAGCCGGTCCAATACGTTAAATAAACCCACGACAAGGGGCCTAAATAAAGCTAAGACCAGTTAGCAACACACATCCAATATCAAGAGCTACAGGCAGCGCAGACAGTAGGGAGAGTTTAAAAAAGGGAAATACAGGTGAATGGACCCAGGGTAAAAAGAAACGCATGCCCCAGAATAAAGAGGAAAACCCACCCTGTGGGGCTGACCAGGGTGACCCTGGGAACTAAAAAGTAGCTAACCCCACCCAAGTCCCCCAGGGCAGACCCGGGTGGGGCGGGAGGAAAAGAGGTAAATGAGGTCTCCTGCTCTCCCTCGAACACCTGCGTCACGCCGTAGCGCATTGCGACATTTATACAGCGTCGTGGTGGAGGTGGGAGGGTGCGTGCGGGTGAAGGAATTAGTGGAAAGTTGGTGTTGGGGGGGAGGGGGTGATAGAGCGTGGGCTTGAGGGCGTGACGTTTCGTCCATACTCTTCCTACCTCTGCTACCTGCGTCACGCCGTGACACCGTAAAGGTCACACTGGTTGCCTCCCCCGATGAGCGGCAGCGAATTGGGGGAGACAACCAGTGTGGGTAGATGTGAGGTAAGACATGAGGTTGTCTGACCAGCGCAGCAGGCAGTTTGAGTCTGTGAGAATGATAGCATGACTGATTTGCCTGTCACCCAGCGTAGCAATCCATTTCTGGGGGTGAGTCACCGCCCTCACCTTCATTTTAGGCTTGAGGTCTTGGGTTTGGGGGCTGCACTGTCTTCGTACATAGTGCTACTGGCTTGTTTGACTGGCTGTCGGTGAAGGAAGAAACGTGTTGTCGGAACACTCCCTGGCCCTCGCCTTTAGACGGTCAATAAACAGCGCTATGGTGGGGGGGGGGGGGGGGGGGCACAGGATGACGGTAACTTTTATTGAATTATGTGAAATCATAATATGGGCTGGGGTGGGGATGAGCTGTTAGACGGTATGGGTGAATGTTGGTGGGTGGCCGACATGTAATCAAGAAAACGCCGGATACCGACAAACTGCTTGCATCCTGCCTTTCCTTGAATACCTGCGGCTCGGCTTCCTGGGCACCAGACGGCCAAGGTGTGTGTGTGTGTGTGTGTGTGTGTGTGTGTGTGTGTGTGTGTGTGTGTGTGTGTGTGTGTGTGTGTTTGTGTGTGTGTGTGCGTGCGTGCGTGCGTGCGTGCGTGTGTGTGTGTGTGTGTGAGTATGTGTGTGTGTATGTGTGAGTATGTATGTGCGTGTGTGTGTGTGTGTGTGTGTGTGTGTGTGAGAGAGAGAGAGAGAGAGTATGTGTGTGTGAGTATGTATGTGTGTGGGGGGAGGGTGGGGGGGTGGGGATGGGGGGGGGGGGCTGGGGAATGGGGTTAACCCATTCAGCCCTGACACACTACAAGACCCTTGAATTATCATGGTCGATCCATCTCCTGCAGCTGGTGCATAGTCATTAGATGACACCTCCAACATTGGGGAAATACGGTCGTCGGACTGAATGAGTTAATGAGGTTTGGGAAATTGAACTGGTGTCATGGGATTTGGTGGGAGATAGATCCACCTGGCCGCTTGGCTGCGGAAAGGCTAAGGGATGAAAACCCTGACATCAAAGCTCCCGTGTCTCCGGGGAAGGTTTTTGAGCCAGAGACTATGACAAGGACAGTCTGATATAAAACCTACGACCCGAGGACCTCGATGCCACCGTCCCAGCTTGCTAGGCCATGGCAGACGAACCAAGGGTTTAAAGGGTGGGACCAGTACTGCGCACACTGCACTCCACCAAAAAGCTCCACCGCGCAGGCTTTAGGAAACGCCCACGGACCATGGCAACGACATGGGCAAGCCCTATAGAATCTTCGTTCGCGAATCAAGCCAAGAGAGATCCACCGTGATAATAATATAGTCATGATACAATGTTTTCGTATAATCAGGTTTTGCTTGCTTTACAATCTAAGGCTGAACAAGAATGACAACAACAAAACCGAAAAGCTGAAAACATTAACACAACAATAATAAACATGCATAATGAAAACCGGGAAGGTGACAAGGTAAGCTAATCTGGCACTACCCTTGAATATCCTTGGTCAGTTCATCTCCCACAGTCTTTGTGAACACCTTTGAAAGTTGCGGAAGTCAATAAAGTATATGGTGTGAACGAGTGAAAAAGGAAAGAAATCCCACAGATCCAGATTCCAAATAATCAACTCCTTAACTGCCAGGGGCAAGGCGAACGCCGCCCATCTGCAAGAGACATAAATCCTCATGAGCCCCCGCAGTCGCGGGGGCTCATCGGAAGAATTATGTCTCTTGTGAGTCCTGTGTTCTTTATGCCTGTTTCTGGTCCCATTTCCGTCTGTGTTTTTCAAGCGAATGTCCAGCGCCGGATCAATCAGTTTTTAAGGAGGGGGGTGGGGGTGGGTGCTGAACGACACGGTAAAAACTGTATACTGTTCAGGAGCGGATCAGTTACCTCGAGGGTGGGGGGGGGGGGCGTCCAAATGTTTTGTTTTGGACCTTCAACCTCATACTGAAGACCTCCCCGACGCTAGACCTTGTTTCCAGGGTCCAAAGAAATCAAAAAGCGTGGGGAGGGGGGAGTGTGGAGGGGTGCTTCCAGGGCCCGTAGAAACCTAAAAGTGTGTGTGTGTGTGTGTGTGGGGGGGGGGTGCTGCAATAACATTAAACCACCCCCTCCTTCTATGACCATGTTGTGGCCTGGTGGTGAACCTTTTCTTCTTTTTTTTTAAGCCAATGTGGTGGGGGGGGGGGGTGCTGTAGTACCAAAGCACACTTCCCCCCCCCCTCTTGATCCGCCCCTGATGTCGGTCAGTGTGCAGTGGTTTCTGACGCGAAATCAGTGATCACTGACAGCGAAGGAGTTAATACATAGAGTTCATACGTTAACACTTCACTGCTACTGGATATTCCGCCGAGCGGTATCGTCAGTACAGCCGTCAAGGGGTTAATGTTGTTAATAATAAACTTACCGAATGTAAACTGGCGTTTGGCGTCACTCCAGTAACACACAGAGTTGTCGGCGTCGTTGTTTTCAGGCGGTGACGGAGGACGGCAACACCACGGCCGTGTCCACCATCATCTACACCATCTACGACTCGCTGTGCCGGGCGTGCGGGGTGGACGGCCGCTACGGGTGTTTCACAAAGGTACCAGCCACGCTCTTTTCTGTAGGTTTAAACCAGTTAACCCCAAAGTCGCATTTTCCCTGAAAGAAAAAAAGATTCATGAAACAAAAGCACAATTAACCGATTTAATCCCCAGGCCGCATTTCCAAAATTTCCACTCGCAGGAGATGGCTCGACCATGATAATTCAAGGGTAGTGGAGAGAGGGGGTGGTTTAATGTTATTGCAGCACCCCCCCCCCCCCTGACGGCGCCAAGCTAATCTGGCACTACCCTTGAATTATCATGGTCGAGCAATCTCCTGCTGTAGTGCTTTAATAGCTGTTTGCTTGTGATTGGTAATAGTGACCTGTTTGCGTCATGCACTGTCCGGGGCGTTGTGTTTGTGCAGGCCAACACGTGTTACATCGACGGCAAGTGCTACACCAATCGCCAACCTCAGCCCTTTGACACGTGCCTGCAGTGTCAGCCGGACGTCAACAAGGACGCCTGGACCACCAGAGAAAGTAAGGCCCAGTCAGCAGTTTGGCCCTCGGGGGTCGACTGTGCCCGACAATCCGCCTGAAGGCGTTTTGTTTTTACTGGGGATCAAGTCTTTGTTGCGCGTGGTGCAGGCCGGCACGTGTTTGTCCTCTTAAGGCCCCCACACACGTGCCGGTTGTGCCCCGATTTTGAAGCCGATTCCGATCCGATTGCGATCGGATGACGTCATATATACGATCCGATCCCAATCGGCTGGGAATTGGGTGTCTAGAACCCGCTCTATTTTTCCAATCCAAATCGGCCCCGATTGTAAGCTTCAACCAATCAGAGCGCGTCTCGCAAAGCATGTCGTTTCCGTTTGAAAATGGCGGAAGATCAGTACCGACCTTTGTTGCCGATGTTTCGCCCGCCTCTTCCCGATTATGATGCAAAACTGATGATAATGCAAGCACATCATCATCATTGTCAAAACTAGCAGCCATTTCGCTGAACAGGTACGACCTTGATCTTCGATTCAAACCTCTGGGCTAAAAAAAAGTCGGCCGGGAATGTGTGGCAGTGCACACGTTTTTGTTGTCCCGTCCGATCACACTCCGATTCGAAACTGCTCAAGAATCGGCCTCAAAATCGGGCATGTGTGGCGGGGCCTTTAGTCAGTACTGGAGGTAGAATCAGTGTCCTTGTCAAGAATTAACCCTGTTAATGCCGGGGCCAGACGAACGCTACCCAGCTGCAAGAGACATAACTCCTCATGAGCCCCCGCAGTCGCGGGGGCTCATGAGGATTCACGTCTCTTGTTAGTGCCGTGTTTTTGACGACTGTTGTGGATCCCTGACTTTTTCGTTCATTTGCTGGTTCCCGAATCTTAGTGTTGAAAACAAAAACAGTCTTCAGAGAATTGTTCGTCTCAGCTCAAAGATCGTTGGGGAAGAACAGAGAAGTTTAGCCGTGTTCTGCGATCGTCAGATTGTAAGAAAAGCTACTTCCATCCTGGCTAGTGATTCTCACGTGATGAAAGACCTCTTTGAGTTGCTCCCGTCTGGCCGCCGATACAGACAACCATCATGAAAAGCCAACTGGAAGCAATGCATATGAAAGCCCCCCCCCCTCCTCCCTCCGAATGGGGGCGTATCACATATACCACTGTTCCAGCCCCTTGGTGCATGGAATTTTAAATCTAGGTCCCCCAAGGGGGGTCTAGATATTTAGCCGGTGTGGACAGCTGGTTCGGTCTTGGCGACCTCGTCAGCACACCATTCACACACATACAGTAAAATGTGGCTGTCTTTGCAAGTAGGCAAAAGTTCCTGCATTCCACCAGTATGCCGAATGGTGTGCTGACGAGGTCGCCAAGACCGAAACAGCTGTCCACACCGGCTAAATATCTGGACCTCCCTTGGGGGACCTAGATTTAAATTTTCATGCACCAAGGGGCTGGAACAGTGGGATATGCGATACGCACCCCTTCGGGTGTGTGTGTGGGGGGGGGGGGGGGAGTACATATGCATTGCTTCCAGTCACTTTCTTAGCGCACCCCTCTTTCCTATCTTCTTCTTTTCTTTTTTTTTTCTTTTTTTTTTTTGTTATGCCTTAACCACAGTAGATCTTATGATCAGAGGTCGATCATGCACACTTCTCTCCCCTGACAGTGCTTTTACCTACTTTACTTTGTAAACTTCCTAAAATGTTAGCACTGGCAGTCTCCCCTTTTCTTTTCATGTCTTTCGTCCCTGTTGCCGTCCGACTCTTAAATATTTTGTAAATCTACACAGCTGTTAAAAGCGTGTGTGTGTGTGTGTGTGTGTGTGTGTGTGTGTGTGTGTTTGTGTGTGTGTGTGTGTGTGTGTACGTGCGCGCGTGGTGCGTGCGTGTTTGTGTGTGTGTGTGTGTGTGTGTGTGTGTGTGTGCGTGCGTGCGTGCGTGTGTGTGTGTGTGTGTGTGTGTGTGTGTGTGTGTGTGTGTGTGTGTGTGTGTGTGTGTGTGTGTGTGTGTGTGTGTGTGTGTGTGTTTATACAGCTGTTTCATCGCGTGGGTATCGCTGGCCAGGATGGACAGTTGTAGAGGGTGTAAGTGGAAAGTAAGACGTTAATGTGTTCGCTGATAATGTCGTTAATAATGCTCTTTAAGTTTTAAATAATGTTTTAGCAATTGTATTAGTTTAGAGTTTTAACATGTTTTAATCTTAGTGTTATAAGTCTTACAGATTTAGCATATTAATATCAGGTACAACTGGGATATTAGAATGTCCTGATATTAATTAATGTTTACTGAATGACTTTTATTTGATTGTTCCCCCCGTCCACACAAATGTAATTGCCCTTTAAGGGATAAATGCAGTTATTGAATTGAGTTTGACTGGAGGTAATCTATGGAGGTAATCTATGGAGTTAATCTATGGAGTTAATCTGAGTTAATCTGAGTTCTTCAAACGCATGTCGGTCAGTGTGCAGCGGTTTCAGACGCAAAATTTGAGCTGACTGACAGAGAAGGGGTTAATCATACTACAAAAGCACAATGTCATTCGCAGGCTGGGATCAGGTGGCGGTAGTACAGCAACCTTTCTCAGCTGTAAGCCTTTCTTTCTATGCAGCTCACGGCAATCGGAGACATTTCTTAGATTCCTCCTCATCTGTTAATTGGCTGGCAGATGAGCATCTGCTAGAGGCCGACTCATTTCCCATCGCTCATCCTTGTTAACTGACACACACACACACACACACACACACACACACACACACACACACACACACACACACACACACACACAAACACACAAACACACACACACACACACACACACACACACACACACACACACACACACACACACACACACACCTCCGCCTTTTCGTATAGACAATTATCAGAGTCTTACTGAGGCTTCACCTTGCTGAAGGACAAAGGCAGCATCACTGAGCGCTGGAGAGAACACTTCTCAAATCTGCTGAACCTGCCTTCCACTGTCGACTCTGCGGCCCTGGAAATGATTCCCCAAAAGCCGACACTGGATGACCTTGACCTCCCGCCTACCCTGGACAAGGTCAAGAAAGCGATCAACCAGACTAGTTCCGGCAAGGCTGCAGGCATGGACGGCATCCCCTAGAGCTCTTTAAAGCAGCTGGACCTGAGATCCTTGATGCCTTCCTCAACATTCTGACATGCATCTGGGCAGAGGAGAACATGCCACAGGAATTTAGAGATGCAACAATCGTCTCCCTGTTCAAGAACAAGGGCAGCAAAGCAGACTGTGCCAATTACCGAGGGATCTCACTCTTGTCCATTGCAGGCAAGATCCTCTCGAGAGTCATCCTCAACCGCCTGATCAGCTCTGTATCTGAGGAAGCACTCCCAGAGGCTCAGTGTGGCTTCAGATCCGGCCGCAGCACAGTCGACATGGTCTTCTCTGTTAGACAGGTCCAGGAGAAATGCATTGAGCAGCACATGGACCTCTACGCTGTCTTCATAGATCTGACCAAAGCATTCGACACCGTGAACAGAGAAGCCCTTTGGGTCATCCTCGCAAAGCTCGGCTGCCCCAGGAAGTTCACCAACATCATCCTCCTCTTCCATGATGGAATGGTAGGAGTTGTCCAGTCAAACGGCGACACATCCACACCCTTCGACATTTCCAACGGTGTCAAACAATGTTGCGTTTTTGCCCTCGTGATGTTCAACCTGTTCTTCACGTGTGTCCTGACCCATACAGTACGTGACCTTGAGAAGGGAATGTACCTAAAGTACAGACTAGACGGCTCTGTCTTCGACCTCCGTCGACTGAACACCAGGACCAAGACCATCGAGAGACTGGTCCTTGAGGCGCTGTTTGCCGATGACTGTGCGCTGATGGCGCACACGGAGTCTGACCTCCAGACCATCGTCAACAGGTTCTCGGAAGCCTCTCGACTGTTTGGCCTCACCATCAGTCTCAACAAGACCGAGGCCCAGGCACAAGTGCCCCTCCCCTCCACCCCCTTCCCCACCCAAAGTGTATATCGAAGGCACCGAGCTGAAGACTGTCGACAAGTTCAGGTACCTGGGGAGCATCATCTCTTCTGACGGTACTATCGACAAGGAAATCGCAGCTCGCATCTACAAAGCCAGCCAAGCGCTGGATCGTCTGCGCACTCGTGTGTTGAATAACAACAACGTCAAGCTCTCCACCAAGATCAAAGTCTACAAGGCAGTAGTCCTCCCCAGCCTCCTCTACGGCTGTGAGTCATGGACACTGTACAGAAAGCATCTCAAACAGCTTGAACGCTTCCACATGAGATCACTGCGCTCACTCATGGGCATCAAATGGCAAGACAAAGTGACAAACCTGTAAGTCCTGGATAATGATGGCTTAGTGAGTGTTGAAGCCTTGATCTTAAAGAAACAACTTCGTTGGACAGGTCATGTCATACGCATGGATGATTCTCGCATGCCACGCCAACTCCTGTATGGTGCACTCTCAAAAGGCTACAGGAAGCAAGGACGGCCAAAGGAACGCAAGCACAAGACAGATCTGGCTGGCGTGCCGCCACCAGGAAAGCCTGCACGCTCTTTGAACACAATCGGCGCGAACGGATTACCAGTGCCAGAGCTCGCAGAAAGACAGCGTCGACTCTCCCCACGGCTACGTTCCAGTGCCCCCATTGCCCTCGCAGGCTCCAAGATTGGCTTGGCTAGCCACACCCGCAATCACAAATATTAGTCATGCACAATGACGACATCATCGGTTTTCGATGGTCTACCCATTTCTGAGGTCATACAGTTCTAGCGATCGACACTCAAATGCAGGAAGCATCAATAATAATAATAATAATAATAATAATAATAATGACTACTTATATATCGCTTATCCTAAAAGAAGCTGTAAACGCTTCACAAATCAAGGGTGGGAGTGGAGGGGGTAAAAAAGCCAGAGAAACAAAGAATTCCGCAATACAAACGCACAAATGGCTCCGCATACCTTGATCCTGGTTGGTTGGTTAGTTCGGGTTTAACGTCCACAGCACCAAGTGATCATGGACGGCCCTGACGGGCGGGTTATAGGGGACTAAGAAATCTATTGCCTATGGAGTACGATCTGAACACTGATCAACTCAGGCGCACTCCAACTGTGCCACTTTGATTTACCAGGACCTTTCAACTGACATCCTAGTGAATAAGTCCGTCATTTCCCCCTGGATTGCGAGTCCAACTACCGGGGCCGGGACGGGGATTCGAACCCACGACCCGGCGCGACGCTTAACCGCCTGAACTATTTCGGACTCTACCTTGATCCTCGTTCGTTCGTTAAATCCAGTTTAATGTCCCACTGGCACAAAAGTGATCGGGGACACCTTGATCCTATTGTGGCTCTTGCATGTATCTGTTGTCCAGACAGACAAAAAAGTTACTGCTTGGCAGTTACAAGCGTGTGAGACGCCAAAGAAATCGACAAAATAAATTGTATTGTAACTGTCTTTTCTAAACGTTTTTCTTTCGTTGTTAGGCTTTTCTTTTCGCCTTTTATCTGTTTGTTGTGTTCTGGTGGTGGAGGAGGCGAGATTCTCCTTTGAATTTATTGCAGCTAAACGCTGTTTTATCCTTTTTTCAAGGGAAGTAACTCAGCGCTAGACAAACAAGCAGTTAGATCCCCTGATCAAGGGTAGGCAACTGTTTGTCCTGCGCTGAGTTTGCTCCCTTGATATGTGTCATATATCCTAGCCCTGGCCTTTTCATTGGGTTGTGATTAACCCTTTGGGTGTCGGTAGCGACCTTGGTCAAGGTGATTCCTTCCGGAATCACCTTGACCAAGGTCGCTACCGACACCCAAAGGGTAAATATTCCATAGATAATGTGGCCCCTGTCATCTTCTTCGACGAGCGCCGCCCTGTCGTCTTTCTCGGCCAAGACGTCAGACTCCGCATCCGGGCAGTTGACCCCGATGGCGGTCCTCTCATCATGGGCCTGAACCGGAAGGACGCCTTCATCAGCCAGTCAGGGCTCTTTCAGTGGCGGGCTCTAACCAATGACGTGGAGCGGGTGGTTCGGACAGAGACGTTTGTGATTAGCGCGCGGGACGAGTGTAACAGCACGGCCACGTCCACACTGGAGGTGAGTTACTTCAGCTTTTCTGACGGCGTACATAAACAATGAGCACAATTCTTAATCTGCGATGTTTGATGTGTTTGGATGACGCCTTGTTGATAAAGTATTATATTGACTTATTGTGTACTGTATGGTCTTTTACAAGAAGAAAACGATTACGTTGTACAGGAAACAATGAATTCAAATATATGATTTCACTTGGATTGTGAAAATCTCCAAAGTACCCACTTAATCTAGTCTCTACAATATAGTAGTTATAATCTAAATTCTATAATATAATCTTTGTATTATTAGCGTGTGCTACTCTGTGAATTTGGACCTTACGGCTGCCGTAAGGTCCAAAATCACAGACCAGCACACAAAATAATGACTTTGATAAACTGTCCAGATTCTGACTGTGCCGTGTGACTGCATGAACGGAGCGACGTGTATCAGACCTGTGGTGGTGGGACGAGATTACCAGTATTCCTGTGTGTGTACTACTGGTTACACAGGTAAGGTCGATCTGGGTCGTCCAGTATCGCTCTTGTGGTGCGGACCTTAAACCCCCAACTAACCAACCAACCGTTAGGACCGCTTAAATAATATTGATGTGATTCTACAGTTACGCAAAAAGAAGTAAACGTGAGATTTCTTTCAGACTGCTTATCTTTCATACAGCTGCTTGCATTTTGTATTTTAACTGGAAACAAGATGAGGATTTCATCCCAAAGTCTACCGTATTGTTTTGAGCTCAGATGCGTTTATCTTTTAGGAACATTCACGGTTGTTCATATTTTTAGGCTTATAATGCTGATCCATTTCCCTCCACTCTAAGCCAACCCCTGATCAACACACACGTCGGAGCACACAAAAGAAGGACACACGGCGCTTCCCGCCATTAGTACGCTTTGTGGGCTCGTGTAGCAACAGTAATCCATCTCCTTCTACTCTAACCCACCCTCTGATCCAGACACACTGGCACACAGAAAAAAAGACTGACCCTTGGCGATTCCCGCCATTCGTAAGCTCTGTGGTCTGGCGTAACATAGCTATTCTGAAGAAGAATGATGTCATTTCGCTGCTCGCACGAGCAGCGAAATGACGTCACTTCAAGCTTCACGTCATGGCATCATTAGTCGCAGGGCGCCGTGTTCATAGTGACGACTCGATGTTATACATCACTCATTGCAGTACTAACATTTGACGTATCAGAGAATCAACTTTACAATAATTATTTTCCTGCTGATTTTCACGCCTAGAGCTTGCAGGTCACAATTTGTCCTAATCCTACACCAGGGCTGGGACAAACAGGCTTATGCAAACACTGTTTATGAACAACAAACCAAGGGGAATTACTCAGCGCCGGACAGACAACAGTTAGATCCCCTGTCCCTGCCTATCAGGCACCCAATCGCCAGCCCACAGAGAAATACGCAGGTATAGAATATCATTTGCCAGCGCTAGCCTCACCTATCTGGTTTGTGAGTACTGTTTATGAAAACTCATGCGGGTATTAATGAGAAGATAATGTTTTTTCGTAAAAGAAAAATTAAAGTTATGTTAGCTGTTTTACAAATGACTCACTCCTAAAAATGGTGCAGAACATTGTCTGATTTTCACACCTAGGGTATACAGGTCACAATTTGACCTAATCGTACCCGTCAGCCGAGACAAACTGTAGGCTTATGTAAATACCGTATACGAGACAACATGCGATTAGTAATGAAAATATTGCTTTTTTCGTTAAAAAAAAAGATTCAATTGTTTTAAGATTAACCCATATAATTCGTGAAATTAATCTCCAAAAGGTGAAAATATATATATTTTTTCAACAAATATTTAATGGTCACTCAAAAAGTTCTAGAGGTGCAATGCTGGTTAACGAACTCATTCAATGTCTCCCTTTGATCCAGTTATATGCAAAATATCTAATAAAAATAAGACAAATTACGGACTTCAGCATGGATCAACCGGTTTTTGTGAAACGGCCATTTTCTCGCCAACAAGCATCGTAATAAAGAAATCGACAAAAAAGGTCCCGAGATAATTCTTTTAGGGACAATATCCTCAAATTTCAAGCTTGTCCGACCTCAAATGCGGTCTCTAGCCGCTGTCACACACACACACACACACACACACACACACACACACACACACACACACACACACACACACACACACACACACCACACACACACACACACACACACACACACACACACACACGCACACACACACACACACACACACACACACACACACACACACCATCACCCATACACACACACATACGGCGCTAGGCGCCAAAAAGACGTTCCTTAGCAAGGTTTGCGTAGCTAGACGTGACGTCATTTTTATCGTGTTATTTCTTTGCCAGAATTTCGGCCCCGCACGCCAAAAACGTCATGTGCATGCTCCGGAATGCGCTCCGACCCATCCCCATTTCAAAGTCTACTGTATTTTCAATACGGTAAACAAAAACGATCATGATTCAAAAAGCGCTTTATTATATTGTCCTACCAAGTGTCTTAATAAGTCTATACGCGACATGTTTGTTACCTGAAGAAATTACTGACACAGAACGAACACGCTTTTGAATGAAAATACAAAATAGTATTACATTGGTTCATCCTAGTCATTTCAAGAGGTGTTTTTAACTTGGGGGTTATTTTTAACCCATTCACCGCCTAGAAAACAAATTGAACACAATCCGACTGCAAGAGACATAGATCCTCATGTGCCCCCGCAGTTGCAGATGCTCATGAGGATCTATGTCTCTTGCTGAGACTAATTCGTATATTTGTATCCTTAGCCCTTAAAGGGTTGTGGCTTTGGGTCGTTATAAGAACCCAGCTTTCAGAAATACAATGTGTGCAGTAATACTGAAAGGGTTAATCCGTGGACCGCCACTGACAACACCGTCACTAGCAGTCATGGGGTTAACACACGTGACAGGTATGGCGGGCAGTCATTCGTTTGGTCTGGGAGCTTGTATCTGCCTCGTGTCTGTCCTGTTATTGTAGATCTAACTGACTGGCTGTTGCAGGTTACCGCTGTGAGCAGGAGATAGACGAATGCGAGGACAACCCGTGCGTGAACGGCAACTGCGTGGATCTGATCGACGACTTCAGGTGTGTCTGTGACCCTGGCTTTGAGGGTAAGTATACAAGCAGCAGACCGCCCGTATGAGAAATGCCCTGGTGACTGTAGCTGTGACTGTGGCTGTAGCTGTGGCTGTGGCTGTGGCTGTAGCCACCAAAATGATGGTCTGTGTTGACAGGTGACACTTTTAGCCCTTGAAGACTTAACTCATTCTAGCCCAGACACATCACAGCAAGATAAGGATCGACCATGATAGTTCAAGGGTGATGCCAGAATAGCTTGGCGCCTATGGGCGCCAAGCTATTCTGGCATCACCCTTGAACTATCATGGTCGATCTGTGTCCTGCACTGCAACGCAGTCTTCAGAGAACAAAGGCAACATTTGGGGATTTCGGTGTTGGGGTAGAATGAGTTAACTCATTGAAGACGTGTCGTATACGGCGCGTCTCCAGTGAGTTAAGACCATTTTTGGATGTTTGCTTAAGACTATAATGTAACAATCAAAACGTTGGACAAACGGGAAGACGAACACTAGGTAACCTTTCTCCGGTACGGATGGCGTCCAGTAACCAGCCCACGATACAGATTGGGCATGCAACAATGGCAGTCCTCATCCCTTTTAACTCATTCAGCCCGACGGCCGTATTTCCCAAATTTTGGAGGAGTCATCTAATGACTATGCACCAGTTGCAGGAGATGGATCGACCCTGATAATTCAAGGGGCAGTGCCAGATAAGCGCCATCTGGCACTACGATTGAATTAACATGGTCGACCCATCTCCTGCTGTAGCGTGTCAGGGCTGAATGGGTTAAGGTCAGTAAATGGGCGCCAATGCTGAGGGCGTTTTGCTTACTGGGTCGATGACTGTTGATTCCCTCTCCGCCTCCATCAGAATCCACCTTAGGCTTGTGAGATTCTGTAGAATTATGTCTTTTCGTAATTGCGTTTAGATTTTAACCCTTAGCGTGTCGGTAGCGGTTTTAGTCGCGATGATTCCTGAAGGATGTCAGGGTGTTGTTATTCCTACAGGATGTCAGGGTGTTGTTATTCCTGCAGGATGTCAGGGTGTTGTTATTCCTGCAGGATGTCAGGGTGTTGTTATTCCTGAAGCAATCATCGCGACTAAAACCGCTACCCACACGCCAAGGGTAAACAAGGAGTCAGCGGCTGCACGTGTTTACGTGTGGTGCAGGTTTGCGATGTGAAGCCAGGTCTGACCAGTGTCGGGACGAGCCTTGTTACCCGGGCGTACTGTGCGAGCCGGTGGGTGGGTCCTTTGCCTGCGGCCCCTGCCCCCCGGGACTGACTGGTGATGGGGCTGACTGCACGGAGGTGGACGAGTGCGCGAGCAGCCCCTGTTTTCCCGGCGTGCAATGCCGTGACCTGGCGCCGCCTAGCGAGGGCTTTGAGTGTGGCGACTGTCCGCGATTCTTTATCGGCGATGGGCGAGTGTGTCGACGAGATGGTAAGGACACTACACGGTACTGCGAAATCAAACTTGCACATGCTTCAACGAAAACAGTAGATTAAAAGATCGGACAGCATACGATATCGCATGTTTGTCCTGGCTTTTAATCCACTGTCTGCGTCGAAACATGAGCAAATTTTGACCTACTTCTCATTTCTATGTCACTTCTTTTATCAAAACATTAATATTTAAAACCAATAGAACACAGCGTCTCGAAACTAAACCCACCAAATCGATTGATTGTATTGACTACAGTTCTATGCTTTATTGACAGTTGTCTGCTGTGTACGTGTCACTAGGTGTGTCAGCGTGCGAGAGAGGGTGTGTGTGCTGACCAGGTGACATGCGAGGAGCTGACGGTGTTTCCCGGCTACAGGTGTGGACCCTGCCCCCTGGGGTACAGCGGCGACGGCACAGTGTGTGAACGTGAGTAGCGAGTCTTGGTTAGCTCGGGGTTTAACGTCCACGGCACCGAAGTGATAATAGACGGCCCTGACGGGCGGGTTTATGGGGGACAGAGAAATCTATTTACTATGGAGTACGACCGGAACACTGATCAATTCAGGCGCACAGTAACTGTGGCACTTTGATTTACCAGGACCTTTCAACGGACATGCTATGGAACAAGCCTGTCCTTTTTCCCTGGATTAGTGAGTCTTGGATGAAGGCAGTCTTTTTAATTTTGAGAGCGTTTTGGTTGTAAACCATGAGCCTGCTGGCTTTTCTCTGTTTCATGGACTCTGTGTGTGTGTGTGTGCGTGTGTGTGTGTGTGTGTGTGTGTGTGTGTGTGTGTGTGTGTGTGTGTGTGTGTGTGTGTGTGTGTGTGTGTGTGTGTGTGTGTGTGCAGCAATATGCGAGGAGCCGTGTACAGGAGGGAGGGTGTGTATACAACCAGGACTTTGTGGATGTCGCCCAGGCTACACGGGGGATCACTGTAACATACGTGAGTAGCACAACTCCGCAGTCACTCGAGGTACATCATTACGTGTAATAACTCCTCAGTCATAAAACCCAATTCACATCATCACTCAGAAGTCTCTTTGAGGTCGACCTAGGTACTAGTCTATCTTTAACTCGTTCAGCCCGGCGCACGTATTTCCCAAATTTTGGAGGCGTCATCTAACGACTATGCACCTGTTGCAGGAGATGGATCGACCAAGCTAATCTGGCACTATCCGTGAATTATCATGGTCGACCCATCTCCTGCTCTTGCGTCAGGGCTGAATGGGTTAAGTAATTGTCTGCTGCGACTGATAGATTGAAGATTTGCTCACCGCTTCACTGTCAACACAAAAAAATGAACGTGCACTAACTGCAAGAGGAATAGATCCTCATGAGCCCCTGCAAGTTGCGGGGGATCATGAGGATCTATGCCTCTTGCTCAAACCACTTCGCATCCACGTCCCTGTGATGAGTAGGGGTCATTGGTGCAAAATTTATAATGATTTCCAAAAATACAATTATCGTCCGCTGGCGGGACTGAAGGGCTTAATCCCCTTTGCCAGCAGCCGCCGGCAGTGCTGATACCTAAGAGGGGTAACATTCCGGCTCTTGTGCTAACGACTTTTGTTAAGAGGGGTAACATTCCGGCTCTTGTGCTAACGACTTTTGTTAAGAGGGGTAACATTCCGGCTCTTGTGCTAACGAGTTTTGTTAAGAGGGTAACATTCCGGCTCTTGTGCTAACGAGTTTTGTTAAGAGGGGTAACATTCCGGCTCTTGTGCTAACGAGTTTTGTTAAGAGGGGTAACATTCCAGCTCTTGTGTTAACGAGTTTTGTTAAGAGGGGTAACATTCCGGCTCTTGTGCTGACGAGTTTTGTTAAGAGGGGTAACATTCCGGCTCTTGTGTTAACGAGTTTTGTTAAGAGGGGTAACATTCCGGCTCTTGTGCTAACGAGTTTTGTTAAGAGGGGTAACAATGCGGCTCTTGTGCTAACGAGTTTTGTTAAGAGGGGTAAGAATCCGGCTCTTGTGCTAACGAGTTTTGTTAAGAGGGGTAACATTCCGGCTCTTGTGCTAACGAGTTTTGTTAAGAGGGGTAACAATCCGGCTCTTGTGCTAACGAGTTTTGTTAATTAAGAGGGGTAACATTCCGGCTCTTGTGCTAACGAGTTTTGTTAATTAAGAGGGGTAACATTCCGGCTCTTGTGCTAACGAGTTTTGTTAATTAAGAGGGGTAACATTCCGGCTCTTGTGCTAACGAGTTTTGTTAATTAAGAGGGGTAACATTCCGGCTCTTGTGCTAAAGAGTTTTGTTAATTAAGAGGGGTAACATTCCGGCTCTTGTGCTAACGAGTTTTGTTAATTAAGAGGGGTAACAATCCGGCTCTTGTGCTAACGAGTTTTGTTAATTAAGAGGGGTAACAATCCGTCTCTTGTGCTAACGAGTTTTGTTAATTAAGAGGGGTAACAATCCGGGTCGTGTGCTAACGAGTTTTGTTAATTAAGAGAAGTAACATTCCGGCTCTTGTGCTAACGAGTTTTGTTAATTAAGAGGGGTAACATTCCGGCTCTTGTGCTAACGAGTTTTGTTAATTAAGATGGGTAACATTCCGGCTCTTGTGCTAACGAGTTTTGTTAATTAAGAGGGGTCACATTCCGGCTCTTGTGCTAACGAGTTTTGTTAATTAAGAGGGGTAACATTCCGGCTCTTGTGCTAACGAGTTTTGTTAATTAAGAGGGGTAACATTCCGGCTCTTGTGCTAACGAGTTTTGTTAATTAAGAGGGGTAACATTCCGGCTCTTGTGCTAACGAGTTTTGTTTTCTGCCCTGTCCACCAGCCGTTTGCAGCTCGCCGTGTCGTAACGGGGGTGTGTGCATCTCACCTGACCAGTGTCGCTGCTTCTCAGGGTATACAGGGCCCCAGTGTCAGGACAGTAAGTAGCAAGTATTGTCACTGACCATGCAGAACCGGAATATTAAAAAGCAAGACAGGCTACTTACTCACTCATTAGGATGTATACCTCTGTCAAGCTGAAGTGTGACATTGTAGGCCTACCTCTAGTGGAGAAAGTGTGACATTGTAGGCCTATCTCTAGTGGAGAAAGTGTGACATTGTAGGCCTACCTCCAGTGGAGAAAGTGTGACATTGTAGGTCTCCCTCTAGTGGAGAAAGTGTGACATTGTAGGTCTCCCTCTAGTGGAGAAAGTGTGACATTGTAGGCCTACCTATAGTGGAAAAAGTGTGACATTGTAGGCCTACCTCTAGTAGAGAAAGGGTGACACTGTAGGCCTACCTCTAGAGGAGAAAGTGTGACATTGTAGGCCTACCTCTAGTGGAGAAAGTGTGGTATTGTAGGCCTGCCTCTAGTGGAAAAAGCAGCTTATCTGCAAGGGGCATAGATCTTCATGAGTTACCGCAATTGGTGGGGGGCTCATGAAGATATATTCCTCTTGCTTGACCATTTACGTATGATCTTCAAACTAAGTCGTTGGGCACGTAGTTCCAGTGGTAATCAGTACACTACAATGAGTACAAAGTTCTGTGCAAAAATTGCACTGGTTCTGAAAATGTGTGCTGATATTACTAATTTAAGATTCGTCAAGTATTCAGTTTTCCATCTTTGAGTTAAAATGGATTTTGGTGATGATGATAACGGTAACGACGATGATGACGAGTATTTGATTTGCAGCTTCCTGTGAGCCTCCGTGTGCCAACGAAGGCCGGTGTATCGGCAGGAACCGGTGTCTGTGTCACTATGGATACACCGGCGCTCGCTGTGAACTTCGTGAGTCATGCCAGATATCAACTTGATATAGGATACAAACCCAATAGCAAAACGTCTTCGAGCCCACTGCGGCCGTCGTGGTCCCAATGACCTTTGCTCACTGGAAAACAACATGAACAAGAAACAAACAAAGAAATAAAGAAACAGACTCACAAACCAGCAAAAACAAAGACCGCTAACCAGCAAAACCAATCATCTCCAACCCAACCCAAACATGCTAAGAAGGACAACGAAATCCATACATGTAGTGTTACATTTTCTGTTACCGACAGAGGCGTGTCAAATCCCGTGTCAGAATGGTGGCCAGTGCGTGGGCCCCAACAGATGCCGCTGTCCGTCTGGATTCCAGGGACAGTACTGCGAGCAGGCCACCTGTTACCCCCCTTGTCTCAACAGCGGAAAGTGTGCCGCACCGGGGCGCTGCCAGTGTCCTTCGGGATACGAGGGGCTGAGGTGTGAGAGAGGTCAGTCGGCGTCATTCATACGTTAGTGTCAGGTCTGTCATCCAACCGATGAAAGAAAGAATGCATAAAAAAGGATTAATTAACAATTGAATAAATGAACGAATCAACGAACGAACGAACGACTGAATTTTAGTCATCCATCCATCCATCTATCCATCCATTCCATCCCATCCCATCCCATCCCATCCATCCAGGTAGTGCTGGATCAGCTTGGCGCTTGGAAACGCGCCAAGCTGATTCGGCGCTACCTTTGGGCTATCAAGAGCCATTCACCTTCATGGAAGATCATATGTTTAGTGACCAGGGATGTACATGTTCGCGTACAAATTGCACTCTCTCCTTTTCGTCCGTCTGTCAAGGTAGCTAGAGAGGCAAGAAGATATCGCATTACGTGCATGGCCGGCCTGGCCTTCGACTTGACAATTATCATGATTGGCCCATTTTTCACAGCAGGTCTGGTGTACGCAATGGACAGAAAGGGAAGCAGGCTAGAGTTGTGATGTACGCTTTGAGAGACAAGGCGCCAAGCTATTCTGGCATCACCCTTGAACTATCATGGCCGATCCTCATCTTGCTGTGGTGTGTCTGGGGTAGAATGGGTTAACTACTATGTAGGCTACCGCTTGCAGGAGGTGGATTGACCATGATATTTCAAGCGGAGTGCTAGCTAATCTGGCACTACCTTTGAACTATGATCATATCAGTAGCGTCTGCCGAGCTATTTTCCTTGAGCTGCGCAGAATTTCTTCCCTCAGACCGTATCTCACAGAAAGTGCGGCGTCAAGACTTGTAAATGCATTCATTACGTCCAGGCTCGATTATTGCAATTCTGTACTGGCAGGTTTACCGGCAGATCAGATTTCACGCTTGCAGATAATTCAAAACAGTGCGGCGCGTCTCATCTTGAAGAAACGAAAGAGAGACCACGTTACGCCTCTACTGAAGCAGCTGCAGCACTGGTTGCCCGTAAAATTCCGCTGCCAGTACAAAATTGCAATTTTCGCCTATCGGCATTTTGACGGATCTCTCCCGCCGTACCGGCTTTCTGCCAAGCTGTCTGTTTATCAGCCATCACGCACCCTCTGTTCCTCTAGTGTAAAACTTTTAAGAATCCCAAAGCTTAACATGAAAACTGTCGGGGAGCGTTCTTTCACCATTTTAGCCCCAAGTGTGTGGAACTCTCTGCCAACTGAAATGCGGAATCTGCCCACATTGTCACAGTTCAAAGCTCACTTAAAGACTTTTCTTTTCTGTCTGGCATTCAACACTTAGCTCATCTTTAGCTAACTGTTGACTGCCTTTTATTCTGATCCTAGAGGAAGTGAATGTATAGTGTTGGGAAGAGATGGGGTTGTTTAAAGTAGTGTATAATCGTGCGTGTGTCTGAGTGAGAGGGTGTGCTGTTGTGCATGCGCAGTGAGTCCAGTGTTTTCCTGGAGAACAGCGCTATACAAGAACTATGTATTATTATTATTATTATTATTATTATTATTATTAACTATCATGGTTAATCAATCTCCCGCTGTAGGGTGTTGGCGCTAAAAAAAAATAGGTCAAAGCACTGCGATCTCAGATCCATGCAAATACTCCAGGAATGACTTCTGTACGTTCCCTAGAGTCCCAGCACTTCACGAGGCACAATGGCTACCCCGCCAAGCTCTCCCAACTTTCGGTATTATAGTTTAAAGTACGTATGTATTATATTATATTGAGTAGCATTTTGCTGGATATAGTACCGATAATAAGCGGATGTGATTACGAGACCCGAATCAAAATGTCCGAGTCGTAAAACGAGGACATTTTGTTCGGGTCAAGTAATCACATCTGTCTGTTTATCGGCACTATTTCAAGCAAAATGTTGCTCAATATAAGGTATGTACCCAGTCCAAAACAAAACTTTACCAGAGTCCTTCTAATTACTGCAATTGGTGCTGAAGTGGTCAATTTCGCTATATTTGGACATAAAACTTCCCATCTTGACACTACTAACCGAAATGTACTCATCGCAAATCCACACAGGCGCACACCTACACAGTGCAAATGTGTTCCTCTGATTTTCCATTTCTTTTTAGAACTAAATAAACTCAGCGTGAATCTTCACAGCATCATTTTACCCAGGATAAATCGACAAAGGCTTGAATTTACTCAAATAGAAGATATCTCAATGGAATAGCGACAGCACACATTCACACTGGGTAGATTTAAGTCCAGGTTCATTCAGGCTGGATATTTTCACTTCTTTTAGATCCTCGTCTAAACACCACCTAAACTTACCACTTTAGCGCCACTGATAATGGCACTGTGTGTACTACACATACTATAACAATCATGTCACCACAAAACTCTTTAACGTCACAATCTAGGGCCCGCATAGTCTGGAGTTCACATCAGACTTATCTGAAATGTTGCAAAGGAGGTGACATGACGTAAAGTTTACATACACATAGGCTGATGGGAACTTTACCGTCCAACACCAATTTTTATGTATGCTTCAAACATACAGAACCCATCAAATCTGACACTGCTGAACATGTCCGTTTCATCGCGCAAATTCCCTCTCGCACGCCTCGGATGTTAAAGAAAACAAGCGGATAAGCTGCCTTTGCTGCGACCACAGACATTAATAACTTTGTCTATTTGTGAACCTGGGTGTGATACTTCCGATGTGTGTTTGTCCAAATGGTGACCCTGTTGTGTGCCACGTATTGGACTTTCGACTCCAAACGTAAACACCTTCAAAACAAAATCCTGGAATCCACTTCTTCCAAAACCCTCTAAGCTACCATGAACTCACTCCTAGGCACTTCTAAAGACTCTCCTCTCCCCAACACACACAGCAAAGAAGAACTCCCGTCCGCTTTTTCCACCTATTTTTCCGACAAAATCCAAACTCTGCGCAACACACTCGACACTCTGCCTTCTCCGCCTTGCCCTCCCGATACCTCCTTTTCCGGCACCCCCTCTCGTCCTTCCAGCCCGTCTCTCAGGATGAAGTCCTCAAGACCATAAAGTCAATGCCTCTCAAAACCTGCGAACTAGACCCTCTCCCAGCTTCTCTCTACCGGGATGGCCTTCCAAAACTTCTGCCATTCATTACCGACATCATCAACACATCTCTAGAGAACGGCTCCGTCCCCGATATCTTCAAGTCCGCCATCGTCCGTCCTCTCCTCAAAAAACACAACCTCGACCCAAACGAACTCAAAAACTATCGCCCAGTCTCCAATCTCTATTTCCTGTCCAAGCTTCTTGAAAAGGTTGTTCTCAACCAGCTCAACCTCCACCTCGCCGACAACAACCTCCTCAGTCCCTTCCAGTCTGCCTATCGCAAACATCACAGCACTGAAACAGCCCTTCTACATATCTTAATGTGGATACACCGCCGTGCTAGCTTTTTCATAAAGACTGTAATAGCGAGGAAGAACGGAGAAAGAAACACGCTTAGAAAAGACGGGTACAACACATAGTTGCCACATTCCTTCTGCCATTGAAGATAAGTAGCGGCTAATCTCTATGTTTGTTTGTCTATTTTGACAAAGGGTATTTACCCGAAATATTAATAAATTGTGTTGTACCCGTCTTTTCTAAGCGTGTTTCTTCTCCGTTGGGTACTTCTTTGCATATTACACGCTTGGCAGTCACCTTTTTGGTCTGGATTGTTTGTAATAGCGAGGAAATTTAGCTATCATCCTAAGTCATCAAGGATGCCAAAGTAATGGCAAAATTGCGAAAATAAATGACTTTATTCGGTGACGCAACAATTTAAAAAAAGTAATCGAAACGTCACTAACAATGTTATGTTGCGTAATATCCAAAACAATCCTGAAGGGAAACTCTGTCCCACGTGCTTCACAAAGGACGGCACTTCGTTTGGAGTAACGCTGTGGTATCCTGACGTGTCCGGTCTGTGAGTTCACTTTTGAGTGTATTCTTGCAAAGGCAAAGCAGAGTTCTTTCCCATTATTTGGGCGTCCCTGATGGCTTAGGATGGCTCGCTATTACATTCTTGATGAAAAAAGCTAGCACGGCCGAGTGTCCGGATGCGACACCTAATGAGTTAATCACCGAGTTGTTTACCAGAAAATAAAAGCGTTAACTCTTCACTGCCGAGAAAAGGTGAACGCGATCCAATTGCAAGAGGCATAGATCCTCATGAGCCCCCGCGACTGCGGGGGCCCATGAGGATCTATGCCTCTTGCTGAAACCACTTTGTGTCACCATCTTCTTTTGACAGTGGTGGCTGTTGGTCGTTCAGTCAACACACGTGTTTCAGAAAGAAAACGTACGAAGGTTGGCAGGGAAGGCCTGCTGCTAGGAAATCTTGTCCTTGAGACATTAAGGATAGTTGCCTCTGGAAGCGAGACAGGTACTGACGGTGTTTGGGCACGCCGGCTGTTCAATTTGCATTCCTTTTCGCCGGTGCTGTTAAGACACACGGGTGGGACATGACACAATGAATCGATCGGTCTGGAGGTCTGGCAATCTGTCTTTCAGCTATCATGATCAGTCGGGTTAGTTGTCGAACAAATGGAAACTGGATCGACCGTGACTATTCAAGGGTAGTGCCCGGATTAGCTTGGCGCCTAAAGGCGCCAAGCTAATCCTGCACTACCCTTGACCTGACAAGGTTTCTTTAATCTCTAGTGTTTTGTGCAAGGCTTGAAAGAGTTATTGAACGGCATTCTGTTGTTATATATGGCGAAAAAGTCAATATGTCCATTTCTGAGAAAAGCGAGATTGTTATTGTCTAGCAATGCAAGTCTCGCTTTTTTCAAAACTGGACAAACTGCCATATATAACGTCAGCTTTACCGTATATTGCACATGTTCTCACCTCAATTACTCACATTTTGCCCGTCCATCAAGACTGGCGGTAAGACAAAAACAAATTGTCCATCTATCGATCGCCCTACTGGCCTCGCCATCTTGTGTGCTGCTGTGTGATTTTGGTCCTTACCTGGTCCACAATCACAGGCCACCACACGTGATTAGTCCAGTCTCCCGGGTTCACTTACACGTGTTGACAATAGTTTGCTGGTAATTTACCTCAGGACGGAAAGCTGGCATTGTCCAGATTTATTTGTTAAGCAGTTGATATTTTGTTGTGAGAAATCACGCACGCGCGCGCAGATAGACAGACGGACAAACAAACAGACAGACAGACACACGCACATACACACATACAGACAGACACACACACACACACACGCACAGACACACACATACACAGACACACACACACACATACACACACACACACACACACACGCGCGCACAGACACACACACAGGCACACACACATAACACACACACACACACACGTGCACAGACACACGCGCACAGACACAGACATACACAAATGCACACACACACGCAATATTAATGCACACACACACGCACACACAAACGAACATACACACACATACACAAATGCACACATCCACACACACACGCACACACATACATACACACGCACATAGACACAAACACACACACACAAACATACATACACACACATACACACGCACACAGACAAACACCAACACACACAAACACACACACACATAAACACACACACACACACACACACACACACACACACACACACACACAGAGGATCGCATGCAAATGTGGACTTTATTGAAGACGAACAATTGACAGCGGAGACGGACTGCCCTAGACTTGCTGAACTCCGCTGTCAGCCTCAGGTGACGACTCACCAGGGACCGTGCAGACTGGCTGAACCTTTCAGTGTGTGCAGTCTTTCCATTAACCCATTTACCCCCAACGGCCCACATTATGGAGCCGTCATCTAACGACTAGCCTATGTACCAGTTGCAGGAGATAAATCGACCATGATAATTCAAGGGCAGTGGCAGATTTAGCTTAGCGCCATCAGGCGCCAAGTTACATCTGGCACTACCCTTGAATTATCATGGTCAATTCATCTCCTGCTGTAGTGGTTCGGGGCTAAATGGGACAGTAACATGGTCACACCTCCCCACGTGACACTAACATGGTCACACCTCCCCACGTGACAGTAACATGGTCACACCTCCCATATATTCTTATGTGCATTGTCGTCATAGCGGTGAGGCAGGATGTTACAAAGCCGGGCAGGGGGCTAACCGTTTTCAAAGAGCGCATTACGGGCAGACCGCTGCTGAACGTTCCTCACCAGAAAATCGGCGAAAGGCGATAAGTCTATTTTTGTGATAAGAGAGATTTGTAATACAACGAAACTCTAGCTTTTCATGGATTTGCTGTCTTTTAAAACTACACTTGGTCCCCATAATGATGATAGGTTGAGACTTACTAGCTGACATTCATTGAGAACAGAAAAAAAACCGCACCTGAAAATTAAAAGAAAAGAAAATGAAAGGGACATTTTCTATTGCGAGTCCACATTGTACTTTTTCCTGACTGTGTGTGAAAAACCCCACACCTTCAGTTCCGTTTTTAATTTGCCCTTTAGACACATATGGGGCACCGTACTCACGAACCCAACAATCGTTTCTGCACCCGGCCGAGGTTTCCTGCCGGGTTTTCTAACTTAATACTGTTCACCACAATTTGTAATCTGTAACCCCTTCCCTGGCACTGTACGTACATTTTTGTTTGTGAAATCTTGCTTTATTTCAACGACCAAAAGCCGACACCGTTCAAGAAGCACGGATACAAATTGGTCTCAGCAAGAGGCATTGATCCTCATGTGCCCCCGCGACAGCGGGGGCACATGAGGATCTACGTCTTTTGCAGATGAGTCGTGTTCGCTATTTCCCGACAGTGAAGGGGTTGATAAATGCTGCAAACAGTGCCGGCACCGGCATGCGTAGCACGGTTAACCCCCTGGCAGCCAATAGACGCAGCTTGAGTTTCTGAAATCACAGGTGAAGAGCCTCAGCTGTCCAAGGGGCGTACACGTCCAATCGCTTTGTCTTCTTCGCGGCTGTGAATGGAGAAGTGGAAGATTTTGCGATTGGATTTTTGCTAGGAAGACAGTTCACAGAAATGCGTACACTTAACCCCGTGGCTGCCAAGAAAATGTGAGCACCACGCAACTGCAAGAGACATAGATCCTCATGAGCCCCAGCAGTTGCGGTGTCTCATGAGGATCTATACCTCTTGCTGAAACCACTTTGTTTGCCTGTTCCTTTGACGGCCGGATATCGCTGACGTTGACTGCATAGAGATTTAAAACAACACAACTTCCGTCCAGTGGCAGTGGAGGGGTTAAGGGGCATAACATTGTTAGATACAACATCTGAAAGTTAGAATATATGACGAATAAACTTAAACCGTTCTTTTTTCCCTCTAAATTACGAAGAAGCGTGTGTTTTGGCATGGCTTCTTTTGACGCAAAATAGGAGTCAAAGAGAAACCATGCCAAAACACACGATCTCCCCCAGCTGTTTTAGATCAGAAAATATATGTTTCTTTTTTCTCGTTCTTCACTCAACACCTTAACCTCTTCAATGTCAGCTGTTTTACATCAGAAAATATATGTTTCTTTTTCTTGTTCTTCACTCAACACCTTAACCTCTTCAATGTCAGCTGGCGCAGACTGTGTCTGTGCACTCTACGTTAATGTACCGCCAAAGAGCCCCGGCCGGTTTGATTCAAAGAGTTGTCAGCCCGAGGTCTAGACCCTGATGAGCCCCCGCAACTTGAGGTGCTATGTCTCTGGCTGTGGGATAGTGTCTACCTATGTCCCTTGCTGTGGGATAGTGTCTACCTATCTTTTTCTTCTTCTCGAACCCCATCACACCGAGTTTGGCTTTCAAAATGAAATATGTGGTCTTCTGTAGCGCCTCCACAGACCCGTACAGTTTCTATTGTAGAGTGGCGGGTTTCGGCCATTTCTCCTCCCTCAGCAGCTGGTGGTTCCCAAAGTAGTCGGGAAGGTCCTCCAATCGCTGGGGGTGGGCTCCGAAGAGGCGCAGAGCCCGGTACTGCACATGCCTGGTGAGACTCCACAGAGCGAGCACCATTTCTGTTGAATCCATCTCCAAGTGTCATATGGCTGTATATGCGTGGTACTGTGGTTTGTTAGAGTGCGCTGTGCAGCCCAGTACCTCCGTCTTCAGCACTCGGGGTTTCTGTCGGGGTTACCTCACCCTTAACTCCTGGTCAAAAGGCCTTTCCTGAGAGCACAGGATGGTTTGGTTTTGGAGTGTCCTTCTCCTAGATGGATTGCCGACCAAGGCTTATGGGTCCCATCTACTCAGGTTTTTCCTCGGAGTTTTCCTTCTCGAAGGCGATCTGCCAACCAAGGGTATCGAGCATCCCTGCCCGGATTTGTATAGGGTTTACTCCCCTAGCCTTTGCCTCTCCCAAGGCACCCACAAGGCAGTGGGGCTATTTACCCATAGCTGGGGATCTGGTTCATGGACATCAGGGCTTGTCCACATATCGATGGGCCTGCGTGCCGCATGTCTGGGGGCCAGACCTCCTCCGAGTCCTCTGTAGTTCAGCCCGAGTCCGTAAGGTGCTCGGTTACCGTGAGTCGCCATAAGGAGGCACTACGTGAGGCTTGTTGGTTTAAATAGTTTATTTTTTTATTACTTTGCAAAATACATAAAATAATATACATCAATTATCATCAGATCAAAACAAGCCACAGGCTCATAGAATAATCTGGACACTCAGTTATACTATTTGCAAAATTTGCATGGCGGTGGTAAGCAGATTTAAAATACAAAATAGGTAAGTAAATCAATATATATATATATATATATATATATATATATATATATATATATATATATATATATATATATATATATATATATATATATATATATATATATATATTTATATATATATATATATGCAGATTTTAAATACAATATAGGTAAGTAAACCAATATAAGTAAGTAAACCAATATAAGCGGTCCGTGGCGCAGTGGTTAAGGCGCCTGCCACCAATGCCAAAGGTGCGCGGTTCGATACCGGGTTCCGGCGTTGGACTTTTCTCCTCTGGTAAGTGTCACCGTTAATTCGGGCGGACCGTCGGGGGTTCTTTCTCCGGGTACTCCGGTTCTTCCACCCCCCCCCCACCCCCCACCCCCCACACTTTGGTACCGGTCTCAGGCCACTTTACAAATTTCAAATACAAGCGATCAAAAATCTCTGTAACTTCAGTAGCTGACTGGCCCTTCGTTTGTCTTGTACTGTGTTTGTCTTAAATGGCGTAAAATCCGTGTCTGTTTCGTGAGTGTTTGAGGGTTTCAGGCGCGGCGCTTTGAGTCGATTTCCCCAAAATTGAGAAAAAGCGCCTATATAATAACAGTATTATTATTATTATTATTATTATATCAATACATATATGTATACATTAAAAAATGAAAATAGAGGAAAACATTTCACGCCCTGCGTCCACTGGCATTGATTGATTGATTGATTGATTGATTGTACATTGCTTAACGTTCCGACAGCAACAAGGCTTTCTCAGGACGTGCCTGCACTGCTTGTGAAAAAAAAAAATAAACAGAACATTGAATGTATGTCGCCAGCCGGTCAAACACATTAAATAAACCTAACACATGGGGCCTAAATAAAGCCAAGATCATTTAGCAACACACATCCAATATCAAGAGCTACAGGCAGCGCAGACAGTAGGGAGAGTTTTAAAAAGGCAAATACAGGTGAATGGACAAAGGGTAGACAGAAACACATGCCCCAGAATAGAGAAAAACCCACCCTGTGGGGCTGACCAGGGTGACCCTGGGAACTAAAAAATACCTAACCCCACCCAAGTCCCCCAGGGCAGACCCGGGTGGGGGCTCCACTGGCATTGAAAGGGTTAATCTAGGACAAAGTCAGTATCAGTTTCAACGTTTGCTTTTTTTCTGACTACGCATGGCCGCAGAGGTTTCACGTAACTAGTTTTTCTGTTTCTCTTGCAGCTCTGTGTTACCCCCCTTGTGAACATGGCGGCGAGTGCAAGCGGTTCAACACGTGTAAATGTCAACCTGGATACGTGGGACACAGGTGCCAGACAGGTAAGCGCCTTCACACAGTCGTTAACCGAAAACATACCCGACATTTAAAACTGTAATTGCACGTATTCTCACACAAATGACTCACGTGTGCCTGGTCATAAAAACTGCTGCAGGGACAGGAAGTGCGCATATTGGCCGTTCTAGGTAGCGCCTTCAGACGATCGTTAACCGCTGATCGTGTCCTCCTGCTGAAGGTGCGAGTGGGTCTGATGTCCGCTAGCAGGTAACAGGCATTCTCCCCGGCCCCTGCGCCCCTCCTCCAACCGAGATCTAAATGCTCACCGGTCATCGCTAACTCACTTCATTGCCAGAGGGCGAGAGTTGTGTTTTTGAAATCGTGGTAAATTCAACGTCCAAGGTCCCCGGCCGTTACAGGAACATGGATACAAAGTGGTCTCAGCAAGAGTTATAGATCCTCATCAGCTCCCGCAGTTGCGGGGGCTCGTGAGAATCTATGCCTCTTGCAGTTAACTCATTTTACCCCAACACCGAAATCCCCAAGTTTTGCCGTTGTCCTCTGAAGACTGCATTACAGTGCAGGACACAGAGTGACCATGATAGTTCAAGGGTGATGCCAGAATAGCTTGGCGCCCATAGGCGCCAAGCTATTCTGGCATCACCCTTGAACTATCATGGTCGATCCATATCTTGCTGTGGTGTGTCTGGGGTAGAATGAGTTAAGTGGTGCTCAGTTTTCTCGGCATTGAACTGGATCAATAGTAATGTATGTACATAAGTGAGGCTAAACTTTTCCGGCAAAAAACATGGTTCACTTGAGTCACTGCTGCTGAACTGCACAGTTAGGCTGTGTTTCTGCCACGTGGAAAGGAACAGAATCTACCAAGAGGCATAGATGCTCATGAGCCTCTACGGCCGCAGGGTCTCAGGCAAATCTGTCTCGCAGTTGGAAAGGAGTGGCTAATGATCAGGACAATCTACCTCCTAATTTTTTCGTTCGCATGTCATTAGGCGTTCATCTTGGTTTTAAAGAAGTCAGATTGCTGACAATTGGCTGGTTGTGAGAGTTTAATGCGCAGAAGGCTGCCAGGTCATCTCAGAGCAGGCGATCTCATGGTCATGGTGCCATGTATCAAGGGAGCGTAATGAGATCACACACAACCGCGTGCGACAGAATTAGCACGAGAACTGGCCCCAGGTGGACAACTATACCCGAACAAGTCTTTGATCGCACGTTTTGTCCTATGACGTAGGTGCGGCGGTCACTCCCGAACAAACTCTTAATAATAATAGCCGGAAGTCGCCACGTCGGAATCGCGTAATCTGGGAGTTGTCCTTGGAGACGAATGATTTCGGATCCGGAGACAGATTGCGCGATAGTTCAAGGATGGCGCCAAGCTATTCTGGCACTAACCTTAAACTATCCTGTTCTGTCTATGTACACAAACCAAGGGGAATCACTCAGCGCTGGACAGACAAACAGTTAGATCCCCTGCCCCCGACTATCAGGCACCCAATCGCCAGCCCACAGAGAAATACGCAGGTATAGAACAAGACGATCAATTGCATCCTCAAAAAAGATGCATCAGGTCTCTTATATAACCCATGTCTTTCTCCGGAACTTAGGAAGTAGGCAGGAGAAACATACATACACAAACATGAAGGTGCGCTACTATATGTGGTCGGGTAAATACCCTGATTTCCCACAGTAGATATAGTAGTGCACCTTCGTGTTTGTGTATGTATGTTTCTCCTGCCTACTTCCTAAGTTCCGGAGAAAGACATGGGTTATAAATTATAAGAGACCTGATGCATTCTTTTCGAGGATGCAAATGATCGTCTTGTTCTATACCTGCGTATTTCTCTGTGGGCTGGCGATTGGGTGCCTGATAGGCGGGGGCAGGGGATCTAACTGTTTGTCTGTCCAGTGCTGAGTGATTCCCCTTGGTTTGTGTACAATTCTGCCAGCGCTAGCCTCCCCTATCTGGTTTGTGATGATCTGTCTGTGGTATAATGTGACAGGGCTGAATGAGTTGACCACTTCACTGCGGAACAAAACTAGCAGAAACAAAATGCAAGAGACATAGACCCTCATAAGCCCCTGCAGTTGCGGGGGGCTAATGTGGATTCACGTCTCTTGCTGACACCACTGTGTATCCACGTTTCCTCGGGCGGACAAAGGTCTTTGCCATTATATCAGCTAACAAAGATTTCAGAAACAGAGTCTGCGTCCTGTGGGAGGGAAGGGGTTAATACGTGACGTAATTGGCAATTTATCCTTTAGCGTCACGGACGTGGCTAAAAACAATAGAAAGTGAGAGATGCCGTAACACCCGGTGAGCTAAGGTCCTCGGGCCGAGCCATTGCGAGCCCAATGCGGCCGACGTCGGCCCGAGTGTCGTCCAAGGTTTGCCATTAGTCAGAATAGCCAGGATGCCTGTTTATAAATCTAGCTGCATTTCTTCATGCCATTTTAGCCGAATAAAGATAAGCGAATGTAAGTAATTAATTGCAACGTTAGCGAATTGTACCGTTGTCGGCTGGGCAGACACTTGTCGGCTGGGCAGACACTGATCTTTTCTTGTCAGTTTCCCGAATTAGGCCAATGGCCGTTGTGTCGCATTTCAACTTTAGTTTTTGCAGCAAAGGCAACTACAGCGCCTCCTGTGCTTCGCAGCACGCTGGAGTGATTATTGTAACGAGGAAGTTGCGTCCTTTAGTTTATAATAGAAAATGACATCATCACGAAACCTGACTGCTAATCGGCTGGCGTCATATTGTTGGATTTCTCGTCCACGTGCTGAATTGTTTTGAGTAAGCTTTTAAATGAATGAATGAATGAATGAATGAATGTGTGTGTGTGTGTGTGTGTTTGTTTGTGTGTGTGTGTGTGTGTGTGTGTGTGTGTGTGTGTGTGTGTGTGTGTGTGTGTGTGTGTGTGTGTGTGTGTGTGACTGAATAATATGCTTATATAAACCCCAATGTTGCCATTATATCAGTTTCTTTGCTCAGTTTGTAACGATTTTACAATTTGCTTACACTTTCAACTCACTGTGCCCGAGGTACGAAACACCCACATTTTGAAGTTGTCCTCTGAGGACTGCATTTCAAATCAGCAGACAGAACGACCATGATAGTTCGAGGGTGGTGCCAGAATAGCTTGGCGCCTATAGGCGCCAAAGCTATTCTGGCACCACCCTTGAACTGTCGTGGTCGAGCCATATCTTTCTGTGGTGTGTCGCGGCTGAATGAATTAAGGTCTATGCAACAATCGTCGTCACGCCTCAGCTGTCACCGAAAAAGTATTTGTGCCGATGTAAATATGTAACATTCCATGACGATGATGTCTGGAAAGTACTTTTTTTTAATGGGAAAAATATCTTCTTTTGTAATAATCTGAGGTCTTCTTTCAGCTGACTACGTAGAATCATTATATTGGCACAGACAATCCTGTCATTATGCCACTGATTAGGCCTCAAGCACAATAGTTTATTTATTTATTTATTTATTTATTTATTTATTTATTTATGTTGTTGTTTCATTTTTTTTCTCTGTGTAGTTTGGTTTGTGTAAGGGTTGTGCGTACGTGCGTTTGTGTTAATGTATCTTTGAGTCTCAATATGCAAAGCGCTTGGAGCTCACTGTTTTTGGAAATTAGAACGGTAAAATTGTTCTAATAATAACAATAATAATAATAATAAGAAGAAGAAGAAGAAGAAGAAGAAGAAGAAGAAGAAGAAGAAGAAGAATATAATAGAAAAGCGGGCCCATAAACTAATTTCCTGTTCCGCGGGCAAAATCTAAACTACAGACCTTCCTGTTCCGCGTTCCCGTAAAGTATCAGCCATTTTGGGATGATTGTGCAAAGTGTGCTGGTCTGTGTCCAAAATCACAGACCAGCACACGAAATAGTTCGCAGAAGCTTTATCCCACTGCGCGACATATGGAAATACAATCAAGCTTAATTGACCCTTTTGTCGTGGGCAAATGTGCAGCGGGCCGTGTGCAAAATGCTGGGCCTGATTTCTGAGCCGGAAATGTGTAGATGACACGTGATCTGCCACACGTAATCCCTGAGTCCAATCTGGATGTGAGCCCTTCCCGACCGAAAGTCGCACAAAGTTCGTGTCTGAAATCTGTCTTAATTCAACGTCAAGGTCCCCGAGCATGGTAGACCCAAAGCGGTGTTAGCGAGATCTTCATGAGCCCCCTGCTTGAGCGGTGTTAGCGAGATCTTCATGAGCCCCCTGCTTGAGCGGTGTTAGCGAGATCTTCATGAGCCCCCTGCTTGAGCGGTGTTAGCGAGATCTTCATGAGCCCCCTGCTTGAGCGGTGTTAGCGAGATCTTCATGAGCCCCCTGCTTGAGCGGTGTTAGCGAGATCTTCATGAGCCCCCTGCTTGAGCGGTGTTAGCGAGATCTTCATGAGCCCCCTGCTTGAGCGGTGTTAGCGAGATCTTCATGAGCCCCCTGCTTGAGCGGTGTTAGCGAGATCTTCATGAGCCCCCTGCTTGAGCGGTGTTAGCGAGATCTTCATGAGCCCCCTGCTTGAGCGGTGTTAGCGAGATCTTCATGAGCCCCCTGCTTGAGCGGGCGGGGGCTTATGACGACCTATGTCTTTTGCTGTTGGATCGCGTTCAGTTTTGCTCGACAGTGATGGGTGTAAAGCCAAATAGTTCATCCGTATGAGGTATAGAGTGTGATGCTGCGCTGCAGGCTGCAGGTTTCATGAGAGTCCAGTATGGTTCCTGCTGGCAGATATTGGCCCCATCTGCATCTATGGCCTTCAGATGTCGGAAAGAGGTGAAGGTTAGTTTACATCTGCAAAGTTAATTGTGTGGTGTGACCCTCTTTTGTGCATTATCTCCAGGTCCCAGTGCATAGAGGACATTCTCCTTCCCATCCTCAGCCGCGCGAGATGATTCTAGATAGTGGTGCCTGATTCTCCAGGGTAGAGCTACAGGGTAGTGCCAAATGTGATGCTTGTATTTTTGTTGCATATATGTTGTACATATTATTATTATCATTATTTATCACTTGATTCTCTGTTTTATTTAATTATCCTACACCAGTGCTGCAAAGAAAAATTTCCATATAAAATCTTTTTTATCTGGACAATAAAGTTTTTGAATCTTGAATCTTGAATCTTGAATGGCCTGGCACCTGGTAAGGCGGCAGGCCACTAGGCACTACTCTGTACCGCTAGCGTGGAGCTTTCATAGTGCCCATAACGGGTTTTTTTAAGTCAATCCGTCGCAGAGCTCGCGCAAGGACAAGGTTGGCATATGATCACCTGATACTGCGCAGACATGGTGCATTTTGAAAACTAGGTCCAGGATTACGTGTTGAAAATACACACCAATCGAACAAAAGCTTTTTTTCTGACGTCATTATCTGCCGATTCAATATAGGCCAACGTGCAAAGCAGCACCGCTGTTAATGCCGGATATGTTCATGCGCAGGGACAGGAAGGACATTATACACCAGATGGGGCCCTTTTGGGCAGACGCCAGCGAACTGCATCCGCCTGCAACAGGCATAGATCTTCATCAGCCCCTGCAGCTTGCCGACGATTTCTTTCTCTTGCATAGGTATTTCTGTGTTCCTTTTGTTGAGGATGCTGGCGGTGGTAAAGTGTGACTAGCGAGAGGCGAGTGTAAATGGATGTTTTCACTAGCGTACTTGTGGAGCTTCCGGACAGACGACCGCTCTGCCAAAGTGATTGGAATTTCGTAAGCTTTTAATCGCTGATATAATGCATCACTACGCACTCTAACATCATGCTCACATAATTCAATTATAAACTTCGATAATTCTATTGTGTATGCAACACAGATCGACTTCTCTCCTATTCTCTCTTTAACCCCCCCCCCCCCTTCCACCCCCCCCCCCCCCAAAAAAAAAAAAAAAAAAAAAAAAAAAACAACCACCAAACCAAAACAAACAAACAAAAAAACAACAACAACAACAAAACAACCCATCTATCTAATCCTTACAACATTGCGTGTGCGTTCAAAGATCATGGTAATTTAAAGTGCGCCGTGCCACAGTTGCAGTGCTCCTGCATTGATCAGTGTTCAGGCCGTACTTCATCGGCAATAGCTGTCCCTTCTCCCTACAACCCGCCCGTCAGGAGCCGCCCATTATAACTCTGGTGCTTTGGTGTCGGACCCCGAACTAACCATCCAGCTGACCATCCTCCTGATAAGTCCATGGAGCTGGGTGGCTCGAACTAACCAGCCAGCTGACCATCCTCCTGATAAGTCCATGGAGCTGGGTGGCTCGGCGGTAGAACGTTCGACTCTCGTCTGAAAAGTCGCGAGTTCCAATCCAGCTGGGGTAACATTTTGTTCAGACCTCATTTAGTGGCCCGTCTGTGAAATCACTTTCGTGGTAGACAAAAGACATCAAAACTTAGGACGTCGGTAGCAGTTTTAGTCGCGATGATTCCTACAGGAATAACAACACCCTGACATCCTGCAGGAATAACAACACTCTGACATCCTGCAGGAATAACAACACTCTGACATCCTGCAGGAATAACAACACTGACATTCTACAGGAATAACAACACCCTGACATCCTGCAGGAATATCAACACCCTGACATCCTGCAGGAATAACAACACTCTGACATCCTGCAGGAATAAAAACACCCTGACATCCTGCAGGAATAACAACACTCTGACATCCTGCAGGAAAACCAACACCCTGACATCCTGCAGGAATAACAACACCCTGACATCCTGCAGGAATAACAACACCCTGACATCCTGCAGGAATAACAACACTCTGACATCCTGCAGGAATAACAACACCCTGACATCCTGCAGGAATATCAACACCCTGACATCCTGTAGGAATAACAACACTCTGACACCCTGCAGGAATATCAACACCCTGACATCCTGCAGGAATAACAACACCCTGACATCCTGCAGGAATAACAACACCCTGACATCCTGCAGGAATAACAACACCCTGACATCCTGCAGGAATAACAACACTCTGACACCCTGCAGGAATAACAACACCCTGACATCCTGCAGGAATAACAACACCCTGACATCCTGCAGGAATAAGAACACCCTTACATCCTGCAGGAATCATCGCGACTAATACCGCTACCGATACGCAAAGGGTTAAGCTCTAAACGTTTAACTCTTTATAAGTACATGCCTTTGAAAGACAAAAATATTTCATTATATAACGCAATATAACGTAATATATTACATAACGAAATGTAGGGTAACTCCATGGCAAGAAAACATTCTACATGGCAGGGACCTTGCAGGGCATCTGCATTATTAATAATTATATTTTAAAATAAAAATTACCTTGCTGTTTATTTACCTTTTTCGACTGCATTGGGGTTAACTACAGCTAGTCGAATGACTAACCTCTGTTATCGTCTGCGACAACGCTTTCTTTGTAACCACCTGTGCGATATTATAAGTTATTGGTCGGAGGGGTATGCTACACCAACCCTTGTAGGTCTGAGGAAGGTCAAAGGAAACATTGTACCCCGATGGCCTGAGGGGTACAATGGTTCCTTTGACCTCCCGAAGGCCTACAAGGGTCCGTGCAGCGAACCCCTCCGACCAATAACGTATTTGTTTTCATTCCTCCACTATTTTCGTGAAAGAAATCAAGAAGACATCTTGCGACCTGGATCACGCCAGACATGACTGACGTCAAAGGAATATACCTTTATACATAATAGACTTATGACGTAATTTACAATATGTCATGATGTTGCCGTCTCCAGTACTGAGTGTGCTTGTTGTTTCGAACAACACTAAGTAACTTTGTACTTTAGAACGTTTGGCGATCTATTATAGAACAAAACTGGCATCCAAGATACGTCATCGAGAGGGCTGCAAAACGTCCACGTCCGCCATTTTTCACTACAAGGGTTTTTATATCACGGTCACATGGTACGGTTTGCGCTAAAGTGACTGGTCGTGTGACGTAGGGAGGAAAACAAAAAGATTTATGATACTGATTTAAATTCCTTTCCTGGCATAGGTGTAAATTTTGTGTTTCTGAAATCCGTGTTAGTCCAACGCTATAGAGTCCCTACCGTCCAGCAAACACGGTTACAAAATAGGCTCAGCAAGGGACATAGACCCTCATGTGCCCTGCGTATGCGGGGGCCCATGAGGATCTGCGTCTCTTGCATTTGGGTTTGTTGACTGTGCTCCGGCAGTCAGCCGGATACTGCTGTCCTGGCCTGTCTATCCTGAGTCCTTATTACTGACTATTGTGCCGGAAAGACTGGCCAGTGTACTAGAAGGACTACACACCGGTTGCTTCTCTCTCGACCCGCTCCGTAGTGAGGTGACCGGAGAGGGAGGTAACCAACCACGAAGAACCACAGCAGTAATGCAGCTATGCCGTGCCGACAGCCCCGTGTAAGTGGGTTCCGGGTACGTTTTTAGAAACCCATTTGAAACTGTCTGGCAAAACCAGACGGAGTCACGCAGCGGAGAAGGACAAAAACAAAACACATTAAGTGACCACTATATCATCCCGTACGTGACTCGTGACAGAGCTCACCTTAACTCAATGCGCCCCAGATACGAAATACCCACATTTTGGAGTCGCCCTCTGAGGACTGCGTCACAATTCAGGAGACTGATCGACCATGATAGTTCAAGGGTGGTGGCAGAATAGCTTGGCGCCTAAAGGCGCCAAGCTATTGTGCCACCACCCTTGAACTATCATGGTCGAGCCATATCTTGCTGTGGTGTGTCGGGGTTGAAGGAGTTAGACGTAAGAGAACCATTAGGGGCAGACACTTGGATGTTGTATTAACATTTAAAATATTCTTTTATAGGACTTTCATGTAGGGACAAGAAGCAAACACGTCGTGTGGTAAAGAGAAAAGTACCAACCAATACCGCTAGAGTTCATTCACAATGGAAGAAAGGTTCAAAGGAATGCTAGTGGAACTCTGTGTTCTAGTTCATTTTATGGAAACACCAAGAACACGACGTTCTAGCGCGTTCCGTAGTCAGGTAAAACAGAAGAGCAAATCTGCTACACCTCAAAATGGATGTGTGATCCGGAACTTAAGAGTTCTGTGTACTTTTCAGAAAACAGGGTCATACTGACATTAAAAAGCAACAATCAACAACAAAACCCCACAAACCAACAAACACACACACACACACACACACACACACACACACACACACACACACACACACACACACACACACACATGCTGCCAGACAGACAGACAGACAACTAACCAACCAACCATCCAACCAACAACCAACCAACCAACGTACCGACCAACCAACCAACCAACCAATCATCAAACAAAACCCTTAAATGAGTTTTGCCAAATTATCTTATCGTCTGGCACCAGGCTATTTTGACACTACCCTTGGACTATCATAAAGGCAGTTTAAAAATGACGAAAAGCAAGAAAGAACAATGAACAATGAACCTTTATCTTCCAACGGTAGAAGTTATTGGTAACAGGACCAGTTTTCAAACTTGCCGTTGCTACATCTACTACATAAATGACATAGACATGTAAACATACACATACCACACACTGAAAGAAAGAAAGACAGAAATAGTAAGAAAGGAATGAAGGACCCAATACAGTTAGAAGGTGTTATGAATATTGATCTGCCTTGAAAGTTCATGGTTTGCGCCAGACAGCTTAGCGCCGAATCTGACTCTACCCTTGACCTATCATGGCCGATCATCAACCGCTGTGATGTCTTCATGCTGAATATGAGGAAAGAGACATAGTTTTCTTTGGCCATGACACTGGCGGATTATCCAACTACAGGGCGTGTCGCTTGTAGCCAGAGAATAATGCATTGTTACTGAACACGATGTTCTGAGTATGTAACTGTCTGGACTTAGTATGTAACTGTCTGGACTTAGTATGTAACTGTCTGGACTAAGTATGTAACTGTCTGGACTTAGTATGTAACTGTCTGGACTTAGTATGTAACTGTCTGGACTAAGTATGTAACTGTCTGGACTTAGTATGTAACTGTCTGGACTTAAGTATGTAACTGTCTGGACTAAGTATGTAACTGTCTGGACTTAGTATGTAACTGTCTGGACTTAGTATGTAACTGTCTGGACTAAGTATGTAACTGTCTGGACTTAGTATGTAACTGTCTGGACTTAAGTATGGAATTCCAAGCCATCATAGGTTATCCCATTTAACCCCCAGGCCACACTTCCCAACAGCTACGTGCCAGTTAAGGAGACAGATCGACCATGATTGTTCAAGGAGCCAAATCTTGCTGTGGTGTGTCGCGGGCAGAATGAGTTAACTCATTCTGCCCCAGACACATCACAGCAAGATAAGGATCGACCATGATAGTTCAAGGGTGATGCCAGAATAGCTTGGCGCCTATGGACGCCAAGCTATTCTGGCATCACCCTTGAACTATCATGGTCGATATGTGTCCTGCACTGCAAAGCAGTCTTCAGAGGACAACGGCAACATTTGGGGATTTCGGTCTTGGGGTACAATGAGTTAATTCTGTCACCATGGCACCATGTCGCAGATTAAATGGGAATATAGACAAGGGCACTGAACTAAAACGGGCCTGTCCCTTGGCCATTGTTGCTATTTTGCAGGTAATTACAAACCGTCGTTAAAGGCACTGATTACCTTTGTCCTCACACCAGCGTTTCAGTCGCAAGCTTGACTCCTCGACGGGTAAAGAGACCTAACTTAGAGCAATTCACTCCTTGGCAGGCTCTGATTGCTCAAATTCACCGATATGTGTTATTAATGTTGTCTCGCCTCAATTCAGATCGTCTACCCTTCATTTCACAATCCGCGTTAGCAGGCGCACGTACCAGAGGTCGCCACTGCCTTTTGAGAGTAAGGGGAGGAACTCACCTGTGTAATAATAATAATAATACCGTTTATTATATAGGCGCTTTACCCAATTCTGCGAATCGGCTCAAAGCGCCGCGAACTGAACCAACACGCACGCTCACGTGACACACACGCATTCATTCTGAAGACAAACACAATGCAAGACAAACACAGGACATTCACGTGGTGCGAAGGGTCAGCTCAGCTACTGAAGTTTCGGAAATTGTTATCGCTTTTATTTGACATTTATAAAGGGGCCTGAAACCGGTACCGCAGGGGAGCGCTGATCTGTGAATAGAGACTATACGGCTGAGCGCAGTAAGATCAAAATCACAGCACACAATTAATGTAAAAACCACGCTATCCAACAAGTTTACCATGCACAAGAGACACAGATTATCACGAGCCTCTGCATGTGTGCAAGGGAGAAGATGAACACAAAAATCTTTCATTGTCTGACATTCAGACTCCATCATTAAAGTTCGCCCGTTTGTCCACAATTGTTGTCAGACATACTAACAACATTTATAAAAGATACAATTATTGATCCGTTAACCTTTTGCTGCCTGGAGTAGTAGGTTAGAAATAGGCATAGGCGGCATTTTCAAGAACCTGTGCGGTCACGATTTGTGAAAATAAGAGGCGAAGATTCAGGGGCTGGTTGAATCTGTGTCTCTTGTTCATGGTAAACTTGTTGGATCGCGTGGTTATGTCAATTTGTGTGCTGTGATTTGGATCTTACTGCGCTAAGCCGTGTAGTCTCTATTCACAGACCAGCGCGCTTCAATCGCAAAGGTCAGGGGCTGTTAGCTACGTTCCCGGCCGCTGGACAGATATTTTGGTTGTAAAATCTGTGTTCATTCAAAGGCCAAGAGCCACAACCGCAAAAGTAACATGGATACAAATTGTCTCAGCAAGAGGCATAGATCATCGCCCCCGCAGTCGCGGGGGCTCATGAGGATCTATTCTCTTGCAGCTGGATTGCTTTTACATTGTCTCGGTAGTGAAAAGCTAACGGCTGCAGATTGAATTCGATGATCGCAGATCAAGAGAGTGACTTTGTGGAGCGCACGGTCCCTTGGGACTGTCTAGCGCCAAAACGGGACATGCTTTGTGGATGGAATAAAAAGCTGCTTACGTGTTTTGCCGTGTCCAGGATGTGGAGCATTAAAAGTCTAGAGTTACCTGCTATCGTCATTACCTGCAACATTAACTCAGCATCCGGGCCGTGCATCCTGGCCTTGCGACTGGGGAGCGGCAGGAGACGAGGGAAGGGGAGGGAGGTCGGAAGTTCAACCTTTTATACTATTGCCGTCATTCTTTTTCTTTTGCCAGCTTCGTTCGTTAGCAACGTAATTCTTTAATGACAAGAAATGGCATTGATAATGGTTATGTACTTCTCAATGTTCAAAGTTTTTGTTTACGAAAATCATCTTTCATTTGAGCTTTTCAACTTTTCGATGGAAGAGTCAGGGGCGAATCTTTGGAAGTGTGGGGGGTGGGGGGGGGGCAGTCCAGGAACTCAGCTCCGCCACCCACCGGGCCCAAAATTCTTTAAAATGCTTTGTTTTCATCCCTACGTCACACGACCAATCCCTTTAGCGCAAACTGTACCACATAACCGAGCTACAAAAAGCCTTGTAGCGAAAAATGGCCGGCTTCTTGTAGCCGTCTTTGTGACGCATCTTGGATGCGAGTTTTGTTCTATAAAAGATCACCAAAATGTTTTAAAGTAAAACGTTACTTAGTGTTGTTCGAAACAACAAGCACACTACTGAAGAAGGCAACGTCATGAAATAATTTAAATTACGTCATAAGTCTATTATGTATAAATGTATATTTCTTTGACGTCAGTCATGTCGGGTGTGATCCAGGTCGGAAGATTTAATCTTGATTTTCTTTTACGCAAATTGTGGAGGAATGAAACCAAATACGTTATTGGTAGCAGGGGCTTGCTGCACGGACCCCTGCTACCAATAACTTATAATGTCTAAATGCTATATCACCCCTCCCGCTGTCTGATTTTTCGGCCGCTGGGAAGGTCTGGCGTCGAGAGGCCTTGTGTCAATGGCGCACTTACCACGCCCCACCCCTCCCACTCCCAACCCCCGCAGCTGTTGGATTTTTCGGCCTGTGGGATCTAAGGTCTGGTTTCGGGGGGCCTTGTGTGTCAGGGTAAGAGCTGTTCTTAATTGGACGAACTTTTTGATCGGCAAACCTATATCGGAGAAGATCGGCTATCTTTTGGTTTGTTTCTTAATTGAGGTTGAACGAACCTAGGCGAACTTCAGCAAACCAGGTTTGCCATGGTTCTCTTTCTTAACTGGTGCTTGATTTGGCGTTTTTACTGTCTGCAAAGGTGTTCAAAATGGCTGCCGCTATGCCGCTTCGCGATTTGAACGTTGTTTGTTTTTGTACTCCTTGCAGTAGCGACCCCACAAACAGCGTTGCGCTTCCCACAAATCAATAAAAAATATATCTTGTTCTTCGCACGAGTGAAATATCGCGTCCGCCATACTTGTTTGTATCGGTCACTGTCTTCTTATCTCCATTGCAGAAGAGGGTAAAATTTTTGACCAATCAGAGAAAAGGTTCGCCTTGGTTTGCTCAACACGTTGAGCGAACCTTTTCGACAGCGAACTATGGTTTGCCGAGGTTCGTGAACTACTTCGAACTAGGTTCGCCGTATCTTTAGATCGTCCAATTAAGAACCAACCTGGTCCGTCCGAGATAGTGAACTGTAGTTCGTCAGAGTTCGCGAACTAAAGTTCGTTTAATTAGGAATACGCTTAAAGGTCCAAAAAAGAAAGTTGAAACACCACCCCCTCACCTGGAAGTAACTGATCCGCCCCTGAGACTATATTGTCGGATTTATTCTGTGTCTTTTAGCTGTGTCTGTGTCTTAGTCTTTTAACTAATGGGAAAGGATCCATTTTCCTGAAGGAATAGGGCCGCCCTGTGTAATAATAATAAATAATAATTACGGTATTTATAATGCGCTTATCTTATAATAATTATAACTCTAAGCGCGCACTCACAGCTAACGCACGCATGCGCACGTTTAGACAACGGCTCGCTTACCACAAAAAGTGAAATACATTACGACAGTCGACTTGTAAACAAGCGTAAGACCATTTTGTAAAAGGGGAAATTTTCATTGTGAATGCAGTGCCCATCTCGCTTTTCAGAACTACGGACTTACAGCGTTTTGCCCTCACAGGGCAGGGTGAGTTCGCTGCTGGTCTGTTTACTGCGTCTGCACCTGCTATTTCTAGATCAAAACGTCTGATTATCGTAAACATGTACAAAGGTCCACAAAGAATATGATAGTTAAAGGGTATTACCAGATTAGCTTGGCGCCTTTACAGGCGCCAGCTAATCTGGCACTACCCTTGAGTTTTCACGATCGTTTCCCTTTCTCTAGCCGCCAATGACAATGGACGCTAGAGGGTAAACCGGCATCCAAATCCGGTAAGGATCGAGTTATTAATCTCGGGCACGCTCCTTGTCCTACATGGTTTGACGTCAACATGTCTTGTTGTTTTCCTCATATAGTCTGAAATCTCCACTCTGGAACCTTTCACAGAAAAACACAGTTTCCAAGAAAACCACAGTTTAAAAAAAAAGACTAACGTTACTTGGTCCTAAAATTGTCACGGTTGGCAAACAGCTTTTGTCGTCTCTGCTTGCATACATGCATGTCTTATCAATTCTCATTTCGTCTGCAATCACAGATTGGCATTTAGTTGTAAAACATCCCGGTCATGTCCGTCCGTCGATAATGGGAGGTAATCTGAGATGTCGAAGAAATTCTAAACATTATTTTATTACTATTTTTATTTTTAATTTTTAGAAGATAAACAATACGTCAATATGCAATGTGAGTGCGCAAGGCATACACACCAAACTACCTGGACGGAACCTACAAGTACTGCAACAATGCTCAACTGTTGTAGACAGATATTATTTTGAAGAAAACTAATTTGTGCCGCCTGTGGTTGGCCGATCGACAAATGATGGAATTACGTTTCAGGGTATAGATTAAGTCATTGTGCCCGAGGTACGAAATACTCACATTTTAGAGTTATCCCCTCAGGACTGCATTACATTTCAGGAGACAGATCGACCATGATAGTTCAAGGGTGGTGGCAGAATAGCTTTGAAACTTTGAAACTTTATTTATTTTCCAAGGATAAAAGAATAGGTGCGCAGACCTTTTGTCATTCTTGTCCTTGCTACAAACTACAAAAGGGGGGGGGGGAAATCCACACACACACACAAACACACGCGCACGCACACACACACACACACGCACATACACACACACACACACACACACACACACACACACACACACACCTACCCACTACACGCTCTCATGCCATCAATAGAGGATCTCCGTAAATCAGAAGCAGGGCACTAAAAGTGAAAAGGCGCATGCTAGAGGCAAACAACGGATAAAACACCCGAACCAATATGCGCTATCACGATGCCTGTCCGGGCCTCCTATAGGCGCCAAGCTATTCTGCCACCACCCTTGAACTATAATGGTCGAGGCATATCTTGCTGTGGTGCGTCGCGGGCACAATGAGTTAACTTAAATTTGAATGGCCACCGCGAATCTCTCTTTTTCTGTGTGTGTGTGCGTGTGTGTGTGTGTGTGTGTGTGTGTGTGTGTGTGTGTGTGTGTGTGTGTGTGTGTGTGTTTGTTTGTTTCTTTGTGTGTGTGTGTGTGTGTGTGTGTGTGTGTGTGTGTGTGTGTGTGTGTGTGTGTGTGTGTGTTCACCATCTATTCTGATTGTCCACCATCATTTCTGTTCCGAAAAAAATCCAAAGTGTCCTCTCTAAACGACTATAGACCGGTCGCTCTGACCTCAGTTGTCATGAAGAAGCTCGAGCGCCTGGTCCTCGAAATCCCAAACACCTATGCCAGAATTTTATTTGTTGATTACAGTTCTGCTTTTAACACCATTATTTCATCCAAACTGTACCAGAAGATCCAGCAAATCTGAGTTCCAGAGGCATTGTGCCTTTGGACCCTCGATTTCCTGTTGATGATACCACAGGTCGTTAAAATTGGTGAAAATGTGTCATCCACTCTCATTTTATCCACGAGAACGCCTTAAGGGTGCGTGCTCTCCCCTATGCTCTACTCCCTGTTTACTTATGACTGTGCTTCATGCCATGCCAGTACTAAAGTTCTGAAATTTGCAGATGACATCACAGTGGAGGGGTGCATTACAAACTGAGACGAATCCACCTACCGTAGTCAGGTGGAGACTCTAATTAGCTGGTGTAATAACAACAACCTTGAACTGCACACTGGCAAAACAAAAGAAATGATTGTGGACTTTAGAAAGAAACAGTCCTCTCCCCCTCCCCCTCTTGTGATCAATAGTGAAATCATTGAAACAGTTTAGAACTTTAAGTTTCTTGGCACTACCCTGTCATGTGACCTTAAGTGGGAGGAAAACACTTGTTACCGTACAGCCACACGTAAGGGGTGTGTGATGGAAGACGCAGCCAGACAAGAGTGTTTTCCAGAAGCTTCTTTTATTTCAGGTACATGGTTCTCCTAATAGATTGGGCAGGACCAACCTAATAGCGAAATCGGAGCTTTCTGTCTCAGCTCTCGTCCTGAGCTCTCCTTCTCCTGAGCTCTTGTTCTCTCTCTTACCGTCTGAACTCGTCAAAATATATACACATTCGGGGGACAGTGCCCTATTATTTGGAACGTCGCTCTTGGCTCACAATTTGTCAAAAAGGCTTCTTTCTGTCACACATTAATATTCTGCAACAATGGGTCTTGCCCTCGGCCATATAAACTATACATCTATTTCTTGATCTCAGCCTTACATATGCAGTACCACATCTCTTGATCTTGGCCTTACATATGCAGTACTTCAAGCCCCAGGGAGTGTGGCCCATATTCAATAATGTTTAGCCTTACATATGCAGTACTTCAAGCCCCAGGGAGTGTGGCCCATATTCAATAATGCTTACTTAGCCTTACATATGCAGTACTTCAAGCCCCAGGGAGTGTGGCCCATATTCAATCATGCTTAGCCTTACATATGCAGTACTTCAAGCCCCAGGGAGTGTGGCCCATATTCAATAATGCTTAGCCTTACATATACAGTACCACATCCCTTGATCTTGGCCTTACATATGCAGTACGTCAAGCCCCAGGGAGTGTGGCCCATATTCAATAATGCTTAGCCTTACATATGCAGTACCACATCCCTTGATCTTGGCCTTACGTATGCAGTACCTCAAGCCCCAGGGAGTGTGGCCCATATTCAATAATGCTTAGCCTTACATATGCAGTACTTCAAGCCCCAGGGAGTGTGGCCCATATTCAATAATGCTTAGCCTTACATATGCAGTACTTCAAGCCCCAGGGAGTGTGGCCCATATTCAATAATGCTTAGCCTTACATATGCAGTAGCTCAAGCCCCAGGGAGTGTGGCCCATATTCAATAATGCTTAGCCTTACATATGCAGTAGCTCAAGCCCCAGGAAGTGTGGCCCATATTCAATAATGCTTAGCCTTACATATGCAGTAATATATCTCTCGATCTTTGACCTACATATGCAGTACTTCAAGCCCCAGGGGGTGTATTCAATAATGCAAGCTCACTCATGAATTCATATCATGGGAACTTTCATTAATGTTCGATCATGCCTTTGGTTATTAACACTATAGTGTGCTTAACACTATAGTGTGCGTTAGTACGTAACACTTATAGTGTAACACACTCGCCTCATCGTCCAAAAAGCACAGCAGCGCTTGTCTTCCTGCGACGTCTGAAAAGTTTCGGTCTCGGTGCCCACATGTTGATGCATTTCTACCGAGCTGTGATTGAAGGCGTGCTCACCTTTTCGAACATGGTTTGGTATGGTTCCATCACGGCCAAAGAGAAAATTAGACTGAGCAGGGTGGTCAAGACCCCTTAAAAAATCATAGGCAGAGATCTTCCTAGCCTGGACTCAATGTACCAGCAGCGTCTCTTACGTAGAGCAAATCTTATCTCCAGTGATTCCACCCACCCCGGCAATGAGCTTTTCCAACTTTTACCATCGGGGCGTAGGTACAGGTCCATCAGTACCAGGACCAGCAGATTCCACAACAGTTTTTTCCTCTCTCTCTCTCTCTCTCTCTCTCTCTCTCTCTCTCTCTCTCTCTCTCTCTCTCTCTCTCTCTCTCTCTCTCTCTCTCTCTCTCTCTCTCTCTCTCTCTCTCTCGCCCAGTCTCCAATCTATCTTTCCTGTCCAAGCTTCTTGAGAAGGTTGTTCCCAACCAGCTCAACCTCCACCTCGCCGGCAACAACCTCCTCAGTCCCTTCCAGTCTGCCTATCGCAAACATCACAGCACTGAAACAGCCCTTCTACATATCTTAAACGACCTGCTTCTCTCCACCGACTCGGGCAACATCTCCCTTCTTACGCTACTCGATCTCTCTGCCGCCTTCGACACTATAGACCACTCTATCCTCCTCCACCGCCTTCACCATTCCTTTGGCATCACTGACTCTGCTCACTCCTGGTTTCTCTCCTACCCCTCCGACAGACAGCAGTCCGTCACCATCGACGGCGTCTCCTCCAAACCAGTCACGCTCTCCTGCGGAGTTCCACAGGGGTCCGTCCTGGGCCCGGTCCTTTTCACACTCTACACGTCTCCCCTGTCCAACATCATCCAGTCTCACCACATACACCACCACCTCTACGCTGACGACTCACAACTACTAGACAAAGACACTCGACAACACTACTGACTCGCACGGCTGACTGCTACGAAGACGTGAAAAACTGGATGACAGCAAACAAGCTTAAACTGAATGACGACAAAACGGAAGCCATGCTGGTAGGCACTCGCCAGAAACTTTCCCAGCTCCCTCCCTCCCTCCACCTTTAACTCGACAGCACCCCCATCTCCCTCTTTGACTCGGCCAAAAACCTCGGCGTTATTTTCGATTCCTCTCTTTCCATGACCAGCTTTGTTTCCGCCACGGCCCAGGCATGCTACTTCCACCTCCGCCGCATCTGTCAGATCAGAAAATACCTCACTACCGAAGCTGCCACCAAACTTGCTGTCTCTCTCATCCATCTCGCATCGACTACTGCAACTCTCTCCTTTCCGGCCTCCCTCACTCCACCACTTTCACTCTCCAGCGCGTCCAGAACAATGCTGCCCACCTCGTCCTCAGAAAGAAAACATCCGACCATATCACTCCCCTGCTCAAACTCCTTCACTGGCTTCCCATCCCCCAACGCATCCAATACAAGATTATGTCTCTCTGCTACAAATCCCTGAACAACTGCGCTCCCGCCTATCTCTCAAACTTACTTCACCCCCACACTCCTCCCCGCTCCCTCCACCCCCACCCGGGTCTGCCCTGGGGGACTTGGGTGGGGTTAGGTATTTTTTAGTTCCCAGGGTCACCCTGGTCAGCCCCACAGGGTGGGTTTTTCTCTCTATTCTGGGGCATGTGTTTCTGTCTACCCTTTGTCCATTCACCTGTATTTGCCTTTTTAAAACTCTCCCTACTGTCTGCACTGCCTGTAGCTCTTGATATTGGATGTGTGTTGCTAAATGGTCTTAGCTTTATTTAGGCCCCATGTTGTAGGTTTATTTAACATATTTGACCGGCTGGCGACATACATTCAATGTTCTGTTTTTTTTTTTTTTTTCACAAGCAGTGCAGGCACGTCCTGAGAAAGCCTTGTTGCTGTCGGGACGTTAAGCAATGTACAATCAATCAATCAAACCCGCTCCCTCCGCTCCGCCTCCACATCCCCCGCACCAAACTCAGCACTTTCGGCCCCCGCTCCTTCTCAGTATGCGGTCCATCCATCTGGAACACTCTCCCACTCTCTCTCCGTCAGAAACACTCTCTCTCCTCCTTCCAGTCCGCCCTCAAAACTCACCTCTTTCAACAGTTCCAGCACTATACCACCACACTCCCCACCCTAAGCAGACTGTCGTAATGTATTTCACTATTTGTGGTTCGTGAGTCATTGTCTAAAGCGTGCGCATGCGTGCGCGATTTGTGAGTGCTCGCTTAGAGTTATAATTATTATAAGATAAGCGCATTATAAATACCGTAATTATTATTATTAGTATATCGAAAAGAGAAATTCGTTTGTGGTACATTTATAACAAACAGTACAAACAACACATGAAACATTATAACATAATTATGAACTTACAGATTGCTTAGAGTGATGGATTTGGGGATGCAACTGTTCGGTAGTCTGAGAGTCCTAGCTTTGTACGTGCGGAGTCTGCGGCCAGAGGGGAGGGGTTCATAGAGGTGGGCAAGGACATGGGATCTGTCTGAAGCTATCCCCCTACCCTTTTTCACCACACGCTATTCATACAGGAACTCCACGCTTGCTTGCTGACTGCCAATCACCTTGCTGCAGATGTTTACCATTCGTGTCAGGTTGTTCTTGTTCTTCACACTCAGACCTCCATACAGAACCGAAAATGATGACAGACTTGATGAAAGAGCAGTAGAAAGTTTGAAGGACAGAGGGGTTAACATTCAGTTTCTAGTGTCCTTTTGTACACCGCATCCCCAGTAAGCAAAGGTTCTCGGGCACACTGCGGCCGTCGTTTGCCGGAAGACGTTTTGGTACTAGAATTCTTTACGGAGATAAGTAGATGTTTATATCGATCATTATTCGTCCTCCGGACGTTGTATAAGTAGATGTTTATATCGATCATTATTCGTCCTCCGGACGTTGTATAAGTAGATGTTTATATCGATCATTATTCGTCCTCCGGACGTTGTATAAGTAGATGTTTATATCGATCATTATTCGTCCTCCGGACGTTGTATAAGTAGATGTTTATATCGATCATTATTCGTCCTCCGGACGTTGTAAAAGTAGATGTTTATATCGATCATTATTCGTCCTCCGGACGTTGTATAAGGAAGTCGCCCGCGCACAACTTTCCGCGCGCTGCCATAATCTGACGACGGCCCGAAAATATTTTGCTTTCTGAGAAGAAAATCCCAGCGAAGAAAGAAATACGCTTAGAAAAGACAATTACAACACCACTTGTATTGCTTTCTGGTGATTGGTTACACTTTGCAGCATTTTATAATTACCTTCAGATTTGCTACAACTATTGTGTGTCGTTTGCTGTTTTGGCTGATCGACAAATGATGACATTACATTTCAAGGTACAAACTAACTTAAATCTGAATGGCCACTGCGAAACTCTCTTCCTCTCTCTCTCTCTCTTTAAAACAAAACTTACTGATTACCTGATGAGTCAAACTTCGCCCCAATAGACATTTGCTTACTGTGGAATAAGCCGGCACTACTGCAGCATTTGTTTTTGTCCTGTTGCCGTCAGCTCTTGCGGCATCTCATTTTTTTTGTGAGAGCTGGTCTGTTATTTTGCACGAAATGACAAATCAGAACACACACTGCGCAAAGTGCGCAAACTGCCCTCAGGCCGGTACATTATCATGTCTTTTTGTCTACCGTATTAAAAAAATACGGTAGACTTTGAAATGGGGCTGGGTCGGGCGCATTCCGGAGCATGCACATGACGTTTTTGGGGTGCGGCGCAGAAATTCTGGCAAAGAAGTAACAAGATAAAAATGACGTCACGTCTAGCTACGCAAACCTTGCTAGAGAACGTCTTTTGGGCGCCAAACGCCGTGTGTGTGTGTGTGTGTGTGTGTGTGTGTGTGTGCGTGCGTGCGTGTGTGTGTGTGTGTGTGTGTGTGTGTGTGTGTGTGTGTGTGTGTGTGTGTGTGTGTGTGTGTGTGTGTGTGTGACAGCGACTGGAGCCCGCGTTTGAGGACGGACATACTTGAAATTTTAGGATATTGTCCCTAAAATAATTATCTCGGGACCTTTTTTTAAAAAATGTTTTAATAAGATGCTCATTTGCGAGAAAATGGACGTTTCACAAAAACCGGTTGATCCACACTGGAGTCTGTAATTTTTCTTATTTTTACTAGATATTTTGCTTATAGGGTTACATAATAATAATTAGTATTCTTTTATTTGTAATAAATCTGTTAATACGACCATTTTACTCTTGGAGAAAATTAGGCCACTCTTTGTGAGCATTAATTTGATCGTTCACTATTCGCATGAGATGGATCGACCATGATTGGGCCGAGGTAGACTTGGGGCCGAAGATCTGATGTACTACTGTGTGTCTGGTTCTGCCGAGTACCTGCTTGTCTACTGAGGCAATACTGTGTGAATGTTTCAGCTGTGTGCCGGCCGGCGTGTATGAACGGGGGGAGGTGTGTGGCGCCCAATACCTGCTCCTGTCCGTCCGGGTGGTACGGGCACCGGTGTGACCAGCGTGAGTAGCAACCCATTAACCCATTTGACCCCAATGCCCCTTTTACCAACTAACGACAATGCATCACTTGCAGGAGATGGATCAACCACGACAATTCAAAGGTAGTGGCAGATTAGCTTGGCGCCTGCCTGCCTGATGGCGCCAGGCTTCTCTGAAACTACCCTTGAATTGTCGTGGTCTATCCATCTCCTGATGTAATGTGTCGGGACTAAATGGGTTAACCCGCCGTTAAACCATCACTGTCAGTCCCCACTGGATGTCGTAGTGGAATCGTGAATTCAACGCCAAGACCCCATCCGTCTCAGAGCACAGCAGGACGCTTAGAATCTCTTGAGCCCCCGCACCTGTGTGTGTGTGTGTGTGTGTGTGTGTGTGTGTGTGTGTGTGTGTGTGTGTGTGTGTATGAATGTGTGTGTGTGTGTATGTGTGTGTGTGAATGTGTGTGTGTATGAATATGTGTGTGTGTGTATGAATGTGTGTGTGTGAATGTGTGTGTGAATGTGTGTGTGCGTGTGTGTGTGTGCGTGTGCGTGTGTGTGTGTGTGCGTGTGCGTGTGTGTATGTGTGTGTGTGTGCGTGTGCCTGTGTGCGCGCGCGTGGGTGCACAAGCTCTTAACCCATTCAGCCCTGACGCACTACAGCAGGAGATGGATTGACCATGATAATTCAAGGGTAGTGCCAGATTAGCTTGGCGCCTATCGGCGCCAAGCTAATCTGGCACTACCCTTGAATTATCATAGTCGATCCATCTACTGCAACAGGGGCATAGTCGTTAGATGACGCCTCCGAAATTTTGGAAATACTTGCGTCGGGCTGAAAGAGTTAACAGTAATTTGATCCACAGCTGGCATACCCAGGCCACACACTTTTCAAAAACGTGTTCTCGTAGTGAGAGATGCAAAACGCAGAAACAAACCAAGTGCACTCTGCTTTGGGATGCTGTCCTTCTGAGGACAGGCATCAGCACGGTCAGCAAGACACAAAATCAAACCCAAAAAAAGTCTTCAGGTTCTCCGGGTGCAGGTCCTGCTGACTGTGCTGGTTATGACAGAGTGCCAGTGCTGCGCGGGCCATATTCGAACAGACGATTTTTCAAACTGAACTTTGGCGTGTTTTTCGACAAAAATCAAGTCAATTAGTTTTTACGCTTTCTGTCAGAAATTGAAAATCTGTGCAATTCACATGAGTTTTCATTTCATCATCATCATCATCATCATTGTTATTGATATTATTATTATTGATGTTATTATTATCTTTGATATTATTATCGTTATTATTATTATTATTATTATTATTATTATTATTATTATTATTATTATTATTATTATTATTATTATTAATTGAACAGCAAACCATCGTGTTCTCATTGCACCCTCTTTTTCCAGCCAAATGCCACCTACCGTGCCGTAACGGTGGCGTGTGTTTCAAGCCAGACATCTGTGTGTGCCGGCGTGGTTATGGCGGCTCTGACTGCACTACACGTATGTGACATTTTCATTCTCTCACATCGCCCTGCCACTCTACAACAGAAGTCGCATCGACCGCGAATGGCTTGGCGCCTATAGGCGCCACGCTAATCTGGCACAACCCTTGAACTATCATGGTCAAAGTAATATATACTGTAGTCTTCAGTGGCCATGCCGCAAATTTTAATATTTCAAGGTTAAAGCAAAGACCTGAATGCACGTCACAACTTTGTGTCGTCACACAACGTCACTTTGTTGTGACGTGCATTACTCTTACACTTACAGTGAATAATAATAAATTATATGTTATTGGTGGCAGGGGTTTGCTACACGGACCCTTGTAGGCCTGAGGGAGATTTCGAGGTACATTGGTTACTTTGATCTCCTTCAGGCCTACAAGGGTCCGCGCAGCAATCCACTGCTACCAATAACGTATTTGTGTTCATTCCTCCACTATTTTCCGAAAAGAAATCCAGCAAAAATCTTGATCCCACCAGACATGACTGATGTCATAATAATATACATGTATGTACCCACTCCACAAAGTTTTCCCTTCTTTGACACATGTATTGATATATTGTATAACAAACAAATTAATATTCATGAGCTTGCTAGATAAACTTTCCTTCCCGAAATCCCTTGCGCGCCAAGAAGACTCAATCTTGAGGATACTTGGATTTTCAAAACGAAAACGCGAAATATGCTCACACTGCAACATTAACAAGCTCCTTATGTGTAGTAGTAATGAAATACTTCTTAATGTGTATGAACGCTCAAAATTTATATCCTATACATACACACGAACGGAAAAGAAGACGCCAGGAAACTTGGACTGACAAGTGAAATTGACACGAGATGTCAGATGGCGATATCGACAACCTGAGAAAAGAACTAAATAAACAAACCTGCCTTTTTTGCACAGTTATGCGTGATTTAGTTACAAATAGAATTTACTCAGTAACACGCTCGTTTATACAATGCACTGTTGTCTTCATAGTCAGACGGAATCTACGCGCTGAGCCGACAGCTATATGCAGTCGTCCTCATTCATGTGTTTTGTCTGAACACCGCAACCAGCCGCAAAATGAATGACGCGAGGCATAGTTTTCTTTTGGACTGCGTACATAAATTATATTCAGCAACAGTTTTGTTTGATATCGTGCCGATAAACAGACAGATGTGATTACTTGACTCGAATCAAATGTCCTCGTCTTACGACTCGGACATTTTGACTGGAGTCTCGTAATCACATCTGCCTGTTATCGCACTATATCAAGCAAAATGTTGCTCTATATAATATAATACATAAAGACGTTTGACGTAAGACATGTATAAGGCATTTCATGACGTCGCCGAGTGCATGCCCAGCAGCATTGTCTACAAATTGTCGGAGTAATGCAATAAAACAGGTGACTGTTTGCCTGAAACGACGTTAGAATTCTTTAGTAAAATAGTCGCATAGCACGTTCACATGCCGTCGAATCCGCAACGGTTCTTTCTTTAGTGGTGTGTTACACAATAGTGTTGTAAATGTGTGTACAAACAACTTCAGTAGTGTGCAGTAGTGTGCAGTAGTGTGCCCGTTGTTTCGAACAAGGCTACGTAACTTTGTACGTTACAACGTTTTGGTCTCTTATAAAAATATATTTTTTTTAAAATGGCATCCAAGACGCGTCACAAGGAGGGCTACAAGAAGTCCGCCATTAGGGGTTACAAGGGTTTTTGTAGCGAGGTCACATGGCGCGGTTTGCGCGTAAAGCGTTTGGTTCTGTGACATAGGAATGAAAAGTCTATAAAATCAGACGGACGTGGCGCTCGGCACGCAGCCACTTAGGAGTAATCAGTAAAATCGCCAGTATAGTGATCATCATTATGGATAAAGGTACCATCCCAGTGCGCATAGGCCATCGGGCCGACATCGCCCCGACGGCATTTTGCGCATTGGGTTCTGCCTTTGACGTCAGAGAAGACAAGCCAAACAAAGAAGTAACTGCTCGTAAGAATGACAAAAGTCAGGTAGCCTCAATCCTTTGGCCTTGGCCTTGGCCTTGGCCTTGGAGAAAAAGGCACCACAAATATACGCTACGGCGACAACAATTTAGTCGACATAATTTGAGATGAGCACGATACATAACAGCAGCCCCCTTCCGCCGCCGCCCCCCCCCCCCCTCCCATCCTTCCTCCAAGTCTGCTGCAGGAGTGGCCGCCTAATTATTCCATTAACCCATTCAGCTTCGACGCCCTACAGCAGGCGATGGATCGACCATGATAATTCAAGGGTAGTGCCAGATTAGCTTGGCGCCTGTCGACAGGCGCCAAGCTAATCTGGCACTACCCTTGAATTATCATGGTCGATCCGTCTCCTGCAAATGGTGCATAGTCGTTAGATGACACCTCCTGAATATTTGGGAAGTACTGGCGTCGGACTGAATGAGTTAAATGTGTTTTTTTGTTTTTATTAAAATGTGTTTTCTTTCTAGTCGTTTCTTTCATCTCTGTTCAATTATTTAATTTTATTTAATTTCGCCTTATTATGTTTTATTTTCAACTTTCTTTTGTTTTACTTTTGAACTTTTTCTCTTAGTTTGGCATTGAACTTGAGCAGGTAAATAGCTATTTTTGACTGAATTCAACTTTCAAACTCAATGGATATAATTTCATTGAAATGTCAAATGAAATTGGCTGAATACAAATTGAAGTCGTTTATCACGTAACCCAAGAAAATTGGCAAGTTGACTTTCCCACTCTGGCTGGCTTTGTACACATTGACACTTTCAAACTGAATTAGTGGTCATTTGCCAGTTGATTGTTTGGTCTGAACTTTACCCTGCACTTGACCGTTATGTCCCATGTTGGTTTTGTAAATTTTTCTAGTTTGAGTGGTTCAAACATTGTCTATCGAGCGTGAAACAAACACACACACACACACACACACACACACACACACACACACACACATACACACACACACATACACACACACACACGCACACGCGCGCGCGCTCGCACACACACACACACACATACACACAAACACACACGCAAGCAAGCACGCACGCACGCAAGCACACAGACACGCACACACACAAACACACACACACACACACACACACATACACACATACACAAAATTAGGAATCCCTACCCCACCAACTAACAAGCAATTGAAAGGGTAATTTGTAAGGGTTGCAATTCTAGAAACATTTTCTCACCAGAATATTGACCGAACGCTGTAACCTAGCATTACTCAGGGAACGGCGATGTAAATGACTTAAACCCTTCATCCTCCCACCCTACACCACCCACCAATACACTCTAGCAGGTTACGGGGGCTTTTGAAAATATGTGCGCTGGTCTTTGATTTTGGACCTTACGTCTTCAAGCCGTAAGGTCCAAAATCACAGGCCAGCAAACACATGATATAGGACTTGTCCTCAGTCTGCAAGGGCTGTTGGCATCCTGCGAGCGTCTAGGCCGAAGGCGGTTCGCTGTGAACATTTCCTGCTAATTGCCGTCATCGGCCGAAAGTCCGGACACCTCCCACTCTTGATCAGCACGAACGTACATGAAGCCAGCTAGAGACGTCGATCCTCATGAGCTCTCGCAAATTGCCGGGGCTCATCAGGATCGGCGCCTCTTGTCGATGGATGGATGGTCTCTGCCGCAGATGCAGAAGAGAAGAAAAAAAAGTGCATTGTGTTTTTGACCACTGACCGAGTTGTTGGCTCGCCCGAATGTAAGCAGTCGCAGACTTTGTCCAGAGGATTTTCCTGAGTTTGGGGTCCCAGATGTACATGGGAGTGGTGTCTGGCAGCAAGAGGCTTAGGTTCCCGTGCGACCCTGCAGTCGCGAGGGGCGCATGAGAATCTATGTTTCTTGCAGGTGTGAGGGGGTGAGTGAACGTGTGCAGGAAGAGTGCCTTCTGAACGTTCCGTAAGATGTTGCCCTGAGCCCAGTGGCATGAGTGAGCTCAGTCCTGCGCCAGCCACTAAGCAAGGTGCTCCGCCATAGCGCCACTACACTCACCCCGCTATAGCGCCACTACACTCACCCCGCTATAGCGCCAAATCACTCACCCCGCTATAGCGCCAAATCACTCACCCTGCTGTAGCGGAGCACCTTGCTTAGTGGCTGGCGCAGGACTAAGCTCACTCATGCAACTGGCCCCTGGTTGCTAATTGTCTTTTTGGGTGCTGCCACACTTTTTGACAGTGGTCAATCCACTCCTCCTCCCCCTCTTTTCCATTGCTTCCTCTTTAATGAGGATGGCAGCTGACGTCATATAACCGTCCGTGACGTAAGATGCCATTTCATAACAGTAAAATTTGAATATCTTTTTAATGGCTCCTGAAATAGACACCAGGAAAGAGCCCAGCTGTACGAAAAGTTAACTTCTGACAGTTTGGCTTAACCCTTTTAGCCCCAAGGTCCCATTTCCCAAATTTTGGAAGTGTTACATAACGACTATGTACCACTTGCAAGAGGTGGATTGACCATGCTAATTCAAAGGTAGTGCCAGATTAGCTTGATCCAGATCCTCTTTTGCAGTTTTCGCTTCAGTCTTGACGCTGCTTTTCTGAAGTGTGCGGCTTGCGTTGGCTGTTTTCCAACACGCCACTAGTACAGCTCCTTTAGGCGCCAAGCTAATCTGGCACTACCTTTGAATTATCATGGTCAATCAATCTCCTGCTGTAGGGGCTCGGGACTAAAAGGGTTAATGTCTTTTGTCCGCACGAAGGTTATTTATATAGCAACTGCAACAGAAGTAGTCTGAACAAAAAGTTTTCACCAAAACTAGTTTGAACACCGACGCGAGTTCAAAGCTCTGTCACCTGAGCTAGGCAGCTTTTTTTGGTATCAAAGATAGTCAGGACTCACCCGAAGCTGTTCCCTGTTCCCTGTGCTGATGTGTAATAAGATGACCTCTTTATGACTGATGCCTATTACGTAGTTGTTTAGAACCCGTATGTGTGTTGTTACGTACATCATAATTTCTTTTGCACAGACCTTCATTTATGTGTCTGTGAATACCAGTATTTCCCTCTTCTTCTTCTTCTTCTTTTTTTTTTTTTTAGCTGTGCCCAGGTTGACATGGGCTGGAGCTGAAGTTTGGGCCCAGGGGTCAGTTGCATGAGTGAGCTTAGTCCTGCGCCAGCCACTAAGGAAGGCGCTCCGCTATAGCGGGGTTAGTCGATGTGGCCCGATACGGAGCACCTTGCTTAGTGGCTGGCGCAGCCGGGACTAAGCTCACTCATGAAACTGACCCAAAATGAATGCCACTGTGATATTTCTAATTACACAGCGGTTTCCAGTAAGCAAAAACGTGTCATCGGGCCGTCGTCCGCCGCAGTTGACCCGCGCACGGCCGTGCGCGGGTCAACTGCGGCGGACGACGGCCCGATGACCTTCTGCGTTCTGGGTTCCTCGTTCTCAGAGCGACAACTTTACACTGTGTTGTTGTTCCGACACAGAGTGCAGGACCCGTCGCTCCAAGAATGCGATAAATGCCTCTTAATGCTACCTTGTGGTGTTGCAGCGCTGTGCTGGCCTCCGTGTGAAAACGAGGGCTGGTGCTTGGGCCCGGATGTATGTTACTGTCGGAGCGGCTTTCACGGCAGCCATTGCGAAAAGAAGAGGGACACGTAGTTTTGACGCAGTAAATGTATCGTCCTCTTTTTGCAGTTTTCGCTTCAGTCTTGACGCTGCTTTTCTGAAGTGTGCGGCTTGCGTGGGCTGTCTTCCAACACGCCACTAGTACAGCTCTTTGGATGTGCTTGTTAGTACGCTTGATATAGTACAGCTTTGCGCTTCTGCCTTTGCCGGCCGCTAGGTGGCCTGTGGAGTGCTTTGCGATGTTGACTGGCCTGCTTCTTAGAAGGCGACAACAATGTGTTAACTAGTCTGAGATTTTCGCGCCACAGACAAGTACACACACACAGGGTCAGTTTTGCTTTTTTTTCCTCCTTTGCACCCTGCTTTCCAAATAGTGCCTTTGTGCATTAACCCCTTCACTGCGGAATAACTTGAACACGATCCGATGATGCAAGAGACATAGATCCTCATGAGCCCCCGCGAACGCGGGGGCTCATCAGGATCTATGCCTCTTGCTGAGATCAGTTTGTATCCGAGTTCCTTGGACTGTCGTGGCTTTGGGTCTCCGAACAGAGACAGATTTCTGAAACAAAATATGCGTTCACTAGAAGGGATGGGGTTAACTAGTAATTTTAGCCTCTCGCTGCTTCCCAGCTTCGGGGCCTCAGGGGGATCTCTGCTTCACGTCGGTCTCATTCGTATCTCGGTGTCTCAAGCATGTTCTTAATTAAACGAACTTTAGTTCGCGAACTCTGACGAACTACAGTTCACGATCTCGGGCGAACCAGGTTGGTTCTTAATTGGACGATCTAAAGATACGGCGAACCTAGTTCGAAGTAGTTCACAAACCTCGGCAAACCATAGTTCGCTGTCGGAAAAAGTTCGCTCAACGTGTTGAGCAAACCAAGGCGAACCCTTTCTCTTATTGGTCAAAACTTTTACCCTCTTCTACGTTGGAGATAAGAAGACAGTCACCGATACAAACAAATATGCGGACGGCGATATTTCACTCGTGCGAAGAACAAGACCTATTTTTATTGATTTGTGGGAGGCGCAACGCTGTTTGTGGGGTCGCTACTGCAAGGAGTACAAAAACAAACATCGTTCAGATCGCGAAGCGGCATAGCGGCAGCCATTTTGAACACCTTCGCAGACAGTAAGTACGCCGAATCAAGCACGTCCGTTAAGAAAGAGAACCATGCCAAACCTGGTTTGCAGAAGTTCGCCTAGGTTCGTTCAACCTCAATTAAGAAACAAACCAAAAGATCGCCGATCTTCTCCGATCTAGGTTTGCCGATCAAAGGTTCGTCCAATTAAGAACAGCTCTCAGGCAGACGACACTGGCCTACAGCGAATCTGCCTTGCTTAAAAAAAATTCCAGTCCAAAAAAAAGATGACCGCCACGCGTGTAAAGCGCAATGGAACAAGCAACGGTAGAAGCAAGCTCGAAGCTTTTGAAGAGAAATACTTTGTAGTCGATGGTGGTGAAATGGCTAATTAGCCTTGATGTAGTTATCCCCCTCCACCCCCCTCCCCCCCCCCCTCCTTGCTAATCCACATTATGTTTTCTCTGTCAAGGTGATTTTCCACCAAGCCCGCGCTCGTAAATTTCATTTTCTCGTTTTTTTCCCTGTAATCATGTGCGACGTGATCAATATCTGGTTGAACCGCAGATTGCAAATTACAATATTAACCCTTCGCTACCAGATGACACGCTGATTGCGTGTGCTGTTTTTAGTGGACTGCATATTTTGTATCACTGTGCTTTGATGTCCCTGTTTTATGTATTGTGTACTTAGTCGTAGTTTTAGCAACGGCAGGTACGAAAAATGATATAGTCACTGACTGTGTTAATACCTTCACCGTTGTAAATTAAAGATTCATTAATTCATTAATTTATTAATTCTGAAATCATCGTTACATCTACTCCAAAGAGTCCAAGCCCCTTCAAGAACGTGGATACAAAGTGGTGTCAGCAAGAGGCATAGATCCTCATGAGCCCCCGCGACTGCGGGGACTCATGAGGATCTATGCCTCTTGCAGTTGGATCGCGTTCACCTTTTTCGGCAGTGGAGGGGTTAATTTTGACTTGCTGACGTAAAAATCCCCAGATTTACATAACGTCGTGTGTTTCCGGTTGTAAAACAAAATCATACTATAGTCTGTAAATCCAGGTGTGCAAGTTTCGTTGTTGTTGTTTTTGTTTGCAAAATGACGGCCACGCTGATCTGAAACTTTCGAGCCTACGGCATAAAGCCGTAAGGTTCCAAATCACAGACCAGCACAGAAATGGAAACAACAAGGCTGTTTGCTTTATAGGCCTGCATGCGTAGAATCACAAAAATACATTGTGTTATGTTTGTTTGTTAAACTTTAAAACAGATGTTTGTGACGGGAACGGACTTGCTTAATTAACCCTTCTATGTTCATGCATGCAGCCTCTAGTACTGTGCCCAGCATGCTCAAGGAGATTACTAGGACCATTGTTTTCTTTTTTTGTCAAGCTTTTAACATGTTACTCACGTTTAACTCACTGGTTTCTCCTAGCTAACTGCTACCTGTCTTTTACTGATTCTGATTCTGGATCTATTATGACAGGGAAGTGGATGTAAGGTGATAGGAAGGGATGGGGTGTGAAAATCAGAACGTGTTGTTGAGTTTTTGATGAGTGTGAGCCGAAAATAGACAAAAGTTCTAAATAGTAACACCAAATCCGTTTAGCTACATCACGTCAAGTCAAAAAACGTTATTTATCCCACGAAGGGGCAATTTTAGTTTGGACGGGAGCGTATAAATATATCAAGTGAAGTAACAAAATGGATAAGACGGACATACGCACACAGGCACCCATGCACGCAGAATTAAGAACTATACTAATACTGACAGCTACTAATACTGACAACTATACTAATACTGAGAACTATACGAGAACTTCTTTGACGAAGCTGTCGACCTTCTCTTGGACTCCGCCCCCTCTTCCGATCTTGCATCCCATTTCGATTCCTCCCTTCGAAAACTTCTAGACACCCATGCCCCTGTCACCACCTGCTCCATACCCAACCGACTCCCCTCCCCCTGGCTCACTGACGACATAGCTGAGGCCAAGCGCGAGCGTCGACAAGCGGAACGCCGCTGGCGCTCATCTGACCTCACCGTTCACAGAGAGATCTTCCAAACCACTAGATCCAAAGTCTGCAGAATAATCTCCGACTCCAAACGTAAACACCTTCAAAACAAAATCCTGGAATCCACTTCTTCCAAAACCCTCTACGCTACCATGAACACACTCCTAGGCACTTCTAAAGACTCTCCTCTTCCCAACACACACAGCAAAGAAGAACTTCCGTCCGCTTTTCCCTCCTATTTCTCCGACAAAATCCAAACTCTGCGCAACACACTCGACACTCTGCCTTCCTGACCCCCCCCCCCCCCCCCCCCGCCACCCCTTTTCCGGCACTCCCCACTCGTCCTTCCGCCCCGTCTCTCATGATGAAGTCCTCAAGACCATAAAGTCCATACCTTTCAAAACCTGCGAACTAGACCCCCTTCCAGCTTCTCTCTACCGGGACGGCCTCCCAAAACTTTTGCCCTTCATTACCGACATCATCAACACATCTCTAGAGAATGGCTCCGTCCCCGATATCTTCAAGTCCGCCATCGTCCGTCCTCTCCTCAAAAAAACACAACCTCGACCCAAACGAACTCAAGAACTACCGCCCAGTCTCCAATCTCTCTTTCCTGTCCAATCTTCTGGAGAAGGTTGTCCTCAACCAACTCAACCTCCACCTCGCCGACAACAACCTCCTCAGTCCCTTCCAGTCTGCCTATGTCAAACATCACAGCACTGAAACAGCCCTTCTACATATCCTAAACGACCTGCTTCTCTCCACCGACTCGGGCAACATCTCCCTTCTTACGCTACTCGATCTCTCTGCCGCCTTCGACACTATATACTACTCTATCCTTCTCCACCGCCTTCACCACTCCTTTGGCATCACTGACTCTGCTCACTCCTGGTTTCTCTCCTACCTCTCCGACAGACAGCAGTCCGTCGCCATCGACGGCGTCTCCTCCAACCCAGTCAGGCTCTCTTGCAGCGTTCCACAGGGGTCCGTCCTGGGTCCGGTCCTTTTCACACTCTACACCTTTCCCCTGTCCAACATCATCCAGTCTCACCACATACACCACCACCTCTACGCTGACGACTCACAACTACTAGACAAAGACACTCAGACACTATTGACTCGCACGGCTGACTGCTATGAAGACGTGAAAAAATGGATGACAGCAAACAAGCTCAAACTGAACGACGACAAAACATGCTGGTAGGCACTCGCCAGAAACTTTTCCAGCTCCCTCCCTCTCTCCACCTTCAACTCGACAGCACCCCCATCTCCCTCTCTGACTCGGTCAAGAACCTTGGCGTTATCCTCGATTCCTCTCTTTCCATGACCAGCTTCGTCTCCGCCACGGCCCAGGCATGTTATTTCCACCTCCGCCGCATCTGTCAGATCGGAAAATACCTCGCTACCGAAGCTGCCACCAAACTCGCTGTCTCTCTCATCTTATCTCGCATTGACTACTGCAACTCTCTCCTTTCCGTCCTTCCTCACTCCACCACTCTCACTCTCCAGCGCGTCTAGAACAATGCTGCCCGCCACGTCCTCAGAAAGAAAACATCCGACCACATCACTCCCCTGCTCAAGCTCCTTCACTGGCTCCCCAATACAACTGCTACAAATCCCAGAACAACTACGCTCCTACCTATCTCTCCAACTTACTTCACCCCTACACTCCTTCCCGCTCCCTCCGCTCCGCCTCCGACCCTCTCCGCCTCCTCATCCCCTGCACCAAACTCAGCACTTTCGGCCCCCGCTCCTTCTCAGTGTACGGTCCATCCACCTGGAACACTCTCCCACTCTCTCTCCGTCAGAAACACTCTCTCTCCTCCTTCCAGCCCGCCCTCAAAACTCACCTCTTTCAACAGTTCTAGCACGATATCACCACACTCCCCACCCCAAGCTGACCGTCGTAATGATTGTATTTTCACTATTTGTAGTACGTGAGTCATTGTCTAAAGCGTGCGCATGCGTGTGCGAGTTGTGAGTGCGCGCTTAGAGTTATAATTATTATAAGATAAGCGCATTATGAATACCGTAATTATTATTAATTAGTATTATTTACTAATACTGACAACTATATTAATATTGACAACTATACTAATACTGACAACTAACACATAAATCTTACAAGAACAAAACTGGCACTTTCCATCCCCCTCATTGCTTGAGTACAGATCTCACAGCTGAATACATTTAATAAAAGGCTATGCCACTTTGTTCAAAGAACAACAGCGGTGGGAATAAAAGAGAACTAACTTCCTTCCGGCATCAGGTCGTTATTCTGCACCATTGGTTCTTTATCTTTGCGGCGGGCAGAACATGGGAACGATGGCTCTTGTGTTATCAAGTACAGCAAACCTCGGGTGGAAACAATTGTCAGGGGACCCAGGTTTTCTTGTTGTTTTGTATATGCAAAGTTCGTCAAGAGCGAAGTGATTTTCACAGAAGAAATGCCTTCGGGACCTCAGAAATATTGCTGTTGTATCCGACAGCGGGGGCTCATGAGGATCTATGCCTCTGACTTTTGTTATATCCACCTTTGTTATGTGTGAAGCAGACTGCACTACGGTAATGGCGATTTTAATAAACTTCCCAGCAGTTTCCTGCAAACTGCCTTAGCCCTTTGGGTGTCGGTAGCGGTTTTAGTCGCGATCATTCCTGCAGGAATCATCGCGACTAAAACCGCTACCGACATTCAAAGGGTTAAATAATGTATACGAATGTACGAGATTTAACGAGATATCAAAACGGCTTACAAAGTTTAAAAAAAAAAAAAAAAAAAAAGCTTTCAAGCTTGACTATGGTGAGGTATACAGACTGTCTGTCGTCAGTGTGTGCGCTACCGTTGCCAGCGTACACCGTACGGACGTCTTGCGTTACCGTGGACGATGCACCAAAAGAACGCTTGCATAACCCGCAGTATACGCACTCATTAAAGTAAGGGCAGACATATCAGGTCAAGGTTGTATGTGAACTAATCACATTGGCCATAACCCAGACAAAGCCAAATTAGTCGTTTACATGGCCTCATCGCCTGCGATGCAGTGTGCACACAGTCGCAATAGATGCGCCGACCACGATAGGCTGAGGGCAGTGACTTAACAATTGGACTGGGGGTCGACTGACTGTTCAAAGGGTAGTGCCAGATTAGCTTGGCGCCTTTAGGCGCCAAGCTAATCTGGCACTACCCTTGAATTATCATGTACTACCTTCTTTTTCTTCCACGTATCATATTCGATGGACATTTTCCCTTTGGCTATGGAATTAAAAAAGGTAAGTGCGTTGTGATGATGTTTCTAATTAAGAGAAGCGCATTCACTAGTCCCCGAGGGACATGTATAATTCATAAGCTTTGTCACATATCTGTTGTTTTGTTCTTAAAAAAGGAAGATGTTTCAACAGCGCTAATAAATAAAGATTTCTGCTCCAGGGCGGGATTTGATTGCTAAAATTTGACGATACAACGAATTCTCAGTGTTGTCTTGCCTCAACTAAGACTTTTCTACCCGCCTTTTCACAACCCATGTATACAGACACACGTAAGAGAGGATGTCGTCTGCCCGCTTAGCGCAAAGGGGGGAAACTCTTCTGCGTAGCAAAAGAGAAAAGACCAGAAGAAAATCTTTATTTTACGACATTCACAATTGTACAGCATGTTTTCAGATTGATTAATAACATTGATGAAAGAAATATTGGGAACTATGACCCCCCCCCCCCCTTTTTTTTATTTTATTTTATTTTTTATTTTTTTAGCCTCTTTAATGAACGCAGGCAACAATGATTAATTAAAGCTCGACCTTTCCTTTCTAAGTGTAACCCGTTTATTCTTGACATTCTTCATCGGTCTATCGCTCGATCATAATAGGTCAAAGGTTAATAATTGTGACACATTATTCGTCAATAGGAACAGAACACAATAATACAATAGACAGAAGCATTAGCGTAATCTGATGACCCTCGTGATGACGATGACATTGGCAGAACAAGAAATGTCTTTATTAATGTCGCATATATTGTACACTGAGAAGTATAGTTGTCACCAAGTTCCCTTATTAACCCATTCGTGTCTCGTACGCGGCAGCGTGCAGAGTATCCGCATGCGACTCGTCTCGAATGTATCAAGCCCTTCCCTGCCACTAGACGCAGATTTTGTGATGAAATCTCTGTTCCTTCAGCGACCAGAATCCACGACCGTCCACTGAAGACGGATACTAATTATTCTCAGCAAGAGACGTGGATCCTCATGAGCCCCCGCGGATGCGGGGCTCATGAGGATCTACGTCTCTTGCAATTGGGCAGCGTTCACATTTCCTCCGCAGTGAATTTGGTTAATCTAGAAAGCACAACTGCTCCCTTCTTTATATGTATCATACCGGCTTTGTACCGAGAATGCCGTCTGCACGATTAAGACAGGTCCGTTAGACGTCCAGCGAGACTCAGAGTAATGAGAACTTGTTCTTTGCAAACTTGAAGCCGCGTACACTGAGTGCTCAATGACTTTCTCCAACACAGGAACACAGTTGTAAATTGGACAAGCAAGAGGCAAATGCTGCGGGGGTTCATGAAGATCTATACATTTTGCAGGTGTGTGTTGTTCGCTGGAAGAATAATGAACGTTTGTTGGATGCTGTAGACATTGGTAAGCTTTCTCTGTATTATGAGATGATGTCCAGGCAAGGACATGCTCAGCCCATAAAAATCCTTGAGGCCTTCAGGGTTTATGATACTTTAATGTATTCATTGTCCATGATAATGGTTCTGAGTTTGCCGAGTTTGAAAAGTTGGACAGCATTTATATGAAAGAGAGAGAGAGAGAGAATCAATGAATCAATGAATCTTTCTTTTACAACGGTGAAGATATTAACACAGTCAGTGACTATATCATTTTTCGTACCTGCCGTTACTAAAACTACGATAACTAAGTACAAAATATACATAAAACAGGGACATCAAAGCACAGTGATACAAAATATACAGTCCACTAAATACAAACACACGCATGCACGCACACACGCGTGCGCGTGTGCACACACACACACATGCATACACACACACATACATACACACGCACGTACACATGATAGTTAGAATATACACGTACATTCGTGTGTCTACGTTTAACTAGATATTATTATTTAAGTGATGTCAGGTATCTATAAAGACTGGTCTTGAAACGAGATAATAACGGCGTGGCTTTAACGTCATGTGGGAGGGAGTTCCACAGTGTGGAACCCGCAAATGACAAAGTGGATTTAAATAAATCTATTCGGGGTTTTGGAACACTATAAAGACCCCTCATATTCCCATAGCAGGAATCTGATTTTTTAAACAGATCTATTAAATATTCTGGAGCGATATGTTTCCACACTTTAAACATCAGTACCCCTTTGTTAAATTTAAAGTGATTTTGAAGGGGTAGGAATCCAGGTTTTTTTAGTTTTTCCTCGGTTGTCAAGTGCGGCTCGGGAAGAATTAATTTTGCCATTCTCCTATGTAGAGAATTTAATCTTTTTAAGTGGACATCACTGCAACAATCCCACACCGTCGATGCGTAGTTTATATGTGACATGATGTGTGCATTACTGAACAATTTTCTGGTTTCACTATCTGTGAAATACTGTTATTTCGATAGCATAAAGACTTTTCTAGAGACCGTTTTACATACATTGTCAATGTGCATCAGCCACCTGAGCTGATTATCAATTGTAACCCCCAATAGACGATGTTCGGCTACCTGTTCTATGACGTCGTCGCCGAGTGATAGATTAAGCTTTAATGGTTTCAACTGATGCTTTTGGCGTGTTGCAATAATCATAGATTTTGTTTTAGTAGGATGCAGAATCATAGAGTTGACTTACACCATGCTGCTATATCATCGAGACTTTGTTGAAGGCCGTTTTCAACTACAATTATGTCTTTGTTAGCTGTGTGGATTGAGGTATCATCGGCGAACATATCACACTGTGCTGCTACGCAGGTTAGACTTAGAGGTAGGTCATTGTGTGTAAATACAAAATAAAAGAGGACCTAAGATTGACCCCTGCGGAACTCCGAGTTTTACATCTTTAGTAGAAGAGTAAGCTCCATTTACAATTACTTTCTGCTTCCTGTTTTCGACGTATGACGTAAACAACTGTATTACCAAATCTGAATTTTTATTTGTTTTAAAAGATTTTTGATAGTTTTTTCTGTGGTTTCCTGAACACCCGATCTGTTTTCCCATCTCTAAAAAATAACTGGCCTTTTAGTTATCTTCAACTACTTCAGAAGGAGATTGACTACCGCATCTTATTTTGTATTTCAGATTTCTGTTTTTTGTAATTATTTGTAAATCATCCTGAGACTCGCTTAAATTCTTCGTCATCAATAAACAATTATCATTCAATTGCCTTACTGAATAATAAGTTTCATACTGCTCCCTCAGCTTTGGCACCAGACAAGCTGTACTCAATGCTTCATGTTTCCTGTAATTTCGTGTGAAACCCTCTTGTTCAATGGCCCTCCCAAACCCAAAGCAAGCCAGGCATGTAGCAACGACTAACACCCTCCACTCACAACTGCTATTCCAGCCAAACTTCCAATCCCGTGGACAAACAGAACAATACCTCACTACACGACACATCCAGCTGAAACACTGCACCAATTAGCCATAGACCATGTGTTTTGAACAGAATTAAATACTGACTTATACCGTCTCTTATCACCTGGAGTACCTCGCCTCTTCACTTTCCAAATATTTAATTGCTTCTGTAATATATTCAATTTAAACGAATGCAGTCTGCCTGTAATGTATTTTTATCTGATGCAATTGGCAAGCAGTGACAATGCGGGATCAGGGGCAAAGCTCTGTTTTAGTCTCACATTTGTTTCTAGTCGGCTCAAGCGTCGGATAGTATTGCGATAGAAATTTTACCATATTTTTTTATTGACAAATATTTTTATTTTTAAGTCATCAATTACATTTTGCAACTCTTCAAAAGTATACAATTTGCTAGCATAATAAAATGCAACAAGAATCAATGTGTTCTTAAGGTTTATGTAATTTAGATGAACAAAGTTGTTTTGTCACCACCACCTTGACAGCGGTAATCTGCTCGAAACATTAATCAACATCAACATTTTTTGTAATAGCATAAAGACTTTGATGATGTGATCTGCTTCATCATGTAGTTTATTCTGTGAATTTGCCTCTTTTGCAGTAGTACAGATTTCATGATAATGTCAAATACATTGTCGCTTCTTAGCCACGACTATGCTGGCATTAACACA
>BTPG01000008.1:4868019-4900664 GCA_036245525.1 Semisulcospira habei | reverse complement strand
CAGAGCACGGAGAGGGTTATGACACGGCCCACTTTGGCTACCACGGGCTCACGTGAAGTTGACAAGTGCCGGCCCTACTAAGCTCGGACTAATGAATGATAATTTCGAGTGGAAATACATCAATCTCACTCTAGCGGTCCCAATGCGGGCAGTAGCGAACTGGGAGCTGAGACTAATGAATAAATAATAGGTTACTGGTCAGCTAAGATCAGAGGACGCTGGCCACCATAATAGATGTGGAATAATTAGGAGAGACAGTAATGGGTCCCTGGTCAGCTAAGATCAGAGGACGCTGGCCACCATAATAGATGTGAAATAATTAGGAGAGACAGTAATGGGTCCCTGGTCAGCTAAGATCAGAGGACGCTGGCCACCATAATAGATGTGGAATAATTATGAGAGACAGTAATGGGTTCCTTTGATAGCTAGGATCAGAGGACGCTGGCCACCATAATAGATGTGGAATAATTAGGAGAGACAGTAATGAGTTCCTTTGATAGCTAGGATCAGAGGACGCTGACCAGCATAATAGATGTGGAATAATTATGAGAGACAGTAATGGGTCCCTGGTCAGCTAGGATCAGAGGGCGCTATCCACCAGAGCAGATGGGGGATAGATTATGGGCGACAGTAATAGCTCCTTTGACAGATAGGGTCAGGGGACGCTGGCCACCATGATAGATGTGGAATAATATGGGTGACAGTAATAGCCCCTTTGACTGGTTGAGACAAAGGGGCGATGCCCTCGGCCAGAACGGGTATATATATTGGGGGTAAACACCAGAACGGGAGAGCTCACAACGAAGAAAACGAGATAGAGAGAGAGCTCGCACAATGACCAGAACGAGAGAGCTCACAACGAAGGGAACGAGATAGATAGAGAGTACACAACGAAGAGAGTGAGATAGATAGATAGAGGGAGCTGAGAAGCGAGAGACCGAGCTCCGGTATTTTCGCCGTTTTAGTATGCCATGCTAGTAGGTTGGTTGTGCCCAACCTATTAGACCCACGATGACCAAGAAATAAAAGACTCTTCTGGAAACACTCTTGTCTGGCTGCGTCTTCCATCTACAACACCTTGCGTGTGGCTGCGGTAGTGTAACACTACCGTATCTTCTTATTTGGTGCCGTGACCAGGATCTCGGAACGGGAAGAAACAGAGGAACGAAGAAACAGAAAAACTAGACTATCAGCACCAAATCGACAGCCAACGACGCAAGGGTGGAAGAGCAGACCAGAAAGAGAAGAGAAGAGTCAAGCCAACAACCCGAAGCAGAGTTCGAGCCCACGTCAAGGAAAAGCAGAGTTCGAGCCCACTTCAAGGAAAGCAGAGTTCGAGCCCACGTCAAGGAAAAAACAGAGTTCGAGCCCACGGGACGTCTGCGACTCATTCAAGACCAACAGCCGAAAGGATCACGGGGTAAGTGACTTTTTTCGTTTAACCCTTGTTGAGTCTTATATAGGAGCCAGACCAGTTAGCTAGAGTTGTTTTGTTGTTACATTTAAAAAGAAACAAAAATGGCAGAGGAAGTGTTTAGGATTTTAGGCGAAAAAGTAGAGGAAATGAGTCAGGCGATTAACGCCCAGAGTATAGGGCAGATGGTAGGAACGTTTGACGGAAAGCCTACCAAATTTAGGGAGTGGATAAAAGAAATTGACAAATATGCAGTGCTAATAAAAGCCCTCAACAGGCGCCCCGTCATTGCTTATCAAGCAAGCTCGGGGGTGGTGAGTGATTTTATCCACCGATTCTTACAAACGGAAGCGGCAGGGGATTGGGATGAACTGAAAAGGCAGCTAACCGTAAGGTTCGGCGAAATCGCCGATGAAAATCATGCTCTTGCGTTGCTACAGCGGGTGAAACAAAACCCAAGGGAAAGTGTGCCTCTGTACGCAGAGCGACTAATGACTCTGGCCGGCGAAGCCTTCCCGAGTCAGATGGGCGCTGCTGTGGTACAACGGCAACTAATAAATTTCTTTGTTGACGGATTGGCGCACGACTTTCTTAAGATGAAAGTCCTGAGGGACAACGCAAACACGTTAGATAGGGCCGTGCAGGTGGCCATGCAGGAGGAAAACCTTCGCCATAGGTTTGAGCTACGCACGATAAACAATCGGCCAGTTAGTCAGCCGAGAGCGACAGCTAGGCGTGGAGAAGAGGCTATGGAAGTAGACCATGCTCGTCACCGTAATTGTTTTAAATGCGGGAGAGTAGGGCACCAGGCAAGAAATTGCCGAGTGATAGGGGCGGTTGGTCAGCAAACAATGCGTCCCCCGATTCAATGCTGGAAGTGTGGGGAACGAGGTCACATTCAGCGGGAATGTAGAAAGGCCGGAAACAGACGGCCACAAGGTCAAAGAAGGTTTCCGCCGAGGCAGGAAAACTAGAAGGTTCTGCGGCACACGAAGCCGTTACGCAGGACCGGAAAAGTACAAAGAGTCAGTTGTTTAGCATTAATGTAGCGGGTAGACCTAAGTGCATAGTGTTCAAAATTGGGAAGCAACGATTTCGTAGCTTGATCGATACGGGAGCAGAGGTGTCTTTGATTAGCAAGGGGGCTTACGATAAACTCAGTCATAAGCCAAAGTTAGGAAAGGGAGATGTGTCGTTACAGTCAGTTAGTGGAGAAGCTTTACAAGTATTGGGGAGTTCAGAATTAGAATTTACGATAGCGGGGCAAAAGTTTAAACATAAGTTCTACGTGGGTATCAGGGCTCAACAGGAACTTTATTTTGGGAAATGACTGGTTAGACAAAAACGGGGTGAGGATTTATTTTGACTTGAAGAAACTCAGAGTCAGAAGTGTTTATGTGCCCTATGAACAGGACATCCACATTTCGTCTTTGGTCAGAGTGACTAAGACGAAAGTGATAAAACCTCAGACGGCAGAAGTACTCCAGGTACGGATGAAGAATGCTCCGTATTTTGCAAGAGAGACTCTCTTAGAGATTTCGGAAACAGACAAGGGATTTATAGCACAAGAACCGGGACTGTTAGTGACAAGCACGGTAGTCAGGCAAAATAATCACCAGACGTATCCCATACTGATAGTAAACAACACAAACAAGACGTATAGAGTTAGAAGGGGTTGTGTTGTCGGGAAGGTAACAGCAGTTCAGGAAGTACATGAAGTACAGATAGGGTCGGTTGATCGGCAGGTATCGGCAGTCGACTTGACGGAAGTCACTGCGCCGGAGAATATGAAAGGTGTAGTGTCAGAGCTCATTACGAACAATCAAGACTTGTTCGCGAATAGCGACCTTGATTTAGGGGCTACTGACACTGTCACGATGAAACTAGATACCGGCGATCATCCTCCCATTAGGATAAAACCGTATAGAATCCCGCTTCAAGATAGAGAGATTGTTGATAAGGCTCTAGAAGAGATGTTACAGGCAGGTGTGATAAGACGTTCTCAGTCCCCATGGTCTTTTAGTTTAGTGATTGTATCCAAGAAGGATGGGTCGAAACGTTTATGTGTTGACTTTAGAAAACTGAATGACGTTACAAAGAAAACATCGTACCCACTACCGCTGATAGATGGCATTTTGTCACTGCTGGGAAAGGCCAAGTATTTTACCAGCCTGGACCTTAAGTCGGGATACTGGCAGGTCAAGATGGCGGATCAGGAGAGTAGGGATAGAGTAGCATTTGCATGCCACAAGGGATTATTCGAATTCACGAAAATGCCTTTTGGTTTGGTGGGAGCACCGGGATTGTTCATGATGCTTATGAATATCGTGCTAGCCGGTTTAGAAGGTTTTGCCTGTGCCTATCTCGATGACATTTTGATCTTCTCAGAAACAATAGAAGACCATCTGTGTCACCTTCAGACAGTCTTTGATCGATTGAGACAGCATGACCTGAAGCTGAAACTCAAGAAGTGTCAGTTCTTTGCGGAAGAAACCAAATACCTAGGGTTTGTCATTAGTAGCCAGGGGATAAAACCGGATGAGGAAAAGGTAAAAGTCATTAGGGCTATGGCGGCTCCGACCTGTGTCAGAGAGTGCCGTTCGTTCATTGGTATGATTGGGTTTTACAGGAAAATGATTCCTAATTTCTCCCAGATGGCTGAACCAATCATAGCACTGACACGAAAGTATGCGAGATTCAGTTGGACAGAGGAATGCCAGAAAGCGTTTGATTTGATGAAGGAAACGTTAGCTGTAGCACCAGTGTTAGCCTATCCAGATACACGGCGTCCGTACATCCTTTACACGGATGCCAGCGACACATGCGTGGGGGCATGTCTCGCGCAAAAATGCGATGAGGATTCAGACATTTCCCCAGGTTCAAAGGTAGAAAGACCTATTTACTTTCTATCCCATAAACTTAGTACTAGCCAAAGAAAATGGTCGACAATAGAGAAAGAGGCTTTTGCGATCCATTATGCGCTTCAAAAGCTAAATCACTATTTGCATAATGCGGAGTTTGTAATCCGCACGGATCACATGCCTCTTAAGTATTTGCTTAATTCACCAATGCAAAATAAGAAGGTGCAGATGTGGGCCCTAGGCATTTCAGGATATAACTGTACTATTGAATATATCCCAGGTCCTCAAAATGTTTTGGCAGACTTACTATCCAGAATGCCGAGTGGTACTCACATGCCAGAGCATGAGGAAGAAGTAGAGTTAACCAGAGAGGTCAATGACAATGCTTTTGTCATTGGAGTCATAAACTCCAACCAATTCACACCCAAGCAGTTTGCTAGTTGTACAGTAAGGGCAGGGTGTGACGAGAAGCTGGAAAAAGTTGATCTTCCAGGGTTTGATATTATTGAGGAACAGGAGAAGGATTCTGAAATAGTGCGCTTAAAGGACTTATTGATTAGTGAACAAGGAACCATGACAGTCAATAGGAGGTACATGCTGATAGAGGATGTTCTATATTTCTTGTCTCATCCTGATGATGAACCAGTAGCCAGATTGTATGTTCCGTCTCACTTGGTAGAGTACGTAGTCAGACAGTACCATGACGAAAATGGTCACTTAGGAATAGACAAGACTCATGACACAGTCAGTAGAAAGTATTACTGGCCTAACATGTACAAACAACTGTATGAATATGTTAGTGGGTGTGTCATCTGTCAGTCTAGAGTGTTACAAAAGAAAAGGGCCCCCGTACAGGAAATGGACATTCCTCCATACCCATTCGCTAAGTTGTCATTGGACTTGGCAGGTCCGTTTGACCGCTCCCTTAGCGGGAATCGCTATGTCATAGCATTCATCTGTCATCTGACAGGTTGGGTAGAGGCGTTCCCTGTACCAGATAAAACGCCGCAGTCAGTGGTACAGCTGCTCGTAGAAGAAATTCTACCCAGACATGGCTGCCCATTGCAGATAGTATCAGACAATGGATCTGAGAATGTGAATAGGGTTATGGCAGAAAACGCTGGCAGAACTAAACATAGATCATGTCACGACCAGTCTTTATCATCCACAGTCCAATGCTAAGGTCGAACGTTTTCACAGAACTTTTAACGACATTCTGTCCAAAAAGATACAAGAGGATTTTTCGACATGGGACGTGCATATTAACCAGGTACTAGCAGCTTATCGGGTTTGTGTTTCGGAAACTACGCAGGAATCTCCTTTCTTTTTACTGTACGGTCGCGATCCAGTGCTACCGTTAGATAACATCCTTAGACCCCGAAGAAAATACGCTGGTGAAGATTTTCACAAGATAGCGCTTGAGCAGCAACACAAGGCCTTCACCCAGGTGTATCGGCGAATTAAGAAAGCACAGAAGAAGGGGGCTAAGTATGCTAATAGAGGTGTACAGCCTGTCGAAATTAAGGTCGGTGATCCAGTGTACCTTCGTAATCACCGTAGACACAATAAGTTAGACAGTAAGTGGAGGTCGCACTATAGAGTGGTGGAACAATTGTCGCCTGTCACATTCAGGGTACGACATCAACTAGATGGCACTGAGGTCAGTTCACATGCTGAACACTTGCGGATAGCCAAAATTAGCGAGTGGCCTATTCCAAAAGCCAGGGGGAGAACATTACGTAAAGCCACACAGGTTGTAGCTCCAGAATCATCCGATAGCGACAGTGACGATGCAGTAGGGCAAGAGAACGCACGAGACAGACTGACTAGGGGGGTGCGAAAAGAGCGTGAGAATTCTTCATCCGAGGAGGACGTTCCGTTAATGGAGTTAAGAAAGCGCCTAAAGACAAGAGAGAAAAGATCTCTCTCAGCAGTAAACGTTAGTTGTAACAAGGGCACATCAGACAGTTCTGATGATGGGGAGATCGACGACAATCGTTCGATTCAGCCTAGTTTACAGACTAATGGGGTTAGGGAAATTCTAGAAGCGATACTGACTCTTCTGCCAAAGAAGGCTTCAAATTAGAAATGCGACTCTCAGACGGTATCTGAGAGAGGACTATTGTAATGTGTAAATCATGAAGCATGATTTGAGTTTTGTCAGAGACAGTGGTATAAGTCTCTGGTGGTATCTTGTATGTTGCAGACAACAACAAGATGAAGTTTTTCTTGAGTCTGATAGTATTGGGGCTAGCGCAGGGTTTAAATATTAATCACAATGTCGTATTTCAAAAACTTGATGAAGTTACCACTAGTCAGTAACTGGAGATTCAGGTCGGCCTGCGCCAGAATCAATGACGGCTCAGTATGACTTAGAATCCACAACAATAGCAGTAGACGCGCAACGTACGCGGTTCGCGTTCCTTACGGAAGCTGAACTTGAAGCTTGTTCCAAACCCTTGATAGGATTCTGTGCGATTCGAAGTGCAATATATCCTATGAACATTTATCAATTTTGTGTTACGGCGCTGTTTTTAAACAATTCAGACGTAATTGCAACACACTGCCAAACAAAGGTCAAGTTGGGTACAGTGTTACCTATGGCACGGTATATAATGGATGGGCTATGGGTCATTAGTAATCATAGTCCACTAAAGATGAGTATTAGTTGTCACGGTAAAGGGGTCACGTACCAACAAATCAACCCACCATTATCGCTAATCCGCCTCAATGAACCATGTACGGCTATTAGTGATAGATTGATGTTAACCCCTTACTACCAACAAGAGAGCCAGTATCAAGTGGAAGACAAATTGATAGGATGGATGGAAAACGATGCATTTTCCAATATAACGTTATGGAAACCATTTCATAGCGCTTTACCAGACTACGATCCCATCTCTTTGCCCAAAGAGTTAGAGGAAATTAAGGAAATGCCAATGGATCATCTAATTGCTCGACTTCAGAGCATGCGATTCGTTAAGCCAAAACAAGAATGGGCGATATGGAAACAGATCATCATTGGTTCTATCGTAGGGACAGTTGTAGTGATCATAATTGGGGTAGGGTGTAAACGATATAAAAAGAAAACTAGCGCATGGTTTGGCTCCATGCTATCACGACTCAGGAAGGGTGAACGTGAGGTCACTGTGCCTACGTTGATTTCGGCGGCTGTGCAATCAGCAGACGTGAATGACGTCGCAAGAGCGAAGGACTCTACGCCGATGATGGAGGGAGGAGTGCAGTTACTCCCCGCCTCGAACGTTGTCAAGTTTTACCCGTCGTTGGGGTAACCAAGGATCAACGCTGTTGCGATCCAGGAAGAATCGGGAAGAATAACGAACACATGTGCAAAGACATAACTGAGTCGACGATTTTGATGTGAACATTTATTGGCGTGATTACGCCGGACAATAATAATTTTTAATAAGGAGTGATCGATTTAAATAAGCGGTCATTCCGAAAAATGATGTATTTTGTGGATAACATGTTTAATTGTTTGAAATGATTTTGTGGTCTGAATATTGTGTAATGAAAAAAAAAAGACGAATCTTGTGAATTAAGATTCCTTTTTTTTCGGGTAGGTTTGGGAGGAATGTTACACTATAAGTGTATACGACCAATATCACGGTCGGGTAATTTTATAATTTCCCTTGATATGAAAATAACGAGAATATAATTAGTACCACGGGCAGAGCACGGAGAGGGTTATGACACGGCCCACTTTGGCTACCACGGGCTCACGTGAAGTTGACAAGTGGCCGGCCCTACTAAGCTCGGACTAATGAATGATAATTTCGAGTGGAAATACATCAATCTCACTCTAGCGGTCCCAATGCGGGCAGTAGCGAACTGGGAGCTGAGACTAATGAATAAATAATAGGTTACTGGTCAGCTAAGATCAGAGGACGCTGGCCACCATAATAGATGTGGAATAATTAGGAGAGACAGTAATGGGTCCCTGGTCAGCTAAGATCAGAGGACGCTGGCCACCATAATAGATGTGAAATAATTAGGAGAGACAGTAATGGGTCCCTGGTCAGCTAAGATCAGAGGACGCTGGCCACCATAATAGATGTGGAATAATTATGAGAGACAGTAATGGGTTCCTTTGATAGCTAGGATCAGAGGACGCTGGCCACCATAATAGATGTGGAATAATTAGGAGAGACAGTAATGAGTTCCTTTGATAGCTAGGATCAGAGGACGCTGACCAGCATAATAGATGTGGAATAATTATGAGAGACAGTAATGGGTCCCTGGTCAGCTAGGATCAGAGGGCGCTATCCACCAGAGCAGATGGGGGATAGATTATGGGCGACAGTAATAGCTCCTTTGACAGATAGGGTCAGGGGACGCTGGCCACCATGATAGATGTGGAATAATATGGGTGACAGTAATAGCCCCTTTGACTGGTTGAGACAAAGGGGCGATGCCCTCGGCCAGAACGGGTATATATATTGGGGGTAAACACCAGAACGGGAGAGCTCACAACGAAGAAAACGAGATAGAGAGAGAGCTCGCACAATGACCAGAACGAGAGAGCTCACAACGAAGGGAACGAGATAGATAGAGAGTACACAACGAAGAGAGTGAGATAGATAGATAGAGGGAGCTGAGAAGCGAGAGACCGAGCTCCGGTATTTTCGCCGTTTTAGTATGCCATGCTAGTAGGTTGGTTGTGCCCAACCTATTAGACCCACGATGACCAAGAAATAAAAGACTCTTCTGGAAACACTCTTGTCTGGCTGCGTCTTCCATCTACAACACCTTGCGTGTGGCTGCGGTAGTGTAACACCATGTCGTTTCGAAGATAATGCTTAAGTTTAGAAATTAATATTGTATGGTTCACTAAGTCGAAAGCCTTTTTAAAGTCAAGATAAATTACACCTGTCAGCTGCGAATTATTCATATTTGAAAGCCATGTGTCTGTTAGTCTGGTCAGAGCCGTTTGACATGAGTGCCGAGGGCGAAATCCTGACTGAGACGAATGGAGCAACTTTCGTGATTCTAAGTAGTCAGACAGGTGTTTATGTATATGCCTTTCGAGGGGTTTAGATACTACTGACAGCAGAGAAATGGGTCTATAGTTGTTAGGGTCAGTACGATCTTTTGATTTTGGCAATGGAACGACTTTTGCGACTTTAAGGTCTGTAGGGAATACATTGTTTTGAATACATAAGTTGTAAATATAAGTAAGGGTCTCTACGATGTATGGTATAGACAACTTTAATATTTTGTGAGCTAATGTCATCATGGCCGGAGGATTTCTTATTAGCTAAGTCACTAATTAATTTGCCCACTTCGTGCACAGCAAGTGTGGGGATATTAAATGGTGGTGTGCCAGTTGTTCTTCTGTTGCAGAAATTAACTAAGTAATCTGGGCATATGTCAGCCTCTGTATCGCGACTAAGAGTAATTATCAAATCCGCAACAGACAGAAAATGTTCGTTGAATTTGTCTGCGGAGAGATTACTAGGGATGGTTGTTGACCTACTACTATTGCCTCGGGTGATCGAATTTAGTACCCGCCACACTGCGGACACATCTTTGTTATCCTTGACAGTGTTGCGGATAAAGTCCCTCCTCGCGGCGCGCACCATTGATCTCACTTGGTTTCGCTGCTTTTTAAATTCATCAAAGTTCTTTTCTCTTTTTAGGTCATTTCGCACCGACATTGCATGCATTATTTCTTTTGTCAACCAAGGGGGAAGTATCTCACTCTTTACTCTTTTTGTTCTAATCGGCGCATGTCTGTCTAATACTCCAAGGAATAAACTGTACCAAGTGGACAGCGCAATATTTGGATCATCTGCGAGAAGGACCTCGTCAAAAGGAGTGTTACTGAGATCATGTAGAAAGGCATTACGATTGAAATGCTTAAATCACCTGTAGGTTGTTGTAGTATGACTATGTTTCCTTAATTTGGGGAGTTTTACAGACCAGCAACAAATCACGGGGCAGTGGTCACTAACACTAAGATCTGAGACACTAACATCGGTCACCGCCTGCGGTTTGTTTGTATAGACATGGTCAATGAGCGTAGAGCACGTGGCGGTAATTCTGGTGGGGGATTTAACTAGCTGTACTAGGCCAAATAAAGAAGATGTAGTTTCCCATGCGGGATGGGGTTTAATCATGTCTATATTAAAGTCACCTAGAAGAATGACGTCATTTTGCCCTTTACAAACTTTGTCTAGGTTAGTAGTAAAATTGTCATACCACTCGAACGTAGACGCCGGAGAGAGAGAGAGAGAGAGAGAGAGAGAGAGAGAGAGAGAGAGAGAGAGAGAGAGAGAGAGAGAGAGAGAGAGAGAGAGAGAGAGAGAGAGAGAGAGAGAGAATGAATGAATGAATGAATGAAACTTTATTTTTGAATGAATGAATGAATGAATGAATGAATGAATGAATGAATGAATGAATGAATGAATGAATGAATGAATGAATGAATGAATGAATGAAACTTTATTTTTGAAGGATGGAAACAATAGGCGCACAGGCCTCTTTTCATATCTGTCCTTGCTAAACTACGGAGTGATCACAAAACAATAATTAAATACAGGCAAATGACATATGCATACATTGATAAAATAAGCTTCGTTTGTAAACAAAGCAAAATCAGAGAAAGAGAGAGAGAGAGAGGAGAAGAAGAAGAAGAGAGAGGACGTCTATCTGAAACATTTTAACCCGTGTAATGTTAACATTGTCTAATACATAAAATATACTGAGGAGCAAAAGAAATGCGACATTTTTGGAATCCGATGATTCACAAAAATGTCGCGTTTCTTTTGCTCCTCAGGATATTATTATATTCACGAGTATTTATTGTCCAAAAGGTTGCAGTGACAAAATAGCGTTTTTAACCCCTTTCCGCATGCAGTCAATGGTGCTGTAAACAGTACTGGTGGCTGCACGCACACGGGGGTTAATTTTCAATATATATGAACAGTTCTGTATGGTAAAAGACAATTTGCAGCTAATGATAAACAAACACGCACGAGCTTCGTCGTTAAACATCGGTATTTTTCCCCAAACGGATTGTACTTTTTTTCTCTTAATTTAAATGTGGACACGACCCTAGACGCATTGTCCGCAGTAATGAGGACATTGAAGCTTTTCCCGCTGCTTTTTATTTGCTCGCGAGATACTTTGTAAGGCTTTGTGAGTCGACCGCGAGCCGTTGTCAGCTATATTTATCCCGTATTGCAGTTTTTCCTCCTCCTTAATGATGAAAGCAGACAAAATAATGGTTGCCGGGAAAAGGGAGATTACCTACTCTGTTTACTCATTCACCGGCGGAACTGCATAGCTAGCAATGCCCCAATGTAAAAGGCATAGATCCTCATGAGCCCCCGCAGTTGCGGAGGTTCATGAGGATCTATTCCTTTTCCTGGTTCTTGTGTCTGTGTACTTTGCATTTCAGTATACAATTTTACTAGTCCTGTTTTGTTTTGCTGCACTTCGGACTTCATTATACTATTTTTCAGAAACACAGCTCGTGACAAATTGTCGGTTGGCAGTTTGAGGGTTAACCTCTTGACTGCTGTAAAAAAAAAAAATGCTAAGAGCACCCAAATACAAGAGGCCAAGAACCTGATGATCCCCCGCAATGCAGAGGCTGACGAGGTTCTTCGCCTCTTGCTGACCCTGTGTATACCTGTGTTCCTTGTATCGACGGATTTATTCGGTGTTGAATTTGCCCTGCTTTCCAAGCCATAACCTTTCGTCCACTGGCAGTGAACTGGTTAAAATCATGGTAGTCAGTCCACTTTGGATATAACTAATCGCCGTAATAAACGTTGTTATGGCCCAAGTTTGTTAAAAGCGAAGTACTTAACGTCGAGACCTCTGAAAAACTGTTGTTATATCTGGCTATTGTTATATATGACTAATGTTATAGCTGACTAATGTTATAGCTGACTATGTTATAGCTGACTCATGTTATATCTGGCTAATATTATATCGGACTATGTTATATTTGACTAATGTTATATCTGACTAATGTTATATCTGGCTAATGTTATATCTGGCTAATGTTATATCTGACTATGTTATATTTGGCTAATGTTATATCTGGCTAATGTTATATCTGACTAATGCTATATCTGACTAATATTATATCTGGCTAATGTTATATCTGACTATGTTATATTTGACTAATGTTATATCTGGCTAATGTTATATCTGGCTAATGTTATATCTGACTATGTTATATTTGACTAATGTTATATCTGACTAATGTTATATTTGACTAATGTTATATCTGGCTAATGTTATAGCTGACTAATGTTATATTTGACTAATGTTATATCTGACTAATGTTATATCTGGCTAATGTTATATCTGACTAATGTTATATCTGGCTAATGTTATATCTGTCTATGTTATATTTGACTAATGTTATAAATGGCTAATGTTATATCTGGCTAATGTTATATCTGACTATGTTATATTTGGCTAATGTTATATCTGGCTCATGTTATATCTGACTAATGCTATATCTGACTAATGTTATATCTGGCTAATGTTATATCGGACTATGTTATATTTGACTAATGTTATATCTGACTAATGTTATATCTGGCTAATGTTATATCTGGCTAATGTTATATCTGGCTAATGTTATATCTGACTACGTTATATTTGACTAATGTTATATCTGGCTAATGTTATATCTGACTATGTTATATTTGACTAATGTTATATCTGCCTAAAGTTATATCTGCCTAATGTTATATCTGGCTAATGTTATATTTGACTAATGTTATATCTGGCTAATGTTATATCTGACTAATGTTATATCTGGCTAATGTTATATCTGACTATGTTATATTTGACTAATGTTATATCTGCCTAAAGTTATATCTGCCTAATGTTATATCTGGCTAATGTTATATTTGACTAATGTTATATCTGGCTAATGTTATATCTGACTAATGTTATATCTGACTAATGTTATATCTGGCTAATGTTATATCTGACTATGGTATATTTGCCTAATGTTATATCTGCCTAATGTTATATCTGGCTAATGTTATATCTGGCTAATGTTATATTTGACTAATGTTATATCTGGCTAATGTTATATCTGGCTAATGTTATATCTGACTAATGTTATATCTGACTAATGTTATATTATTATTAATTTTCTTCGGGCGTTATTGCCAATCAACACATTTATTTTATATAAGCATGCACGCGATCCCACACCTCACAGCTGTATAAGTGAACTTCCATCGACCCTCCTCTACCTCCTTTTGAGGAGCAGAGCTATAATATTGTATTATAAACCTCGACAAGAGGCATAGATCCTCATAGGCCTGCGAGGGCTCATGAGGATCTGTGCCTCTTGAAGTATTTCGCTGCAGACATATTTTTTCACCAGGGATACGACATTCCCTGTAGATCTGCCCCGAGACAATTCAGGGTAAGTTCTTTTCCGCGCAAGGCAGGACCGAGCCCAAAATAGCGTGGATGTTTTCTATTCTGGTGTTGGCCTATTGCTAATTTAAACCTACCTACCCTACTCCGTGTGTGGACGTCAGTCAGTCTGAGAGGAGTTTCTTATTTGTTTAATTTGACCAGCAGCGACTGGCTGTGTACTTCTCTTTATTTTGCTATCGCATTTTTTTGTCGGCTGCAGGGACCGACGGGGAGATGTATTTTAACTGTCAGGGCCAGATTGCGAGTGATGTAGCTCAAGGGCCGTGCCTGATTAGCTTGGCGCTTGAAGCGCCAAGCTAATCAGGCACTGCCCCTGAGCAATAGAATGATAAAGCGAAGGTAATCAAACACTGCCTTGTAACTATCCTCGCTGTCGATCCTTCATGCAATGTGTCTCCTAGACGAAATTGCACCAGACGGCAAGAGCGAGAGACAAAGGAAGATGGCGGGATTTAGCACGACTGATTTCTTGCGGTTTCAATTTCCGCAACTATTCGTCTTCATTTCCTGCGGTGTGCAGTGTTTTTCTTCGGCCTGGTAAAATCTTGCAGCCTTGCATCAGCGCGAGGGGACGGTGAAGGCTGAGGTAACGGAGGGTTGAGAATAGGATGTTGAATATTTGATGCGATTTGGCCCGAGAGGGGAGGCTCAGTGATAGGAGAGTGATTGCGCAGCGAAGATGCCGTCAATCTATGTTTGAACTCCGCACCTGGGTCCTGGGACGGCAAAAAAACAACAAGTCCATTTTTGTGAACAGCGAGATTTTCGTTGTTTACAATGAAAATCTCGCTTTTCGAAAAATGGATTGAGCACCTTTTGCCTTCACAGGGCAGCCGGCGTTGCCTCTGCTGCCCCTCTCCCCCCCCTCCCCATCTCTGTCTCTGTCTGTCTGTCTGTCTGTCTGTCTCTCTCTCTCTCTCTCTCTCTCTCTCTCTCTCTCTCTCTCTCTCTCTCTCTCTTTTGACACTGTCTTAGCTGAGTATAATATTAATGCTATGCACTCATTTATTTCTCTTACTTTTGTGTTGGTGGCAGTTACTACTTCTCCAATACTTTTTTTTTTTTTTTTTTTTTTTTCCCTTTCATTGATTCACCTATTGTGTTTGTTTTTTTTTTTTCCCGTAGTTTTTCTTCTTATTATTATTATTATTGTTATTATTTGCATGCTATGTTTATTTTCCTGTTATGTTGTTTGTTTCCAGGACAGCTTGTAAGACAGGCATTGAGTTGCCTAATAGCTTTATCCTGAATAAATAAAGATTCATCTCTCTCTCTCTCTCTCTCTCTCTCTCTCTCTCTCTCTGCCTCTCTCTCTCCCTTACAGGCGCCGTATTGCGGCATAGCTTTATCCTAAAATAAAAGATTCATCATCATCATCATCATCGTCGTCGTCGTCGTCATCATCATCATCATCATCATCATAATAATAATCATCATTATCATATCTCTCTCTCTCTCTCTCAGTCTCTCTCTCTCTCTCTCTCTCTCTCTCTCTCTCTCTCTCTCTCTCTCTCTCTCTCTCTCTCTCTCTCTCTCCTCTCTCTCTCTCTCTCTCTCTCTATGCCCCACTAAGGACTAAACGCGTTAAACACCCTACCCTTCCGCCTTGGTTGTCAAAGGACATTATTCACGCAATGAATATAAGAGATGACTTAAAACGGCAGAAAAAGTTTGCGGATTTTAAGAAACAACGTAATCTTGTAAAATCCTTAGTTAGAAAAGCACAGAAAACGCTTGCGGAAAAAGTTATCGCAGAGGGTAAAGATACCCGAAGTGTCTGGAATGCAATCAATTTGTTTACAAAGAAGAGGAGTTCCATCAATGCTGCTACCTCTCCAGGCATAACTCCAGACGACTTCAATTCCCACTTCTTAAATATTGCTGAGTCTCTTGTACAGTCTTTGTCCAGTGGCACTGATAGTTACAATTGTTCTGATAAACTGCGCACACACTGTGAGTCTGCAGAAGGTGCGTCATTCTCCATACCTCTTATGACAGTGTTTGAAGTAGGTAAATATATTTCTACTCTAACAAGTAAATCGTGTGGCCTGGATGGAATAAACAACATGGTACTGAAATTATCCCTTCCATACACAGCTGACACCTTGACATTTATATTCAACCTTTCTATCAAGCAAGGTATTTTTCCAGATGCCATGAAAGATGCTAAAGTTGTCCCCATTCCCAAATGTACAGATCCCAAAAGTCCAAACGATTTCCGTCCTATTTCAGTGTTGTCACTATTATCGAAGCCACTAGAAAGACACGTTCATAAACACCTACTCCAATTCTTGGAGAATCACCGCCTACTCGTATCTCTTCAGTCTGGTTTTAGACCTAAACACTCATGTCATACTGCACTCGTTCACATTGTCGACTCTTGGCTCTCATCAATAAACAATTCTAAATTAAATGGTGCAGTTTTTCTGGACCTAACCAAAGCATTTGATTCAGTCGATCACAACATTCTTTTAAAGAAACTTTAAGTATATTAGCTTGATTCGAACTCTATAGCTTTTTTCTCCTCCTACCTCAGTAACCGCCGACATATGATGTACTCAAACGGAAGGTATTCGAAAGAAGGTATAGTGAGGCACGGAGTCCCCCAAGGATCTATCCTAGGGCCTCTTTTATTTTCTTTATTCATCAATGACCTACCTCTTTCCATCTCAAATCCTGAGGTTAAATGCGAACTCTTTGCTGACGATTCAACGCTGCATACATCTGACAAACGTGAAACGACGCTAAATTGTATCCTCCAGCAAAGTCTCGATGAAGTGTCAGATTGGTGTACGCAAAATCGCATGCTAATCAGTACTTCTAAAACCAAAAGCATGTTGATAACAACCCGCCAAAAGCATCAGCTACATTCTGCCCCTCTGAAATTGTCACTTGGCAATAAACCTACCCAACAAGTATCCAGGCACCGCCTACTGGGAGTTGTAATTGACGACTAGCTGAACTGGTCGCCGCATATCGACAGTTTGTGCAAAACCTTGTCCAGGAATGTATTTCTGCTCTCTAAACTTAGACATATTCTTAGTACAAAGTGCTGTACATTGTTCTTTCACGCACACACTAAAAGCCACTGTAATTATGCGTCCTCTTTGTGGGACGAATGCAGCGAACTTCATTTTACAAAAACTAAACTCGCTGTATCGTCGTTCAGTTAAGTTAATTATTCCTAACCCTACTTCCACGGACGAGAAAATAAAATCCCTTGGCCTGCTTTCACTGAAGGAACAACTCAAATTTAACAAATGCGTCCTCATGCACAAAATATTTCATTATCAAGCCCCGGAATATCTGCGCATGATATTTAACTTCAGCCCTCGGCATCAACTACATACGAGGAATGACTTGCTTCACTTACCCCGCCCACGGATAGATCTCTACAAGTCAAGCCTTCTATTTTCAGGTAGTTCTGTCTGGAACTCATTGCCACTAAACATTAAATCATTTTCCGATAAAACCCATTTTAAACGTGCATTGCACACTCCCTTCCAATCAGCGTGACTTCACAGTTTGCCATATAAGAATAATACTGCTGATAACACGTAAACGTCAAATATTTTCTCTTTCTCTTTACATTTGCTACCCGATCATCTATTGTCTTGTCGGTGTCACTATACGCTATTGATGCTGCTGATTCTATGACACTGTCTTAGATGATTATAATATTAATGCTATGCACGCGTTTCGTTCTCTTGCTTTTTGCATCGGAGGCAGTTACAAATTCTCCATTGTCAGGGATCTATTTTAGGACCTCTCTTATTCATACTATTTATCAATGATCTACCGTTGCATATCACTAATTCTGACGTTAATTGTAATCTATTTGCTGACGATACGAGTCTTTATGTTTCTGGTTTTAAAAAAACGACGGCCATTAGCCATAGTTTACAATGCAGTCTCAATGAGGTATCTGACTGGTGTAGACAGAACCATATGGTTCTTCACCCAGCAAAAACAAAGAGTATCTTAATCGCCACGCGACAAAAACATCAACGCCGACTACAGCCATTACAATTACAATTAAACGCTGAACCTGTTGAACAAGTCACTGAGCGTAAATTCTTAGGAATACATGTTGATGAACAACTGTGCTGGGAGACCCATATAAACGCTGTTTGTAAGACCATTGCTAAAAACACTTTCTTATTGTCCCGGCTTAGACATGTAACGGATACAAATACCCGTAAATTGTTTTTTCATGCTCATATAAAGTCCCACGTTGATTATGTCTCCACAGTGTGGGACGGCTGCAGTGATGTCCACATGAAGAGGTTAAACTCCATATACAAAAGAGCTGTAAAAATGATAGATAGACGCCCCATCCCTACCACAGACAAATTTAGACATTTAAACATTCTCGGTCTGCGTCAGCAACTTACTTTAAATAAATGCGTCTTTATGTATAAGATACTGAATAATATGACACCCCAGTATCTAATCACTAAATTTATATCTCACCAAGAACGTGAACGGACTCAAGAAACAATACCTTACCCTTACCACTGCCAAGAATCGACCTTTTTAAAACTAGTGTCATTCTTTGGTCCGTTTGCTTGGAATTCAATCCCTGCACATTTGAAAACTATTACCTCACCAGGAAGTTTTAAAACAAAACTTTCTGATTACCTGATGAGTCAAACTTAGTACTTCTCAGGTACTGTAATATTTCCTTACCTCATGTATTTCAAAAGATGGTTTTTATGTGTGTGCGTGTGTGTGTGTGTGTATGTGTGTGTGTGCTCGTGTTTGTTTGTGTGTGTGGGTGTTTGTGTGAGCGGCGCGTGCGCGTACGTGCGTGTGTGCATGTGTGTGTGATGAGTGTTATTATTTTTTCTGTAGATAATGACGCTATTGTATGTAAATATATTTTTATAGTTTTCCCTTTTTTATGCTGTAGATGTTAGCAACGGCAAGTTTGTAAAATGACGATTTGTTTTCTGTCAAAACTTTTTACCGTTAAAAAATAAAGTTTCATCATCATCATCATCATCATCATCATCTCTCTCTCTCTCTCTCTCTCTCTCTCTCTCTCTCTCTCTCTCTCTCTCTCTCTCTCTCTCTCTCTCTCTCTCTCTCTCTCTCTCTCTCTCTCTCTATGCCCGACCAGTAAAGTTGGTAATTCCTATGTCACTTCCCCCTTACATTTTTCTTTTTCTTCTTCATTCTTGGCCTGTGCTGTGTCATGAATTTTTTTTCTCTCCTTTTCAGTAGTAGAATACAATTAGTGCGATAGTAACTCTGTAATCAGTAGATTGGCAACGGCAAGTTCGAAAAATGGTTGTTACTACCAAAACTTTTACCGTTGTCAAATAAAGGATCATTGTCATTGTCTCTCTCTCTCTCTCTCTCTCTCTCTCTCTCTCTCTCTCTGTCAATAAATAGACTAAACTTGTTTGGCTGCTTCATCTGAAGTCTTTGTTTGCTTAGCAACTTTCAATGACATTAACCTTTTCTCACAAATAAAGCGAACACTGCATGGCTTTCAGTTGTTTTTTTTTCTCCTGTTCTTTATCCGGGCATATCCAGTTGATCATGTTACGTCACCAGTCAGATGGTCTCAGAATATGTCAGAAGGTCCCCGGGCCGACGTCGTCCGCTGTTGGCCCGCGCACTTTCGTGAGCGGAACAACAACGGCCGAGGGCGGCCAGAAGACCTTTTGCTTGCTGGGTGCGCACATCACCGTTGTTCGAGTAGTAGGAAGTAATGAATGTCTTGAGGCAGGCTGTCCACAGTTGATTTGCATTGTAGCATTTGAAGGCTTTCATACAACACAGATCGTAAACGTAGGATATTTGCATACAAGCACGTGTTTTGGTGCATGATGATTTTATGCATTTTTGATTGTTTTGTTTGAACTGCAGCATGAGTTGAAAGCTTTGTGCAATAGCACGTGTCATGTGTGCGTGCATGTCTCTCTCTTATAGTTTGTGTGTGCGCGTGTGTGCGTGTGTATGTGTGTGTGTGCGCGCGTGCGTGCGTGTTTGTTTGTTTGCGCGCGTTTGTTTCTCTGTGTGTACGTTTGTGTACGTGTGCATATGCGTCGTGAGCCGTGGGCATGCATGCGTATGTGCGCGTGTGTGGAGTGCGCGCGTGCGTGCGTGCTTACGTGTTTGTGTGTGTGCGTGTGTCTGTATGTGTATATGCGTGCGTGTGTGCGTGGACGCAAGCGTGTGCGTGTTTGTTTGTGCGCGTGCGTGCGAGTTGGCTGGGACAATGCCTGTGGAAATCCCATTTTATTTCACGTTCCTTCTACATGTAATTTCGAGCAAGTGACGGGCAAAACAAACACTTCTCATAGCCTGCCTAGCTTCTCATAGCCTGCCTAGCTTCTCATAGCCTGACTAGCTTCTCATAGCCTGACTAGCTTCCATTTTATATACCTGAAAAGGAAACGTGTCGTTGATCTCCCCTTCGGGATCATCCCTGTGGAAATATGGCCTGCAAACTTTAACAAGCCTTCACTCTCACAACAAAATGACATCGAACTGTCTATTCAACGCAATTCGCAAAAATAAATCTTCCGAGGAAGCGCAAGGGTAGTGTCCGATTAGCTTGGCGCCTTCAGGCGCCAAGCTAATCGGACACTACCCTTGCGCTTCCTCGGTTCATCCATCTCCTTATCCCAGTTTTACGTTGAAAGTGAAAGCAATTTCATGCCTCTGAGTGCGAGTGCTCGAACACACAATTCTCGCTTTTGGGCGGAGAAATATATGTCCTTGGCGTGGAGACGATTAACCAAATTCTCTCGGCGCTTCCGCCTCGTAGTGCCAATCTGACTTTATATCTCTAGGACGCACTCAGCCGCTGACCAATCAAAATTGCCGTTTCATTGCAGGTTCCTTATCTCGGCCGGCCTTCTGGCGCCCGATTTTCGTGTATCACGGATGAGGATTGTAACAGCGCTTGCGACTGGCCAGCGTCGGGACGGCATGGCCAACCAGATTGGTCGTGTCTCACGTGCTGACGTCTTCGCTCTTCCGGCCACGGACCACAGTGGTGTTTCCGTACTGTCCAGTCTCTTAGCCTTAGTCAATCCCAGTCATCCCCTAATTGTTCAATTCCCTAAAAAGCACTACCGCCCACCAGCTGCACATTTGCCATGCATAAAATACCAAAAAAAACAGCACATGACCCGTCTCATTTCTTGGCTATGAAACTGGTTCCTTACCAACCCCACACCCAAGCACAGCTGAAATCAGTGTGCCCCTCAAATCACTACGCCAAAGGCAACTCAACATAGGCCCACAAATGTCCACTGGATAAGCTCAGGATGGTATGAATCAAAGCACCAAACATGTCTCCTCTCAGCTAACCACAAATTTCCAGCAAATTCCCACATTCAGCCCAACTGCAAATTTTCAAACAAGGCAAAAATTATTTTTAAAAACACGGGACCTCTTACTGCCTGAACTTCCCAATTTAAATGTATACCGTGACCTGTCAGAGACACTTGTCCCACCTGAACACCATTCAATCTGCTATCAGTGCAACCCTTAGACAATAGCTAAGTCAAATCCAAAGTGACACCCTTGAACGTTGCTGCATCTTTAAGTTATGGCCCATTATGTGAAGTGCCTTGATGTGGCGTTCACAACGCTGCTGACGTGTTGGATCATGCATATCTGATGCCATGAAAAACAGCCTATATATGGTCAGAATGCCTCCAAAATTGGCATGTACATCAAGTAATATATCTGATCTTCAGAAATGTTGCATTTGAGACACAGGCACATGAAAGTGTTTTTTTTTCATATTTTTCCATTGCCTACCCCCCTACTTTTTCTGTTTTTCCAAGTTTACACACGCATGCAATACAGTCAAACTGACTTCTGGTGGGCTGGACAACTTAAAACAGTTACCATGACACTGACACTGATGAAAAATGAGCTTTCATACCCAAGGCCATTTCCTTGTGTATCTTAGGGCAGCCCAAAAGACAACACCCAGGCATCCTCATTGACCCTGTTGTCTGGTGACAACAAGCTGGAAGAGGCCTGTAACCAGCTGCCATGCCCTATGTGCTGCTGGCAATCTTTCCCTAGGCAAAAGGGGTCATGAAACAGCTCTGCAATTTAAACATTAAGTCTACTGAGCTATCCCACAGGAAAAAGACTACACAAAACAACCAAAACTATGCTACGCGGGACACGCCGCATACACTAATTAGTGTCTGGACTGCTGATTTAGGAGGTAGCATAGAAAAATGGTTATGTACAGTTCATTTTTATATAAAACACACTTGTCAGAGTCTCAAAACACCTCAGCTCATCTTGCAGATGTAGTAGGCATGTGTGTGCCAAACTTGTCAACACTCCTGTAAAACCCTGTACTGGTGCCTGCAACTGCTGGTCTCATAACAATGCACTCAAATGAGCTTTACTCAGTGTACAAGTGCTTGTGTTTGGCTTAGAATAGACACCAGAGACATCCCTCATGACAATTACAGCAGAATGACACCTCAGATGCAACCAGTGTAGCAGTACCATGCAAAATAACACTTCTGCAGGTCACATTATTTTGGCCGCTTATTTCACTCCGAGGTCAGCTGTCTGATGAAATGCACATGCTAACACTGTTTCATTGTAGTTTTTATCTTAACCTTTGACCTTAAGCCCCCAACCCCCCCCCCTCCCCTCCCCTCCCGGCCTCCAACCCAAACCCAGGCCCACCCCACCCTACACCCACCCCACACAACTTCAAAAACTGAAAGAGTGAAATTTTTTTTACGCATTTATCAAACTGAACACCCCAAACCCCACCTCTTTCAAGGTCAAGGTCAAAGGTCACAGCTCATGGTCGAAGGAAAGACTCATGACTACCTGTAAGACAAAAAATAAATGAGCAAACACACTAAACCTAGCTCACAGTGCAGGTAAACAGGGTGTTGCCATGCAAAACATGCCAAAACGCCTATAAAACTGCATGCACAGCGATTTTTTGGCAAAATTTCAAATTTTTCATGATTTTTTTACTTTTCCAACTGCAACCATCCAAACTCATTGATCTGGTTACACTAAACCAGTTTCGGGTCTATGTCACATATGGCATGTGGTGCACCTGACAGGCCACGGACCACAGTGGTGTTTCCGTACTGTCCAGTCTCTTAGCCTTAGTCAATCCCAGTCATCCCCTAATTGTTCAATTCCCTAAAAAGCACTACCGCCCACCAGCTGCACATTTGCCATGCATAAAATACCAAAAAAAACAGCACATGACCCGTCTCATTTCTTGGCTATGAAACTGGTTCCTTACCAACCCCACACCCAAGCACAGCTGAAATCAGTGTGCCCCTCAAATCACTACGCCAAAGGCAACTCAACATAGGCCCACAAATGTCCACTGGATAAGCTCAGGATGGTATGAATCAAAGCACCAAACATGTCTCCTCTCAGCTAACCACAAATTTCCAGCAAATTCCCACATTCAGCCCAACTGCAAATTTTCAAACAAGGCAAAAATTATTTTTAAAAACACGGGACCTCTTACTGCCTGAACTTCCCAATTTAAATGTATACCGTGACCTGCCCACGTTCTCCCCGTTGGACTTCCGCTTGGTTTCCAGTACTAATGGTTTACGATTGCCCGCCTCGTGTTGTATAGTGAATAATTTAACTGAGATTCCGTGTTTAGAAAAAAGGCGTTTTGACCCTTTTCACTGCTATACTCGCTAGACCACTTAGCGGAAAAGACGTGTAAATCTCGGTATCGTCAGTAGCAGTAAAAGAGTTAAGGGCACCACCATTCAGATAAAACCAGACCAAAATATATCCCCCCCCCAAAAAAAAAAGAAAATAATAATAAATAAATAATAAATAAATAAATAAATTTAAAAAATAATATAAATAAATAAATAAAATAAAATAATAAAATAAATAAATAAATAAACTAAATAAATAAATAAATCAATAAAAATAAAAGTGACTGCCAAACCTGTGAAATCCAGTGAATAACCAACGAAGAAAAAAAACACGCTTAGAAAACAAAATTCAAAGCAGTTCATTAATATTTCATAATATTGATATTTCTTATAAGAAAAAAGACAAACAAACAAGTAAACAATTCGCTTTGTTAATCTTGTCAGTGAGAAAAACCTAAGACCTTTATTTTTTCTTCATTGGCTTATTCTCACCATTCAGCTATCATGGCTGATCGAACTTCACCGTGACGTCTTAAGAGTGAAACTGTAAAACGTGCAAAGAAGGGGCACTATCATTAAGCTTTCACCGTCAGTCAATCAGCTGCTTTATTTGGCTCGGGTAGTGAGGGACTTACTGTAGCCTGAATATATTGACTGATTTTTCCCCCATTGTTTATAAGTAAAAGAACGCTAGTTATTTGTTTGTGTGGGCGAATTTCTCGGCCAGTTTCCGGTAATCTGATATGTTTTTTTAGTGAACATTTCCTCCTGTATAGCGAAGCCTGCCTCTCACACTTCCTGTGTGGGTCACTTTGTGTTTTGCGCGTCGCTTGCTTTATTTGGCCGTTTTCGATCTCTGTAGGTATAGCATGTCATAAAATAACCTTGCCCGCATTAACCCCTCTACAGCTAGCAGTCGCAGATTGTGTTTCTGACATCTTCGTTAATTGAATTTAAGACCACAGAATCCCATCCGCCGACAGAACACGGATAAAAAGTGGGGTCAACAAGAGACATAGATCCTCATGAGCCCCCGCGACTGCGGGGGCTCATGAGGATCTATGCCTCTTGCGGTTGGGTGTTGGTTAACGTCGTCCGGCAGGGAAGGGGTTAATTCTGAGAATTCAAATGAGGTCAGTCTCCGCCAGCAAGAGACATCGATTCTCATGAGTCTCACGAGTCCCTGCGGCTACGGAGACCAATGAGAATGCCTGCTGCACACGGAGCGGGTAGGCTTGGGAACTGTGGGGGGAAAAAAAGAGTGTCGTTTATTGTACCCAAGATGATTCCACGCATCTAGTTTACAACGCCAGAAGTATGCAAAATTAGGCAGAGCTGCACAGATATTTTCGTATTTTACAACGAGAAATAGAAAACCTCCTTACCATCCAGATATTTCCTCCTTATGTCCCATTTACCTCCAATCCTGCTGCGAGGGTGAGCGTGTACTTAGCCCTTTCACGGAGGAAAAGTGAACGTGATTCAACTGCAAGGGACGTAGATCCTCATGCGCCCCCGCGATTGCGGGGGCGCTTGAGGATCTATGTCTCTTGCTGAGGCTAATTTGCATCCATGTTCCTTAACTCATTCTACCCCAGACACACCACAGCAAGATAAGGATCGACCATGACAGTTCAAGGGTGATGCCAGAATAGCTTGGCGCCTACGGGCGCCAAGCTATTCTGGCATCACCCTTGAACTGTCAAGGTCGATCTGTGTCCTGCACTAGAGTGCAGTCTTCAAAGGACGACGGCAAAAGTTGGGGATTTCGGTCTTGGGGTACAATGAGTTAAACGGCTGTGACTTTTGGTCCTTGAATGGACAAAAGAGTTCAGAGACAAAATACGCGGCCAACAGCATGCAAGGGGTTAAATGTTTGTATTATTTGAGTGCTGTGCCTTCACCTTGCTAGATTATATTTCGTATTTTGTTCTTGTTTAATTTGTGTTGATGTGCGTGTTGTAAATAAATAAATAAAAAATAAATAAATAAATCAGCGTATTAAATAGGCGCTTTATCCCAATTGAAAATCGGCTCAAAGCGCCGCCGCGAACTGAACCCAACAAGCACGCTCACGTGAATCACGCGCATTCACTCACACACTGTACATAAACACAGAACATTCACGTGGTGCTAAGGGCAAGCTCAAGCGAGCTACTGACGTTTTGGAAATTTAAATCGTTTTATATTTGAAATTTGATTAAGTGGGCTGAAATTGATACCAAAGTCGTGGGGGAGGAAGAGCCTGAGTACCCGGAGAAAGAACCCCCGACGGTCCGCCCGAATTAACGGTGACACTTACTAGAGGAGAAAAGTCCGACGCCGGAACCGGGTATCGAACCTAACACCGCTAGCATTGGTGGCAGGCGATTTTACCGCTGCGCCACGGACCGCCCCAAAATATCATTGAGTTTCGAGTATATGCATGTCTGATTTGTTTCAACAAATTAACCCTTTGCGTGTCCGGACACGCAAAGAGTTAACACGGATCTTTAAAAAAATGCATTTGGACTGAAATTTTCTGTTGACTGATTTTCTGTTATTTTTGTACAGTTGTCGATTCTGGAATAGTTCCGTTTTTGAAATTGCCGGTTGTATGGCTTTTTATAATCGCACGTTGTCCTTACGCTAATGGCAGTATTATTTCGCTCAATTGGTTTTGTATGATTTGGATGTAGTCCAACAACCAGCATATTATTTGTCACACGTTTACAGTGTTACTTGTCCATTGGAGTTGTTATTCATTCGTACAAATGTAAACTTGTGGTACGTCTAAAACGCAAGTTATTCACTTTTTGAACTTGGTCTTGTTTATAGGTATGTTTTCTCGTATTGTGTGTGTGTGTGTGTGTGTGTGTGTGTGTGTGTGTGTGTGGGCGTGTGTATGTATGCTTGTATGGTGTGGGTGTGTGGGTGTGTGTAGTATGTATGCTTGTATGGTGTGTGTGTGTATGTGCGTGTGTGTGTGTGGTTGTGCGTGTGTGTGCGTATGTGTGTGTGTGTGTGTGTGTGTGTGTGTGTGTGTGTGTGTGTGTGTGTGTGTGTGTGTAATGTGTGTATGTATTTACGTGTGTGTTGTCACTGCCCTTAGCCCGCTCAGTACCGGCTGACGCACACTTTGTTTCAGCAATCTGCATTCTTTCAAGACCAAAACCTCTAGTCGTCCAACGAACATGGATTCAACGTGGCGTCAGCAAGAGGCATAGAGCCTCATGAATCCCCGCAGTTGCTGAGGGCTCATGAGGCTCTATACCTCTTGCAGTTGGGTGGTATTCAAATTGTATCGACATTAAACGGCTTAATCTTTATTCTTTGTGGTTCAGTCTGAAAGTCAAAAGAACTACCAAAGCAGAACAATCGCGTCAGACTCGTAGACAAAACTATGGCGCTTTTTCCTCAATCGGATGCTGCAAATGACTCCGATATCTGCCGACCAGACACATGGATTCTCAAGACGACCTTGCAGCCTGCAAGGGGCTCATGAGACTCTGTGTCTCTCGAAGGCGGACCAGAATCATCGAACACTGACCCTCCGGCTTCGCCGGCCGGCCCCACGGTCGTTTTGACCCTCTCCGTGTCGATTGAATCGGCAACATCGCATTATGCGCTCGCCGTTTTGACTCATAAGCAGCCTGCATACGCTCACACTCATTGCGTCAATAAAGCCGACGAGCGTAATATGGGATATTAACCCATTTAACCCCACGACCGAATTTCCTAAAGTTTGGATGTGTCATCGACCATGATAATTCAAGGGTAGTGCCCGATTAGCTTGGCGCCGTCAGGCATGCAAGGGGTTAAATGTTTGTATTATTTGAGTGCTGTGCCTTCACCTTGCTAGATTATATTCGTATTTTGTTCTTGTTTAATTTGTGTTGATGTGCGTGTTGTAAATAAATAAATAAAAATAAAACAAATCAGCGCATCAAATAGGCGCTTTATCCCAATTGAAAATCGGCTCAAAGCGCCGCCGTCAGGCGCCAAGCTAATCTGGCACTACCCTTTAATTATCATGGTCGATCCATCTCATGCTGCAGGGCGCCAGGGCTGAATGGGTTAACGCTGAATGATATAAGAATGACGCTTCAGAGAACATATTCCACTGCCGCCCAGACACACAAACCTCTTAGTCACGCTACTCGATTGCCAACCGAAAACAGGAGCGGCCGGTCGGGAACGTCGCCAGCACTGCGGCCGCACTCTTAGGCGTCAACCATCTCCTCACTCTGAGGATGTCAATGAGGGAATATCTCTGTCAGCAAGAGGCATAGATTCTAGGGGAGCACGAGAATCTATACCTCTTGCAGCGGGAGTGAGAGAAGCTGGGGGAGTGGACATCTGTGGGGGATTGTTTGGTCAATGTCTAAGGGGATGTCGTGGTTAGTGGGGTTACTCCTACACGTAAGCTTATTAGTCGCCTCCCACCCCTACACACACACACACACACACCTCCCCTCCCCTCCCCCCCCCCTCGCCCCCCCCCCCCCCCCCACCGATTGTGCCGCCATATAGGACCTGCACTTTGTAGAGTTTATGTAACAACTACTTTTGTCAGGCACAGCGTTGAATCGGCATTATATTGTGTCACTAATATCCAGGTCGCGCGTTCCCCTAAACAAGCCCGCTCTTTAGCGCGATAGGCGAGCTATCGCAGTGAGCTGTGGGCAAAGGCCACGGAACACAGGGCCGTTTCCGTACTGTCCACTTTTAGACTTAGTCAGTCCCAGTCATCCGCTAATATTTCAATCCATAAAAAACACTGCCTATTTGCCATGTGCAAAATACCAACAAAAACAGCACATTGACTATCCAGTCTATAACTCAACGGACACAGAGATTACTCCGAACTGAGGTAGTTGCTACAGCTCCAAAAACACATGGCCCCCACGAGCTCCTTAGCATCCGCGTTATCGCGGAATTGTTTATATTACAGCGGACGGCAGACGCAGCCGTCCCGTTTGTCACTTTCCTTTTTTTGTCCCTTGTCTCCTTGACTGCGTGCGCAAAATAAGGTGAACTTGTGTGAAATCATTGAAAATTCACATCAACTTCATTTAAAAACAAATGAACTCCAGAATTTTTTAGTGCGTGTACGGGTTAGCGCATTTTTTGGGGAAACAATAGGCGCACAGGCCTCTTTTCGTGTTTGTCCTTGCTAAACTACAACATTCTTAGAGAGAGAAAGAGAGATGAAATGAAACTTTATTAAGAGAGAGAAAAAAAAACAGCCTAGTGATAATAAAGTGTAAAAAAATGGTTATAACTAAATAGTGTATACACGGTATAAGTGAAGACACAGTCATACTATCCGTGAACTGAAAAACTCGAAAAGCTTTTGGTCAGGCATGGAGCCGCAGGAGCCAAAAGGAGGGGAGGAAATATGGTCGCAACGGGTTTGATATGTGCCAGATATCTCTCACGACAACTTGATGATAACTGACTCGCACCCACATTTGCCGGAATTCAGGGACCTTTTTTTCTCTGTCCGTTGAGTTATAGACTGTATCTCATTTCTTGGCTATGAACCTGATTCCTTACCAACCCCACACCCAAGCACAGCTGAAATCAGCGTGCCCTTCAAATCACTACGTCAACGGCAACTCAACATAGGCCCACAATTGTCCACTGGATAAACTCAGGATGGTATAAATCAAAGCCCCAAACATGTCTCCTCTCATCTAACCAGACATTTCCAGCAAATTCCAACATTCAGCCCTACTACAAATTTTCAAAAAAAGGCAAAATTTATTATAAAAACACCGGTCCTCGCAATGCCTGAACTGCCCAATTTGAATATTAACATGACCCAAAGGCCAGCGCGTCACTATGGACGATGGCAGTGCGAGCAGGAAAACTGTACATAAACGCATTATTTTTGTGAAATCGCCCTATATAAACAGAGTTTACTTGGATACAATGCATCTACTGTTGGCATAAGACAGTTAATACTAGCTATCGAAACGACATGAAAGACCATTTTTTCCCCAAAGCCACCGCAACTGGCTTCATCGCCATAAGCAGTTTTTATGAATGGTGCAACTGAGATCGCTTTCCTAAGTCGTATTTCCGCAAAATAAAAAAGGTTGTATTGTAACAACTGTATGATCAGGAGGCAACCTGAGCTTAAATTCCCAGCATGTTGTATATGATTCACAATAAAACAGTATCGGCTAAGCCGAGTTGCCCACATTTCGTGGCTCGTGAAGTCTAGTCTCGGCTCAAAGTCGCGTAATCTAGAGTGCGTTCTCGCGCTGCTCGGGAACTCGTAACCAGCCTGTTTGGTCAGTTTGCTACGGAAGTAAGCAATCAAACAACCAATTCGACTGCCAGCCAACTCAGTGGCCACCCACCAACCCCCAACCAACCAATCGACCGACCAACCAACCATGCAGCCAACCAACCAGCCAACTACTCACCACCAAACAACCGACTGACCGAACGACCGACTAACCGACCAACCAACCAACCAACCAATTCAGTCAGCTAGATTCAGTCCTTCTAATTCAGTACTGTTCTTTATAATCGATATGGCCAACATTACCCGCTGGCCAGTCTACATTTGCGGACATTGATCGCAGCAAGTCCGCGGACGTGATGAACTGTCTTCACCCAGTGATTTCTGGTCCACGCTAAGTCCCGCTAAGTACCGGTTGGCAGTTTAGACTGAGCGTTAGTGTAGGGGGTTGAAGTTGATGTTTTTGTCGTGAAGTGATTAGCATGCTCTTCGTCTTATCAGGATGTAGTACCATGTGGTTTTTACAGCACCAATCAGAAACTTCGTGAAGACTGAATTGTAAACGACGACTAATATCATGATTGTTCTTGCCAGGAACGTGAAGGCTTGTGTCGTCCGCAAGGAGATTGCAATTAACATTAGGGTCGGAAATATGTAAAGGAAGGTAATTTATGAAACGTAAAAATAGGAGGGGTCCTAGAATTGATCCTTGAGGAATTCCAAATTTAACATGGGCTTGCATAGAGTACTGACCATGAACATATACATTTTGCTTTCGGTCTTCCAAATAGGATCTGAGAAAAGTTATTGTAGTTCGCCCATGTGGTATATAGTAAGCTTATGTAACAGAATCTACAAGGTCAAAAATTCTTTTAAGATCTCGGAAAACTGCTCCCGACATTAAATTTTTATTAATTGACTAGCCAGCAATCTACAATATGTGTGAGTGCTGACTGTCACGAATGGGTCGACCGGAAACCGGACTGATGAATGTTTAATAAATTACCCTTTTCAAGGAAATTAAGGAGTTGCTTGTGAATGTTCCGCTCTAATGGCTTTAACGAAGCTGAGAGCAAAGAGATCGGTCGGTAATTATGAATATCTTTGAGATCTTTAGTTTTGGGGATGGGAACTACCTTTGCTTCCTTCAGGACTGTAGGAAAAGTACTCTTATTTATACACATATTAAAAATGTATGTAAGGGATTGTATAGTGCAAGGCAACGACAATTTTAGTGATTGGTTATCTATATCGTCAATCCCTCTACTTCTCTTATTCGGCATGTCAGAAAAATACTTGCCGACTTCTGCTATTGATATATTAGGAATTACGAATTTTTGTGTTATATTTGTTGCTTCGCTGAAAGATCTCAGAAGACTTGGGATACTATATTGCGTACTGATATTTGATGCCGACTGGGCTAGATTTTCAGCGGCTGATAGGAAATACTTGTTGAGTTTGTCTGAAGTTAAATGAGATGGTATTTCTGGGGCTGGTTTTCCTTTAGTAATAGCATTTAGTGCTCTCCAAATGGATGCTGTGTCACGGTTTTCTGAGATCATTTGTTTGAAGAATGGGTTTTTTGCAGCCCTTACCGGATATTTTACTTGATTACGTTGTTTTTTGTAGTCAGCAAGGCGTTTTTGTTTTCTAAGTTTGTCTCTTAGCGACATAGCATTCTTAATGTCTAATGTTAACCAGGGCGGCATGGTAGCATGTTTAACGCTTTTTACCCTGAGGGGCGCGTGCTTGTTAAGGACCCCGAGGAACAGACTCATCCAGCTAGACAAAGCATTGTCAGGGCAAGTGTGGCAGTACACATCATAAAAAGGGTGTATTGTGCAGATCTTGCATGAATTTATTCCTATCAAATTTTTTATAGGAACGATACGTTATAGTGGTGTGTTTGTTCTTGTTTGGCCTGTCAAGCTTCACAGCAGTTGTACACATACCGGGTTATGATCACTAATGGCTAAGGTCGGGACATTCGCACTAGTTATTCTGTCCTTGTTGGTAACATAAATATGATCAATGAGCGTGGATGATCCGCAGAGCACATCCTCCAGGACTGTGGGAACCACCAGCCGCTGAGGGAGGAGATATGGCCGAAGCCCGTCACTCTACAAGAGAAATTGTACGGGCCTGTGGAGGCGCTACAGAAGACTACAGATTTCATTTTGAGAGCCAAACTCCAAGTGTGACGGCGTTCGAGAAGAAGAAGAAGAAGCGTGGATGATGTGATTCTAGTTTGTGTTTTAATTATTTGTGTCAAACCAAATAGCAATGTGGTCGTGATCCATGCTGCATTTGATCCCTTAGGTCTAGATAGGTCTATATTGAAATCACATAGGATAAAAATGTCACAATTGCTCTGACTTGCCTTGTCCATCAAAGCTGTAAACTCATCAAACCAATCCCAGCCGGCTGCCGGATTTCTATAGACAAAGCCGATTAGTGCAGGTGATGACTGGTGATTTTAACTCGAGCCACATACTTTGGTAAATTCGAGGTCTTGCCGCCTCTTGACGTAGCTAGATACAGACGTATGCGTGTAAATCGCTAGCCCTGTGAGCTAAGGCAAAGCGGCAACTTTACGAAATACTTCATAGTTAGGAGTAGAGATGGAAGCATTTCTGATTTTGTTTTTGAGTCTTGATTCAGAAACACCAAAAATTTGGAAGTGTTCGGGTTGGTTCAAAAACACACAGAGACCTGGCACTTTATTGACAAGATGATAGATATTCAGGTGACCTATTTTAAGTCCACCACCACAAAATAAATCATTCTTTGTACCACCGTCAGGCATACTGTCACTATGAACGTCAAAGTATATAAAAGTACAAAAATTGTCTTTTTTAAAGAGGTATATAAGAAAAGCTTTGTGACAAGGAAGGGTTTGTACACAAATGAAACTACAAGAAGAGAGAGTATTCACTTGGTGTATGAAGTGTCAATAAAGAATAATGAACAAAACCGGTTGGAAGTGAAATTGAGCAATACACACACTGGCACTCAAAGGTTCTCACATTACACACACA
>BTPG01000008.1:4808986-4867867 GCA_036245525.1 Semisulcospira habei | reverse complement strand
AACGTGTCCACATCAGTGCCACTGCTTCCCCTGTCTCACAAAAAGAACCAGTTGAAGGAACTATGTTCAAGTACGAATGAGGTAAACAAGGTCCAAGACTGACGCGTGTCGCACTTTTCGCTTGTCGATAAATGCAAAGTACAAGATAACTGATTATCACAAGAAAGGTGATTTTAAAAAAAGAGAATACATGTTTCGACTACACGCTATTCTATTGCAAAGAAGATACAATAATTAAAATAAAGAAATATCAACTTCGTCGATTTGTTATTCCAATTAAGCAGTTAACCGATCGCACACTAGAAACCTGTCAAAAATCGCTGGGCAAGGAATTACACCAGACGCCTAGAATCGCACTGTCTACTGTCCGGCACGTGGCCTGCGGATTAAACAACACTGCAAAGTCACTATCACTAAGCTGCCCATGTGAGGCTGAGGACTGGCACTGGAGGGGGTGGGGGTAAAAGAAAGAAGGGTACGGGTACATAGGCCGACCAGTCGGGGCAACAGCCGTAGAGGGTCGCTGTTGCTTCAGTTCAATGGTCGGTGCGTCCTTTGATCTATCGATCGGCTGGATGGGATTACCCGACCTTATCGGAGTAGATTTTTCACAGGGGTTTGGATCCCTCTGATCAGGCGAAGTTTTCAGCTGTGGCGGCCCTCGGTGCAGTCCACGTACTTGTCGAGAGTTTCTGTCCTCGCTATTATGCTTGTCTTGTTGCGTGTGTGGCGGGGATGCTGATGCCCATCTTTGTGACGCGACATTACGCTAGAGCTATTATGTCCGCTTGATATTGACGGCAAGGGCGCTGGTTGGGATGTAATGCATCTGTGTACCATACAGTTTTCAGTCCTAGTATAGAAGGCACAGTCATTATCAATGAGGATTAACTTTAGCGACTCGCACACATGTTGGTGCCGGAGATGCACGCGTCTACTTGCTGGCGTTCGTTACTTACTGGCAAGACGGAGGACATGTAGATCTTCGCTTTAGGGAAGGCGTACTTGGCAGCAGAGATCACATCCTTCCAGCCCTTCCTGCCGATGACGAACCCACGCTTACAGTCGTTTATGCCAACATGTACAACGACTGTGGTGACTGTATTCTTGGGCTCGGAATCGTGAAGGCGCTGACACAACTTAGGCCTTGTCTGTGTCAGTGACAGATATCAGGTTACCGTGCGGGCCGCGCAGTACCGAGTCGCCAAGAAGCAGCGTCTGGGTGTTAGGCCTCAGATCTGGGATCTCGGGACGCATAGTGGGATTGACGGGGGCTGGAGGGGGTCGCGGATTAGGTACTGGTTCCTTTTTCTGGAGGGTGGGCGAAGTAGTGGTGTCGTCATGAGCTGCGCACCGGGGGTCAGCCGTTGTCTTGATGGTGGGTACCTTATCCGGCACTTGCTTGTGCTGAGCGTTGGAGGGGGCACAAGAGTTTTTTTCCTGCCTTTCTTGCCGCTCCTCTGACCCTCCTTTCTCCCCCTTCCAGTTTGGTGACCCGTTCACGCAGGTGTCTGATCTCCGACCCTCCTTCCCCCCCCCCCCTCCAGTTTGGTGACCCGTTCACACAGGTGTCTGATCTCCGACCCTCCTTCCCCCCCCCCCTCCAGTTTGGTGACCCGTTCACACAGGTGTCTGATCTCCGACCCTCCTTCCCCCCTCCAGTTTGGTGACCCGTTCACGCAGGTGTCTGATCTCCGACCCTCCTTCCCCCCCTCCAGTTTGATGATCCGTTCACGCAGGTGTCTGATCTCCGACCTCCTTCCTCCCCCAGTTGTGACCCTTCACGCAGTGTCTGATCCGACCTCCTTCCCTCCCTCCAGTTTGATGATCCGTTCACACAGATGCCTGATCTCCGTGTGGAGAAAATCCACCTCTATGTTGTAGGTGTGGAGGATTTCCCTTCCCCAACGCGGCTCGGGCTCATTATCACAGGGCAGCCAGTCTGGCACGCGGACTCGACCACCTGTACAGGAGCAAGAATGGAGGCCTGAGTGCCACTGCTCCCGACGTCGTGGTTGGTGGTATGGCAACATTAGCACCGTTGTCGCTGTTGCTGGTAGCGACAACAGTGCTATTGCTACTGACGTCATTGCTGATGACAGCACTACCGCTGTTGTTGTCGCTGTTGGCCGTGGAGGTAGCCGGCAGTGTCAGTGCTGCCGACGTCATGGCTGATGACAGCACTATCACTTCACCCCTTGTTGTCCCTGTTGGCGGTGTTGATGATAGTGACTGTGTTGCCGACGCCGTGGCTGATAGCAGCACTGCCACTGTTGTTGTCGCTGTTGGTGTTGATGATGTTGGTGCCAGTGCTGCTCACATCGTGGCTGACAGCAGCACTGCCACTGTTGTTGTCGCTGTTGACTGTGGTGATGTCACAATAAGCCTCACGTCATGACATCGCTAGTCTCACGACGCCGTGTACACAGTGACGACATTTGATGTTTTACGTCACGCATCCAAAAGGCACGCAGTCTCTTCCAGGGTAGCTGGTACACCAAGCGCATACAAAGGAACAGCGCTTGGAGTCCTTGCTATGTTCTGCTACCTGAAAGTACGTCGCAACTTTGAAGCAAAGCGTCACCGTTTGACGCTTGTCTTCGAAACAACCCACTCGGGACCGGACGCATCTAGGTTTTGTAAGATTTGCGGTGGAAATCACTTCATCTGAAATCATGGGACCGGTCATGTGATCCCCAGTCTAAGAATAGTAACACGCTTGCGAATGGAAATCAGCAACTGCACGCGGAATCGAAAGAGCAGACGACAATAAAAAATAATGCGTTTTTAAATATATCTGATTGTGTGTTGTTTACCGTAGTACGTGTGTGTATGTGTGTGTAATGGCCTCTTGTGCCTGCTGTGGCAGTAGCTCGTAGACCAAGCGCATACCAAGGAACAGCGCTTGGAGTCCCTGCCGTATGTTAAAAACGTGTAGGAGTCGTGGGGCGGCGTTAAACGACAGAAATATTTTTTTTAAATAAAGAAAGGAAGAGGAACCAGACAAGCAACCTACCTGGAGGTCCTATGTCACCATAAACTCATGTAGAAGGTTTTATTAAATGCACAAGTCATTGTCAGCTATGTGAAAGATTTCAGACATCTCGCAATTTTGTCGACAAGAAATTGAAAAATTGGGCGGATAAATAGATGAGGTCATATAGTTCTTGTTCATAATTTTTTGGACGCCTCATTTTTGCAGTACATATGAAAACAATGTACTCCTTTTAGTCCATAAGCTAGCCAGGTCTACCGAGGACCCCCCCCCCCCCCCCACCTCCCCCCCCCCCCCCCAGTACTCAATAAGATGGGTTTCAAATGTACCTTGGTATGTCCTGAGATGTTTAAGCCATGTTCCCCGAAAATTTTTAGGAACACACCAGATGGCGCAAGGGTACCCCCATTCACGGTCTTCGCAGATGCTAAAATGAGGTTGAGAAACATTTTTCTCTAAATAAATCAGAAATCATTCCAGAAGCCCAAATCAGGCAATATTATGTTAAGGCACACTTTCTGCATCCTCTGCAAAAAGCAGAATGAAAACATATTGAATCTTTGGCTGACAGTGAAGGTATTTGTGCACCCAGTAAACGGCCATTTCCACGAAATCGCAAAAAAAGACAAAAATAATGTGTCAGATGCCTTCAGACATTTTCTATAGCACTGACAGTCCATTTTAAGGCTTACATCATTACAACAGGATGTCAAAATTATTATGAACTTAACTAGGTGATGCTGCGATTACTGTGAGAGCCACAGTGGTTAATTTTGTATCCCTACCCTCAAGTTTTAAAAATACACAAAATTAATTAAAATAATTTACTAAAGTTATTCCATTTCATTTTGACCTCTCTTTACCTATTACGTTTCAATAATGTCAGCATAAAGTGCAAGAAAATAAGGAAAGTCGGCATCCTTTACAGAACGTTCGTGGTGAATGATAGCTTTTTCCCAATTAAAATTGCGGATTTAGGAAACGTACGTTGTTTCCTATGATCTCAGAAATTTTGTATACAACTGATAGATCTTTGTTAGGTTTTATTGGTTAGGATAGAGTACCACAGTTACTCTCAACCTGATGTTATGATGCTGTTATGCATTTAGGGGCCACAGTGGCTAAAACTGCTGCCCTACCCCCATTTACCAGCACGCAAAGGAACGCAAAATGATCATAACAATTGCTTATGTCATACTCCTCTGTTTAAATATTTTTGTAGCCAGTTTTCTTAACAAAGTATGCATATTGAGCATAAAATTTGTGATCATTTCATTAATTTCAATGTGACCCATCAATTTAATTGTAATTATTTTTAGTTAAGGCATGTTTAACAGGGGCTGCCGCTGAAGCTTCTACCGTCTGCACATTCTGCAGTCTTGTCAAACTTGGGGAAGCTGTTCATCAGGGAGATGTTGTGTCTGATGCTGTTTTTGGTCTGCATTAATGACCTCCGTCCAACAGTACCAAGGTTCGTCTCGAACATCCTCCATGCGGATGACTTTGCAGTGTGGAGCGCAGCAGAACATAAAGAAATAGCATCCTGCAGAATCCAGGATGCTGCCAGTAGAGTAAGCAGCTGGGCTGAAAGATGGCCACTCAAACTGAGCTAGACCATCTCTTTCAATCAGATGGAAGAGGTCACCTTGAAACTGGAGACCTTCCAGTACCAACGACAGACAGGCCAACTTTACTGGCATCAAATAAATTATTGGATTCACGTGGAGGCCTCACATCGAAGCCATGGAAGCTAGAGCTGCGGAAAAAAGTCTCTGATGAAGAAACTGGTGGGGACCACATTGGCGCAAATTACAGCATCCTGGCGCAAGCAAACACCTGCTCGGTCAGACCAGTTGTGCGGTACCAAGATACATCGACAACATGAAACACTGCCTGCAAAACCCATAAAGCCAGGCAGAAGATGCAGAACATGGGTCATTCTCATGATGCAGTGACATTCTTAGAGCCATCTGGAGCACCCCAATTTAGGAAATGGAGGACATTGGAGCCACTGGAATGCAGAACAGCACAAACGATGAAGAGAATTACTAAACACCGACAGCATGGGAGACTACAGGAGTAGACCAAGAACCGTCAGAAACTCCCAAGTCTGAACCGCCAACTGAAAGTCCTGCAAAGGGCTAAAACTGATGTCCTCAAACCAAGCCCAAAGATGTGTGAAGAGCTCCCTTCAGATACCTGGACATCTCGAAAGAGCCTTCTAGACAACATAAACAATGTTCCAGGACTCTTTGCCAAAGGTCGCGGCACTGCACAAAGACAACTTGCTGGAGATTATGCACAAGCGCTAACCTCACAGCAGCTGTGGTACCGCACAAGACGCCGTGCAGAATGAAGGAAGTGGCGTGTACATCTGTTGTGCAGACCACACTACTACCTCCCTCTCCTTACCAGCTGACGGCAGCAGCTCCAACTATCGTACAGATCTGCAGGTGCTCAACACAGCAGCAGAGCACTAGCTAGGGAAAGGCATCAGCTTGATCCACTGATCTCACCAGGAAGCATCAAGATAGACTGGATGCCCTGTCCACAAAATAGAGCATTCCAGTGCATTCTGGAGTAGCTGGGAATGGAGAGGCTGACAGCCTGGCCAAAGCAGGCGCGAGACTACCTCAAGATTGCAACCTCCTGTAAAGAAACCAAGACACTACAGCAACAAAGTGATTGGCAACAGCAGAATGGCGGCTGCAGCCCGTGAGCAGACGATATCAACAAGCTGAACAGGGAGAGCCAGGCCACCATCTTTCATCTACGCACTGATTACTCTGGTCTGGGTCCGTACAGAGAAGCAGGGACGAAGTTCACAAACTTTTCATAACGTTTCACAAACCCAAACTGAAGCCTGAAGGTTTACACACTTTAAATTAATTAGATCACTCTGTATCAGCAGCTCATTTGAAGCTTTCGTGCCTAATGCATAAAGAGATACCAAAATAAAAGAACGCTTCGCGAATGGCGGAGCTCGGTAGAAGCATAAACCACCCATCAGAATGTTCGGCAGAACGGCCATGCAGTCACTTTATGATCAGAGATAAATATAGATCACTTGCAACAAGCGTCATAAAGATCGTTCGCAATGGAATAGTCACAAAATTGGGGGAGAAAAAAAAAAGAAGTAGACAAAAGTTTGCCAGCACTTTGTCATTTTTTACAAACTTTCAAAGACTTTAAGAAAAAAGACTGAAATTGGCAGACTTTCCAGGGCCCTGAAAAAGCCTTGTCATTTTTTAACAACTTTCACAAATGTTCACATACCCTACTGACCCTGCTGGACTTACCTCTTGAGACTGGGTCATGCGGAAACAGCCCTATGTGAATTTGGCGTAGAAAATCAGTCTCCTTAGCACATTCTCCAAACATGTCCATACAGATAAGCGTTCCGCTGGCAGTTCTGACCAGAAGAGACGCCCCTGTACACCAAACTCTCAAAACATGCTGCCGAGCTCTTGACAGCTTACGTATTGGCAGCCAGAACAATATAAGATTTAAAGACGGCCATCAAGGAATTGAACGTTGCAGAAGAAGGTGGAAGTGGTGATCTCGTGGTGGACATGTGGAAACTAAGTATTTTGATAACATTGTTTTGGTTGTTAGAAACCATGAAACTTTATTACGTATATTCATATTTACACATTTCTAGACGAAAATAAATGAAAGGAAAAGGGGAGACCTTACTACACCCGCCTTACTCTAGGTAATTCAGACGAAAAAGGTGACTGCCAAGCGTGTAATATGCAAAGAAGTACCCAACGGAGAAAGAAACACGCTTAGAAAAGACGGGTACAACACAATTTATTAATATTTCGGGTAAATACCCTTTGTCAAAATAGACAAACAAACAAACAGAGACATTAGCCGCTACTTATCTTCATTGGCAGAAGGAATGTGCCATTTCTAAGCGTGTTTCTTTCTCCGTTGGGTACTTCTTTACTCTAGGTAAAATATCACCTAAAAGACCAGCCAGTTAAAAATAGTTACAATGAAATTGATGGGTCACATTGAAATTAATAAAATGATCACAAACTTTTATGCTCAGTATGCATACTTTTTTAAGAAAACTGGCAACAACAAAAAATATTTAAACAGAAGAGTATGACGTAAGCATTTTTTATGATCATTTTGCGTTCCTTTGAGTACTGGTAAAATCGGGGCAGGGCAGCAAATTCAGTCACTGTGGCCTCTAAATGCATCACAGCATCATAAAATCAGGTTGGGAGAAACTGTGGTACTTTATCCTAACCAATAAAACCTAACAAGAAAGGAAAAATCCGACCACATCACTCCCCTGCTCAAACTCCTTCACTGGCTCCCCATCCCCCAAAGCATCCAATACAAGATTCTGTCTCTCTGCTACAAATCCCTGAACAACTACGCTCCTACCTATCTCTCAAACTTACTTCACCCCAACACTCCTCCCCGCTCCCTCCGCTCCGCCTCCGACCCTCTCCTCCTCCACATCCCCCGCACCAAACTCAGCAATTTCGGTCCCCGCTCCTTCTCCGTCTACGGTCCATCCACCTGGAACACTCTCCCACTCTCTCTCTGTCAGAAACACTCTGTCTCTCCTCCTTCCAGTCCACCCTCAAAACTCACCTCTTTCAACAGTTCTAGCACTATATCACCACACTCCCCACCCCAAGCTGACCGTCGTAATGTATTTCACTATTTGTGGTACGTGAGTCATTGTCTAAAGCGTGCTCATGCGTACGCGAGTTGTGAGTGCGCGCTTAGAGTTATAATTATTATAAGATAAGCGCATTATAAATACCGTAATTATTATTATTATTATCAAAGTCCTATCAGTTGTATACAAAATTTCTGACGGCATCGGAAACAACGTACGTTTCCCAATTTGGCAAAAAAGCTATCATTCACCACGAACGTTCTGTAAAGGATGCCGACTTTCCTTATTTTTCTTGCACTTTATGCTCACATTATTGAAACTTAATAGGTAAAGAGAGGTCAAAATGAAATGGAATAACTTTAGTAAATTATTTTAATTAATTTTGTGTATTTTTAAAACTTGAGGGTAGGGATACAAAATCAACCACTGTGGCTCTCACAGTAATCACAGCATCACCTAGTTAAGTTTATAATAATTTTGACATCCTGTTGTAATGATGTAAGCCTTAAAATGGACTGTCAGTGCTATAGAAAATGTCTGAAGGCATCTGAAACATTATTTTTGTTTGTTTTGTTTGTTTTTTTGCGATTTCGCGGTAATGGAACACTCTCCCACTCTCTCTCTCACTCTCCGTCAGAAACACTCTCTCTCTCCTCCTTCCAGTCCGCCGTCAAAACTCACCTCTTTCAACAGTTCTAGCACTATATCACCACACTCCCCACCCCAAGCTGACTGTCGTAATGTATTTCACTATTTGTGGTACGTGAGTCGTTGTCTAAAGCGTGCGCATGCGTGCTCGGGTTGTGAGTGCGCGCTTAGAGTTATAATTATTATAAGATAAGCGCATTATGAATACCGTAATTATTATTTAATTATTTAATGGCCGTTTACTGGGTGCACAAATACCTTTACTGTGAGCCAGAGATTCAATATTTTTTCATTCTGTTTTTTGTTGTTGTTGTTGTTGTTTGTTTTTTTTTGCAGAGGATGCAGAACGTGTGCCTTAAAAAAAAATTGCCTGATTTGGGCTTCTGGAATTATTTCTGATTAATTTAGAGAAAAATGTTTCTCAACCTCATTTTAGCATGTGCAAAGAGCGTAAATAGGGGTATCCTTGCGCCATCGGCTATATCTCTGGTGTGTTTCTAAGGATTTTCGGGGAACATGGCTTAAACATCTCAGGACATAATAAGGTACATTTTCAAAACCATCTTATTGAATACTGGGGGGGGGGGGGGGGGGGAGGGGGGGCACGGTAGACCTGGCTAGCTTACGGACTATTTGGAAGGCTCTTTACGGAAAGAAAACAAACTAAGTATTTCTGCACACCAGCTAATACTTTTACCAAAAAGACAACTCTGCGTGGGAGATACAAGCATCACGTGTTCAGCATTGGAGATTTCTTCCGGTCTAACGACGAAAACAACCTACCCCAAGCAACAGAGCCGCTCCGATTCTAGTGTGCGCCAGGACACCTACAGTCAATTTAGACCTTCAGAGAGCGTGAGGATCCAAAATATCTTGTGCGCCACCATCATCTTATCAGCTAAGTTAGTGCGCCACTGATTTTCAGCGGTTGGCTTCGGGGCCTCGGTTCTACTGAGAGCCCCCCAAAACAACTGAGGCCCCGTCTGGGCCCGGATACTTCCAGGGCTGCCGACTGTTTTCTTCCACACAGCCTCATCCAGGGCTGACTGTTTGATCTGAGTATACATCGGATCCAAAACTTGCAAAAATAAATAAATTAATAATAATAATAATAATAATAATAATAATAATACATAGTTTTTATATAGCGCCCTTCCCCACGGACAGCAAGCTCGGAGCGCTTTACAGCACATACAAATAATTTTAAAAAGAAAAAACATTAGAACGCACAAACTCTATAAATAAACACCTGCACGCACCAACGCTTTCCTAACACGAAATAGACACGCACGTGCACACGCACATACACACGCACATACACACGCACATACACACACACACACATACACACACACACACACACACATACATACGCGCGCGCGCGCGCAGCCTACCTAAATGGGCTACCCATAATTTATAAGAAAATCAGCCAACATTTCCAGGCAGCACATCCAGACTGAGCTAATTTTGATATGCTACCTGGAAAAGATGGGTCTTCAAATTTGTTTTGAACTTCATCAGGGTAGGGGATAGACAGACATGCAGTGGAAGTCAGTTCCAGACGTGAGGGGCCTGATAACCGAAAGAACGGGCACCAGCAGTTTTTAGGCTGACTCTTGGCTGAACAAAGCAGTTTCTGTGAGCTTGAGCGTAGATTTCTACTAGGATTGTGCGATGCAAGGGAAAAAAATAGATATGCAGGAAGTGTATTGTCATAGTGTTTGTATGCCAAAGTGGCCAGCTTGTACTATATTTTCTGCTTGACAGGTAGCCAGTGGAGATGTTTTAGTAAGTGGTGTGACATGATCAGTGCGTTTTTTGCGAAGGACTAACTGTGCTGCATTATTCTGGATACGCTGAATGCGAGCCAGTGGAGATACTTTAGTAAATGGTGTGACATGATCAGTGCGTTTTTTGCGAAGGACTAACTGTGCTGCATTATTCTGGATACGCTGAATGCGAGCGAGTTGATCAGATGAGATACCAGCAAGAAGGGAATTACAGTAATCTCGACGAGACAGAATGCGAGAGCACACGAGCGGGGCAGTAGTCTTTTCCGTCAGAAAGGATCTGATCATGCCTATTCTGCTGAGCTCCAGATAGGCAGTGCGGCAAAAATGGCTAACCTGTTTTTCCATCGATAAACTCGAATTCTGGAATACACCCAGTTTTTTTTTTTTTTTTACATCGGATTTGAAAGAAATGTCATGGCCACCTATTGACATGTGATCACTGCTGGAGACAGATGTTCTAGCTCGAGTACCAACAAGCATGCTGTCTGTTTTGTCATCATTTAACTTGAGTCTGTTGCAAGTCATCCAGTCTTTGACTTCAACTATACACTTCTCCACATTGGAGACAATGGTCTGCAGGTTACTAGGATGGTCAGACTTAGAGACCTGAGGGTCATCAGCATACTTGTGATACTCACAGCTATTCTGGCTGATGATTCCAAAAAGTTGAAGAGAGCTACAACGCTGGATTACGAACTCATCCAATGTCTATTTCCAAACTAGCTATATCCAACATTCCAAGTAAACGGAACAAAAATTACGGACTCAAATATAGATAAACCGACATTCTATTAGCGGTCTTTCTAAATCAAACTGTCAGAGAGAGAGAGAGAGGGGGGGGGGAGAGAGAGAGAATCAATGAGAATCAAAGAAACTTTATTTTACAACGGTTAGAGAGAGAGAGAGAGAGAGAGAGAGAGAGAGAGAGAGAGAGAGAGAGAGATAGAGAGAGAGAGAGAGAGAGAGAACAATGAACAATGAACAATGAACCTTTATTTTCCAACGGTAGAAGTTATTGGTAACAGGACCAGTTTTCAAACTTGCCGTTGCTACATCTACTACATAAGTGACATAGACATGTAAACATACACATACCACACACTGCTGCATGCACTGCTACATTCGCTCACGCACGCACGCACCACGCACATACACACACACATACCCACACACGCACTCAGGTACGCACGCATGCACATCGCAACCCGCGCATGCACGCACGCACACACACACACACACACACACACACACACACACATGTACACCGCAATTCAGTACGCATGCACACACGCACGAACACTCACACACACACACACACACACACACACACACACACACTTACACACGCACGCACTCAGGCACATACGCACAAAAACAAACACACGCTCTCGGACACGCACTCCAGACATACCTACCCGCATACGCGTACGCACAAAAGTATAAAATGAGTAAAAATACAAAGTAAAGCAATAAACAAAGAATCATTAAGTACATTAAAGTTCATACAGCAAGGGCAAATATGAATGCAGGTGCTATCTCTCCTCCCCCCCTCTCTCTCTCTCTCTCTCTCACGCCGACACACACACACACACATACACACACACACAGCATGCACGCACGCGCACACACACACACACAGAGTCACACATACAGTACACACACACACACACACACACACACACACACACACACAAACATACGCGAGCGAGCGCCCAACATATCGAGCACACACGAGAGAGAGAGAGAGAGAGAGAGAGAGAGAGAGAGAATCAATGAATGAATAAATGAATCAATGAAACTTTATTTTACAACGGTTGAGGCATTGACATCGTCATTGACACAGCCATTTTACAAACCTGCCGAGAGAGAGAGAGAGGGAGAAATGAACTGAAATGACACTTTATTTTCCAAGGATAAAAGAATAGGTGCGCAGACCTTTTTTTAATTCTTGTCCTTGCTACAAACTATAAGAAAACACACACACACACACACACACACACACACACACACACACACACACACTTACACACGCACGCACTCAGGCACATACGCACAAAAACAAACACACGCTCTCGGACACGCACTCCAGACATACCTACCCGCATACGCGTACGCACAAAAGTATAAAATGAGTAAAAATACAAAGTAAAGCAATAAACAAAGAATCATTAAGTACATTAAAGTTCATACAGCAAGGGCAAATATGAATGCAGGTGCTATCTCTCCCCCCCCCCCCCTCTCTCTCTCTCTCTCTCACGCCGACACACACACACACACATACACACACACACAGCATGCACGCACGCGCACACACACACACACACAGAGTCACACATACAGTACACACACACACACACACACACACACACACACACACACACACACACACACACACACACACACAAACATACGCGAGCGAGCGCCCAACATATCGAGCACACACGAGAGAGAGAGAGAGAGAGACTCGAGAGAGAGAGAGAGAGAGAGAGAGAGAGAGAGAGAGAGAGAGAGAGAGAGAGAGAGAGAGAGAGAGAGAATCAATGAATGAATAAATGAATCAATGAAACTTTATTTTACAACGGTTGAGGCATTGACATCGTCATTGACACAGCCATTTTTACAAACCTGCCGAGAGAGAGAGAGAGAGGGAGAAATGAACTGAAATGACACTTTATTTTCCAAGGATAAAAGAATAGGTGCGCAGACCTTTTTTTAATTCTTGTCCTTGCTACAAACTATAAGAAAACACACACGCACGCACGCACGCACGCACACACACACACACACACACACACACACACACACACACACACACACACACACACACACACACACACACACACACACACGGCGTTTCCCGCTAAATGAACGTCCAACAGCGCAGTTAGCGTAGCTAGGCATGACGTCTTTTATCGCGTTACTTCACTGTCAGTCTGATGTGTGCCCACCTTTGTTCGTCATTTGCATGTTACGAAACGTGCTCCGACCAGCCCCATCTCAAAGCCCATCTACCCTAGTTTCAATACTCTAGACAACAACAGGGCAAATTAAACAACAATAAGCCAAGGAACACGGATATCGTCCAAATATCAACAGGATCAGCAAGAACCAATGAACCTCATCAGACCCTGCATCTACGGGGGCTCATGAGGTTCTTTGCCTCATCAGACCCTGCATCTACGGGGGCTCATGAGGTTCTTTGCCTCATCAGACCCTGCATCTACGGGGGCTCATGAGGTTCTTCAATTTTGCCTCGTGCAGTTGTGTGATGCTGGCATTTTTTCCCGGGGAGAGAAGGAGTTACATCCTGCAGCAAAACTCCAAGACCCCACCAGCAAGAGACACAGAGCCTCACAACCCCCACAGCAGGGGCTCATGAGGAGTCAGTTTACACAATCAGTCTTGTCAGAAGAGCTACTCATTGCTGAAGGAAACCGAATTTTAAAAAACTACATGTTACAAAACTGCGGTTCTTGACTAGATTTTGCGGTACACTCAGCTCGTAAATAATGAGAAAATCCATAGACAGATGACTCTCCGGGGCCGAGGTCGGCCTCATGGCCTTTTGCGCATTGGGTTTGGAACGCAGCATGCCGAAGCTGTTGTTTTAGTGTCTACTGGCTCGGTGCACTTAGTACCCGAACTGTCCAATTTATTAAACGTCGGCTTATCCACACTTTGTAATTTATTACAGGGAATTCCATCTACAAGAAATTGCGCAGAAAGGCAATGACAAATCACTACTGTGTGACAATTCCTTCACTGCCCGGTGTGATGAAGCTCTTTGCCCACGCATAAAGTTCACAAAGAGTTTCTGTATTGAGCTGTCGTGTCAGCGGTTTTTCTGGTGACAAATATTCCGTGTATTCACGAGTTCCGCGCAATCGCGAGGTCAACGATTTGCACGAAGTTTTAATGGCGCAGTTCAGTTAGTTAGTTAGTTAGTTAGTTGGGTTTAACGCCGAGCAGGCAACTAAGGCCATCTAACGGCGGGCGCAGCTCAGCCTAACAGAGCTCAAGAGTAGTTAGTACGTGCTTTTCTGTCATAGAGGACGGACAGAAAACAAAAAACCAAAACGGACGTGAGATTGGATTTACCTTAGTGTACGTACCACACCATCACTACCTTTATCAAATATTACCAAAATAGTTTAGTTAACCCTTGGGCTGCCACTGACGATACTGACGATACAGCTAAGCGTCGGCTGCCACTGACGATACTGACGATACAGCTAAGCGTCGGCTGCCACTGACGATACTGACGATACAGCTAAGCGTCGGCTGCCACTGACGATACTGACGATACAGCTAAGCGTCGGCTGCCACTGACGATACTGACGATACAGCTAAGCGTCCGCTGCCACTGACGATACTGACGATACAGCTAAGCGTCGGCTGCCACTGACGATACTGACGATACAGCTAAGCGTCCGCTGCCACTGACGATACTGACGATACAGCTAAGCGTCCGCTGCCACTGACGATACAGCTAAGCGTCGAGCTGCATGACCAGTAACAGTATTTAACTCCTTAAACATTACTGGCGAGTTAATAGCATGTCCGTTGAAAGGTCCTGGTAAATCAAAATGGCACAGTTGGAGTGCGCCTGAGTTGATCAGTGTTCAGGTCGTACTCCATAGGCAATAGATTTCCCTGTCCCCCACAACCCGCCCGTCAGGGCCGTCCATGATCACCTCGGTGCTGTGGACGTTAAACCCGAACTAACTAACTAACTGGCGAGACCGCTCGGCGGACAAGTCCCAAAACTCCGCGTCTTTTCCGTTGAACGGTATGGTCATTAGCAGTCAATGGGTTAAGCCCTTGTTGTATAATTAACCTACCAAGGTTCTTCAATCAGAGTTCCTTTCCAAAGAATGCCCTTGAAAGGTGGTAGCCGATTTAATTATTGTTCGCATCTTTTCGACATTTTGCCTATGTAACTCAACAGTAACAACTGCAACCACAACGTCGACGACGAATACGATGATGATAAAAAATACAACCAGCAACATCATCAACATCATCATCATCATCATCATCAACAACAACAACAACAACGTTATTATTATTTTAATTATAAAGAGCATTTATATAACTCTTATTTTCTTAACAGAACTCTGATCACTGCCCATTGTCGGCCATAATTAATTTGTTCTTTACAAAGTATCTTTTAATAATAATAATAATAATAATAATAATAATAATAATAATAATAATAATGGCTACTTATATAGCGCTTATCTTTAAATAAGCTCTAAGCGCTTTACAAATAAAGAGTGGGAGTGCAGGGGGTCATAAAACCAGAGAAACAACGGATTCTGCAATACACACGCGCACACACACACACACACACACACACACACACACACACACACATACACACACACACACACACACACACACACACACACACAGGTACATAATGACAAAGAACTGAGCTACATTGGGGTATCGAACAGGTGGGTCTTTAGGGCAGATTTAAAGGCAGTGAATGAGGGAGAATGTCTAATGTCTATAGGTAGGGAGGCCAGACAACAGGTCCAACGTGCGCAAAACAACGGTCACCTCTGGTTTTGCATTTGAAAAGCGGGACTCTGAGAAGGCGCGTGTCACTGCTTGAACGGAGGGAGCGGGAGGGAGTGTATAGTTGAAGAAGATCAGCGAGATAGGCAGGAGTAGAGTAGTTAATAGCTGTGTAGCACAGACAGGCGATTTTGTACGAGACTCGTTATTTGACTGGCAGCCAATGAAGTTCTCTCAGAATAGGAGTGACGGGCTGATGCTGTGATGACGAGGAACTGTGCCCTTGTGGCGTAGCTACGTCCAGTGACCTGTGTGACATAAGCTATCTCTCTATAACTCATTTTACCCCACACACACCGCAGCAAGATAAGGATCGACCATGACAGTTCAAGGGTGATGCCAGAATAGCTTGGCGCCTATGGGCGCCAAGCTATTCTGGCATCACCCTTGAACTATCATGGTCGATCTGTGTCCTGCACTACAACGCAGTCTTCAGAGGACAACGGCAAAATGTGGGGATTTCGGTGTTGGGGTAGAAGGAGTTAAACCCCAAATTAATTGTCCGTTGTCTAACGAGCACAAGTCAAACATACGGTGCACACTGGGCCGCGCATTCATCAGCGTAATTAGTTTGGACTGACGAGTGCAATGACTTGTCCTGCCTTCAGCTTTGGGATCAGGAATCAGGTATTTATTTAACGTCTTTTCACACGTTGGTGATATTAGACCAAAAAAAAAAAAAAGTCAACAACCAAACACACAACTTGTGAATATCAAAAAATAGCAATAATTAACATCCAACCACACACACACATTACTTATTATAATAGTTTATCCACCGGACTATGAATTATTAGATTAACTATTGGAACTGCAATATTTCTATGTAAGATGTCATACAAATTTTCTGCTAAGTGATCAACTGTTATGTTATTTTTTGTCAACAGATTCATTGTAATAGTACACTCACAGATTATATGTGTAACAGAGATGAGGCTTAAGCACTCGCATTTGATGTCTTTTGCGAATTTTGTTTTCCAAGCATTTAGTCTTAACTTGCATATCAATGAAGCTGTTTTTCTTAAACAAGGTGGAACATGAGAAGTATATTTCATATCTCATATATGATAAGTATATTGCATAGCTTTGGGATCAAGTGCATGAGTGAGTTTCAATCCTGCGCATGCCATTAAGTAAGCTGCGTAGCACCTTGCTTAATGGCTTGCGCAGGATTGAAACTCATTCATGCAACCCTAAACCTGGTGCAAATATCAGCCACGTCATCACTACGATAAGCGCGACCTTGATGAATTCTTCATTATCATCTTGAACAAAGCGCCAGACGACAAGTTCCGCTTGAGGAAAAACGAGCACAAGGCCCACAAGAGGCATAGATCTTCATGAGCCACAGCAATGTACTGGGGCTGATGAAGATCTATACCTCTTGCAGGTTGTTTGCGTTCGCTTGACTGCTGATTGAAGTGCTGTTACACGTTTAATCGTAGACTAAAGCCCTGGCGACGTGGTCAGTTCGGGGACATGCACAGACGTAAAAAGGTTTGATCCTTACCAGAGAATGCCTGAGATTCATCGCAGGCGATAGGGGCGTGTTAAAGTCTGTTGCTCTGTCAGATGGAAAGCATGTCCCGTCAGAGTGCGATACCGGGACTCTTGCACTCCAACAGAACACCCATCAGTTAGTTTATTTGACATATCGTGACACTAGAATCACTAAAAAAAATCATTGGGTTTGGAATTTGAATCGGGAACAATCAGTTAATATATCATCAGTGCGCACGACCTAAACGAGGACAAATCGTTAATCGATAAATGTATAATGTTTCACGTAGCATTTTATCAACGTAATAGAAATCGCCAAGTTTGAAGTGAATCGGTGCCGAATTCGAACTTGATGAGATATTATTTGAGACTTTTCTTCAAGCAGCAGAGCAGCACCACTATCACCACCCTCACCATCACCACCCCACCACTACACCCACCCCCACCAACAACAGCAACAAAAGAAGCATAAGGCATTACCACCACTATTTATCCACATCCACTATTGTTGCTACTACGCCTGCTGAAAATAGAAAATATAAGAGCGATTTCACTCATTCACTGCAAGAGACATAGATCCTCATGAGCCCCCGCAGTTGCGGGGGCTCATGAGGATCTATGCCTCTTGCTGATACCACTTTGTGTCGATGTTCCATGGACGGCGGTGGATCCTTAGCGTCGAATGAAGGCAGATTTCAGAAACACGACCTGCCCCCACTGGCAGTGAAGGGGTTAATGAAATAAATATGGCCAGTTCAGGTGTCATGGCAACAGGTGCCATCTTCCACAACCGCTCATTGTCATCTGTTCGAGTGTTTGATCGGAGTGGTCACGTGGTCTACAGGTTCCGGTTCAGGTATTGCTTTTCACTCTCTGATACACGATGCAGTTGTGGACTTTGTCCCCTTTGCCTGTCGGTAGTGTTTGTTTGTTTTTTATCGAGGTGACTCCTATGAATGGAATCACCTCGACAAAACACCGCTACCGACAGCCAAAGGGTTAATTTGACGGAGCATTCTCATGATCCCATACACCTGCAGGGACCCATGCATATCTATGTCGTTTGCAGTTGGGTGCCGCTGAATCAGCTTGATAACAGAGTGACAGAAATCATTCATTCTGCGTCACCGCTGACGCATTTTATGAGCGTGTTGATGTCATTTGATAAGCATACCTTGAATGAAACAGATTGATTCGTTTGTATTTCGCGCTGATTTCTTTACGAGTTCCCATTGACAACGAATCGTAACCAGACGTGATTAATTCTCGCTGCTCGTCAGTCATTGGTTATCTCTCGGGCCCAGTAGATCATTGGCTATCTCGCTACCGGATATGTCACTTGCAATACGCCTGCATGATACTGTTGTTTTCAACCACGGTGATATAGTCTGCAGCTTACAGCAGGAACTACGATATGACGCACAGCAGACAAAAGGAAAAGGTCGGCAAGCATTTATACTGACGAGCAAAAGAAATGCGACACTTTTGGAACTTTAGTGTTTTCGATGATTCCGAGAATGTCGCATTTCTTTTGCTCCTCATTCTAGATGTTACCATGGTGAGAGACACGACTCACAGACCACTCAAGATACTCATAAACGCTTCAGTTGCCGGGGTTAGGAGGCTCTATACCTGTTGCAGTGGCGTGGGCTGGTATCAACTGTAAAGGGGTTAAACATATCCAAGAAAGAGAACAGCAATGACGCAGATGGTGTCATCAAATGATGCAATTTATGACACTCACCAGGAAACGAACTGGGAAATGTGTTGATGGCTGCTTCGTTCTCCATTACCGACATGGTTTCTATCTCTATCTATCTATCCCGTATTCTTGCCGACCGTTGGGGCACCACTGATGACTTGGCAACCAGCTCCCTCCATTCCACTCTGCTCTCTGCCATTCTTAGTGTGTCGCTCAGCTTCAGTCCCGTCCACTCTGAGATATTGTCCTCCCATCTTTTCCTCTGTCTTCCTCCCCTTCGTCCTCCTTGCACAGTGCCTTGCAGGATTGTTTTGGCAAGCCCTGCTAATCGCGTGACATGCCCATACCACTTCCGTTTGCGGTGTTTATTTTTCATAATGGCTAATAGGTCTTCATAAAACCCGATGTCTTGCCTGATTCTGCTTCCGACATGGTTTATGGTCCTACAAAACGTACTCTCTCTACTCACTCAGGCACGCTTGCACGCACAGTCATACGCAGACGCGCACTTTGTTCTTTTTACCGCCTGCTTAACTCATTCTGTCCGCGACTCCACAGCAAGATATGGCTCGACCATGAAAGTTCAAGGGTGGTGGCAGAATAGCTTGGCGCCAATAGGCGCCAAGCTATTCAGCCACCACCCTTGAACTATCATGGTCGACCTGTCTCCTGAATTGTAATGCAGTCCTCAGAGGATAACTCCAAAATGTGGGTATTTCGTACCTCGTGAGTTAACAACATACAAACTCGAACATGTTTTACAGTTTGATTGATCACGAGTGGCAAAAGACAAATCGTTCTTGGACTCTTTAAAAAAATTAATTAATATTATAAATTTGTTTTCTTTCCTTCTAAAGACACGCCTGTCATAAGAGTACTTTAAGTCACGCGATGTTTGGGTTTTGTTAATTGCATTTCTTCTTTATCCGCTGTAGACACAAACATCTGTCCTAAACGGTGACAGCCAAGCATGTAATATGCAGGGAATAACCCAACGAAAAGAGAAAGAACATTATAAAGGACAGGTCCTTAACTGAAATGGTGCATACCTTATATACAGGAAATCAGGATCATTGGGGTTCTGTCTGGATTTTTACCAGCATCGTATGTGCATACATGAAATCTCGCACGGGTGTGTGTGTGTGTGTGTGTGTGTGTGTGCGTGTGTGTGTGTGTGTGTGTGTGTGTGTGTGTGTGTATTGTGTGTGTGTGAGTGTGTGTGTGTGTGTGTGTGTGGGTGTGTGATTGTGTGTGTGTGTGTGTGTGTGTGTGTGTGTGTGTGTGTGTGTGTGTGTGTGTGTGTGTGTGTGTGTGTGTGTGAGAGAGAGAGTGCGTGTGTGTGCGTGTGTGTGTGCGTGCGTGTGTATGTGCGTGTATGCGTGCGTGTTTGTGTGTGGGCATGTTTGTTTATTTGTTTGTGTGTATGTGTGTTCTGACGACTCTTCCTTACTGTGCAACTTCCTGTGTCTATGGATCACGGACACACACACACACACACACACACACACACACACAAACACACACGCACGCACACACACACAAACACACACACACACAAATACATACACAGTCACACACACAAACACACACACACACAGATAAATCGTTTCTATTAAAGATAATTTAATTTCTCGCACTTTCGACTCTTCATGGGTGACACAGCTGAGGAATGTAGACATCAACATCAACATCAACATCAACAAAACATCGTCATCAGCACGAATTAAAACACAGCCGACTTCACAAAACACACGGTCAATACTCCTGTATAACAGAAACCAAACCTCGCCATAATGTAATGCTTATTGTAAGCATCTATAATGCTACGTGAAAACGACTGCACCTGATTCTCGGCTTAGCTGTGTGCTGGTCTGTAAGGTCCAAAAATCACAGATCAGCATACGGTTGTATAATCTGTGGCGCGTCGCTAAACCACCGAAAAACAACAAACCATAAAGAACTCTTTAAAGCAGTACTTTGTACAGCATATGAAAGTATCAACAATTCTGACCAGCAAAGAAAGCATGAATTCTCAGAAAGTTTGAACTACTATAACTTTGCAGAATATGTTGATGCAGTCTTGAACGCATATTTCAGTTCAAGTCAGCATCGACATACACAGTTGAGTGAGGTATGTGATTTTGGACCTAACGGCGGTTTAGCGCTGTAATGTTCAAAATCACACACTCACACACCTTCAAACACATTCTGCAGGGACACGGACAGCATGCAGTGTACATTTGCGGCAGAAAAAATAAACTGGTTCCGCTGGCTCACAACAATAGTCCCGATGTTCAACAGTACAACAAGGAGACAATCACCCAATGTCAGTCTCGATCTCATCCGGGCTTTTTCGCCGTTCCAGTTTGACTCACAGGACGATTGTTTGTCTCCTTTTACAGATTCCAAAATTTGGGGTAAAATGTGCTCAGTGAGTTTCTCAATAAAAAGTGCAAGGCATCAAGAAGGTCAAGGTCACATGATAATGAATATGTCCAGGTGTATGTCACGTGATACTTTAAAACTGGCTGTCGGCATTGGTTTTTGTCGCGATGATTCCTACAGGAATAACAACACTCTGACATCCTGCAGTAACAACAACACTCTGACATCCTGCAGGAATAACAACACTCTGACATCCTGCAGGAATCATCGCGACAAAGACTGCTACCGACAGCCAAAGGTTCATCTGGCTCGAAAACGATGTGCAGAGATATAACTCAGTAAAAGCAAAGCAGTTTCTCGTATTGCCTTTACAGAAGACAAAATCAACTCATGAAACGAGAGCCCGTCTGCCGTACAGCACGCCACACGCAGTACGCAGCTGACCGAGCTCCCTATAGTATTTTACCGATGTGATGAAGATAACGCACACCGCCGGACGGCATGACTCATTCCATCCGGCTAAAAGCATGACATGTGAATGGAGAAACACTCAATGTGCAGGTCTGTGGTTTTGCATTTTACGGTTTAAGGTCCAGAATCACAAACCAGCACACGTATTAGAGTAATTTCTGTGCTGCACGTGCGCGTCACTCAGGAGCAAAATGTAATTGGACAAAAACAGAGTGACGTCAGGCAAACAGGAAGTGCACTTTCCTAAGCTACAACCTAGTGGCCTGGTGTGAACTCGGCGAATCCGCAAAGTTTGGAATGTCTGGGGTTAATGTCTGCAATGTCTAATGACGTAACTCTTAAACTCCCAGAACTAAATGACTTCCATTCTATATATTTAAAATCTCGGCACATTTGGACGCTGATTTTGACAGAATGCCACTTATAGATTGTGAAACCAGGGGAGTGAGGGTGGGAATGGGATCGGAGGCCAACGAACCCAAGTTTTGTGTAAGGCCATAATGCCTTAAAACGACACAAAAGGATGGTCTCCCAATAACTTGGCGTCTCTAGGCTGACTAAATGACTGCCTCTAAGGCGCCAAGCTATCCCGACACCATCTTTGAAATGTCATATTCAGTCTGTCTCCAAAACTGTTACACAGAGCTTACATATTATCTAAAAAATCGATAAATTCGTCCCCAGGGCTTAACGATTTAAAAGCAGTATAATAAGCAAGACATTGGTAGTTTAGCAGCCATACAACCCCACAATATTCGCCCCAGATATTTTAACCTCTTTTTTTTATATATATTTTAAGTTTTAAAAAAATCGTCTTCAGTTAATTACAGTTTGTTAAAGGACTGCAATTTCTCCCAAAAGTGGACTCACATCGCCTTAACTCGGCAAGATGAGATCGACCATGATAGTTCAAGGGTGATGCCAGAATAGCTTCTGGCATCACCCATGAACTATCATGGTCGATCTGTGTCCTGCACTGCACTGCAGTCTTCAGGTGACAGCGGCAAATTTTGGGGCTTTCGGTCTTGGGGTACAATGAGTTAACTCATTCGAGCCATGCCGCCTATGGATACGCGGCGAACCGCCGCGTATCCATAAGCGGCACGTCTCGAATGAGTTAACAAATGATCCGCCTGTAATAGATAAACCACATCTAACGGCTTGCACTCCTCACTTTGAATGTAACTTGTCCAGCGTCCGCGCTGGCTTTTCGTGATAGGAAAATACGCGTCAGCTTCGATACTCAGAAGTATGAACTATTTGAACTGTTGTTTACAGGAGTTTCGGGAGTCAACCAGAGCGAGTACACAGAACAACACGCACAGACGCAGGCAACAACGGCAAAACCGGAAATAGTGTCATGACGAAATTCAGAATGGCAAAATTAGATCTCACAGGCACAAAAATGTATTCATACACCCAGCAAGACCGCTGAGAGATTCGTATCACAAGAGTTGGAAAACGGCTGACTAGTTGATAACAAAGTAGAGGAAACATTCTGATAACCATGCTGTATTTACAAGGTAAATTGAAATCATGTACAGCAGACATGGAGAGGAATGTCTATGAACGAAATCTATGTACATAACCTAACTAAACCCTTTGGCTGTCGGTAGCGGTTTTTGTCGAGGTGATTCCTGCAGGAATCACCTCGACAAAAACCGCTACAGACAGCCAAAGGGTTAATGAACAAATAAATTAACCGCATCACGCACACAAACGGCCTGAAGGAATTTGCGGTCATCTATGTGGTGATTTCTGATCTCAGAACACCACACATATAATAAACTAAAGCCCTTTAAACCCAAAATCAGTGATTGATTGATTGAATATTGGTGTTTAACGCCGAGCAGGCGACTAAGGCCATCTCACGGCGGGATGGGTAAAAATCTGGTCAGCCAGGCTAAAAGCAAGGTCTTAAGACAAGATGTAAATATGGCAGGCTAAAATGTCGCACGAGTCTTTAAAATAAACGTCTACAGACTCTCAAAAAGGGCAAAATAGTGAAATTCAGTGCTAATGACTCACTAACACCAAGTCTGGTACACAATAACAAAATGGCAGGTACTGGCCAAATTCAATATTACAAATCGTACAAATTAGATGCCGAACATTAATAAATCAGTTATGTACAAAACTGGTAAACGTTCAGGTTTAACTAGTCATTACAAATGATATGCAAAACTATTAACAAATGAACATCTATGTGGGTGGGAACGACTAACGACGGGTGACAACAAATAAAGTTTAGTAAAAAAAATTATTCCGGAAATATACAAGCTAATAAACTGAACTATATACAGAAGATGTCAACACGTCACCAGTTGTATGAGGAAACTGCATGTACGTACAACAGGCGAATGGCAGACACGACGATGAATTGCGCCTCAGCAATGCACACACGTATTAACTGTACATATTTATCTAAACGGAAATATCAATATATACACATACAGACAACTCATTTTCTTGACCACAACCGTGACAGTAGATATGTAGTCTCACAATGTCCATGCCAAATTTGTTCTGATGGACATGATGTCGGCTTTGGCAACAATCTTCTCGATAGAAAAATAGAGGCATCGAGCGAAAGTTGACACGTTATTAACACGTTTGTGACGTGCTGCATCCGGATACGCGGTCCATGGCGCAGTGGTTAAGGCGCCTGCCACTAATGCTAAAGGTGTGAGGTTCGAGACCGGGGTCCGAGTCGGACTTTCCTCCTCTAGTAAGTGTCACCGTTAATTCGGGCGAACCGTCGAGGGTTCTTTCTCCGGGTGCTCCGGCTTTATCCTCCCCCTCCCCCTCCTCTATGGTACCGGTTCACAGGTCACTTTATAAATTTCAAATAGAAGCGATCAAAATTTCCGAAACCTCAGTAGTTGAACTGACCCTTCGAACCAAGTGAATGTCCTGTGTTTGTACTGTGTTTGTCTTCAGAGTGAATGGTCACGTGAGCATACGTGTTGGGTGCAGTTCGCGGCGCTTTGAGCCGATTCGCAGAATTGGGAAAAAGCGCCTATATAATAACCGGTATTATTAATATTATTATTATTATAAAGCCGCGTATCCGGATGCAGCACGTCACGAATGAGTTAAGTCTTCCGTCGAAGGCCAAACGCTGACAGTGACGTTCGGTTATCTCATTCTGCCCGCGACACATCACGGCAAGATATGACTCGACCATGATAGTTCAAGGGTGGTGGCAGAATAGCTTGGCGCCTATACGCGCCAAGCTATTCTGCCACCACCCTTGAACTATCATGGTCGATCTCTCTCCTTAATTGTAATGCAGTCCTAAGAGGATAACTCCAAAATGAGGGTCACTTCGTACCTCGGGCACAATGAGTTAAATGTCCGGACAAAATATTATTTTCCTCACGTCGTTATTTGATGAAGAAATGCTCATCCGCCACCCACTCAAGGCGAGGACGAATGTCACAAATCGGTGAGGATGAGTACAGAGTCACGGATAAGATCTCGTTGTCTGCCAACAATGCGTGACTGTGTAATGTATGTTTTCGTTTCTTTGGCCCACACGAAGCTCGATACAATAGGACCATAGCTTAACCTTTTGACTGCTGCGGACGATACACTCCGGCGGAAAAGACGCGTAGTTGTGCGACCTTTTCGGCCGATCGATATCGTCATCAGCAGTGAAAGGGGGGATGAATAGCAGCACCGTTTGTCACTGCGATTATGCATTTCTCAGTGTGTGCGTTTGCGTGTGGGGGCAGGTTTGTCTTCATGCCATTTGCGTACAGAGCACTGCGCAGGCAGTTTAGTCACTTAGTCTTACATAGACCATTAACATTTTCAGTTCATGATACGTTACAGTGGCTTCAAAGAAGGTGCAGTGATACAACTAAGCGTTACGCCATTTACCCAAGCTTACACAGAAGTGTATTATTACCAGATCGCGTCACAAGTGACTGTCGTCGGAAGGTACAGATTGCACAGCAACGTGGGATGGAAACATGGACAATGCAACTCACTGCAGACATGGAGCAGTTAAGCTCTCAGTTCATTGGCTACTACTTCATTACGTCATGCTTCCGGTTCCGCCATGGACAAGGCTACCGACGTGAAACTGCCAATCACAAGGCTGCAAACTATTATGGCAAACACTAAGAAGCCTTGCGCTGGAGCAGTGCACGCAACATGCTTGGTGATGATCCTCTATGATAGTTTAAGGGTAGTGACAGATTAGCTTGGCGCCCCAGGCGCCAAGCTAATCTGGCACTACCCTTGAACTATAATGGACGAACCATTCTAGCAAACCGTCTTGAAAACGCCGCCCAAAGTTGCGATTGTCATTCTCATGAACGATAAAACTCACCGATACGTTTCTACATACATTCAAGGCATCATTCTTATCTGAAGCTCGAGAAATCCGTGTCAGAATCAGGGAAAGGTCTTGCCGACCGTGACGAGATCAATTCTTATTCAGCAATCCACCAGCCCCTTCCATCTTCAAAGGGCACAGATTCCCATGAGCCCCCGCAGTGGAAAGAACTCATGAGGTTTTCTGACCTGATAGTTATCGTCAACGTCTTTCACATACAACTGTTCGTCTGGTAAGCGGGACCACAGCTGATGACTGTTCCAGCATCCTGTCCTTGTGACCTGATCACTGCAGGGTATGACAGGTAAGCGGGATCACAGCTGATGACTGTTCCAGCATCCTGTCCTTGTGACCTGCTGACTGCAGGATATGGCAGCATTTCTTCTTGCGTACCCACGTCAGAACTCAAGTCCGATTCTCACAACATGCATGTCCAATTGTACACCAAGCGCCGGACCTCTCATCAGACGAGCTGTCTGAAATAGCGGCCATAAAAGGGCATACCCAGAGTCATTGTGCCTTTATAAAGGCACAACCAAATCCTTACGGGAAACAAAAAGCATGGCCAGAATTGTTGCTTGTCATTTTGACCATAAAGCTTATGTGGCCTTTAACCACCTTGTGCATGAAGCCACCGATACAATACAGTACCTGTGACTGCATGCACAAGCGCGCTCAAATGTTTGGCCATGCACATAGTTACCGTAAAAGGACATGACCACACCAATCGTAACCATAAGAGGACATGATCGTGACCATACAAGGGCATGGCCACAGCTATGGTGACCATAAAAAGACATGGCCAGAGTTGTCTGAGACAGTGACGCCTTGATTGGCAAGTGACTCCACCACATTTTGCTCGTGATGACAAGTCGACAAAGCTCGACACCAATCAATCGACACCCGTCGACAAACATCGACACCAGTCGACACAGAGGTCGACAATGGTGGATAAAAGAGACAGAGATCCTCAAGAACATTGTGGAGATTGTCATATGTTCTTCAGCATGATGTTGGGCAGGGCGTTCCGTCGACGTCGCCACTGGCCCAGGTTGTGAGTCTGCTGACGGAGATGCTGCACCCACACACGTGTCTCTCGGGGGTCTTCAGCCTGTAACACATCAAGAAGCAGAATGCCGTTAGTTGACGTTTACAATAACCACACAGTCTAACTCATGACATTTGTATCCTCCTATGGCGAACATTAATCCGCATTTAAAATCATATATAAAATGGGCAGAGACCCGAAAATTATGTACATAAGAAATATTGTCTGCACATCTCATGTATTCTGCTTATTTCACCACATGTTAAAGTAATTTTGGCAAGAGGCACAGATCCTCATGAGCCCCGCGAAAGCGGGGGCTCATGAGGATCTATGTCTTTTGCCAAACTCGTCTCATATTGTTTGCTTATTTAAAACAGATGAAAATAATTTGGGCAGGAGGCATAGATCTTCATGAGCCCCCGCATTCATTAGGATCTATGCCTCTTGAAGATCGACCGCGCGGTATTGCCGATAAACTGACCTTAAATATGTAGGCCTCCCTGCCCCATTCCTGCAGCTCAAACACCTCGTCAAAGTCCGGGTCCACAGACACAACGCATTTCTCCAGGTAAAAGGGGTCCTGAAACACACAGGCAAGGAACGCTTAAAATACAGCACGTAATGACAGTACTTCTCATTCGCTCGCGGGAGAGCTAAGCTCTAAGGTGGGCCGACAAAATCTTTTTCTCATGACTGTATCATGGTACAGAAGACATCTGGCATTTTCCTGGATCTTTTTACAAGAGTGCACTGGCAGCTCGCCTCAACTACTTTCTATCTCCTCTCATCCATTCAGCGGTCATATTCAACACTGATGACAATGCTGCTGAACACGATCACACAAAGAGGTAGGTGCTGACAACCACACAAAAATGAACGCAAGTTTAAAAAAAAATAAATTAAAAAAAAGCAAGTCCGTGTCCTCACCCTGAGTGCCTGGTATTTTCCGTTCTTCTCCTTGACCAGCACCACGGCGGCTTGCAGCGTGTGGCAAGACACCGGGATCAGGCGGTCACCCTCGTTACCGTTGTCATGGCGACCCTGTACACACATACAAGCAAAAGGTCAAGTCAAGGTCGTTGCAATGTCCTTGAGTAAACGAGTGATGAATTATTCACACACACACTGAGTGGAAATTTAGAACTTAGTTTAGCTCTAGAAGCTAAGTCGTTCACAGCTAAAACAGTGCATGGGAGATGGATGGACCATGACATTTCAAGGGTAGCACCAGATTAGCTTGGCGCCCTGAGGGCGCAGGGCGCCAAGCTAATCTGGTGCTACCCTTGAAATGTCATGGTCCACCACTCTCTCAAAGGACGTCTTCAATGTCCGATGCACAGGTAATTTCTGAAATCGACTAACTGCCAACCAGCTGTCCCACACCGAGTGAGAGATCGAGTTCTGGCGGGGGGAAAGGTGGGGGGGGGGGGGTATAAAACTAGCCAAAAACCGAAACGAAGACGATGGCGACAAACCATAGGAAGATCTGAAGGACACGTACCTGTCCGAGAGTGAGCAACACGGCGTGTACTGTGGTGAACTTGATGTTGCGGCAACGCTTGGCTGCCCATGTGTGGTCGGCGGGTTGCGCGTAGTACATGCGTGACGTAATCAAGTCGCTGACTTCTTTCTTGCTCCAGCCTAGCACCTCCAGCGCCACCTACAAACACAAATGACGTACAAGAGATGATAACAGGTCATGTTACATATTCAAATTGGGCAGTTCAGGCAGTAAGAGGCCCGATGTTTTTAAAAATAACTTTTTGCCTTGTTTTACCATGCCATACCATACCATACCATACCAAACCATACCATACAATACCATACCATACCATACCATTTGAAAATTTGTAGTCCATGTCCATTTGAAAATTTGTAGTAGGGCTGAATGTTGGAATTTGCGGGAATTTTCTGGTTAAATAATAGGAGACATGTTTGGTGCTTTGATTTATACCATCCTGAGCTTATCCAGTGGACAATTTGTGGGCCTATGTTGAGTTGCCGTTGACGGAGTGATTTGAGGGGCACGCTGATTTCAGCTGTGCTTGGGTGTGGGGTTGGTAAGGAATCAGGTTCATAGCCAAGAAATGAGACAGTCAATGTACCGGTTTGGTTTTGTTTTGGTTTTTTGTTGGTTTTTGTTGTTGTTGTTGTTGTTGTTGTTTTTTGTGGGTATTTTGTACATGGCAAATGTGCAGCTAGTAGGCGGTAGTGTTTTTTAGGGGATTGAAATATTAGGTGATGACTGGGACTGACTAAGGCTAAGAGACTGGACAGTACGGAAATGGCACTGCGTTCCGTGGCCATAAAACCAACGCAAAGTAGACTGATGATGTAGTTATTGTATGTGGTGACGTGAATACGTGGCTGAATTATTTCACTGGCGCACTACCTACATTGGTAAAATATGTAGATATGAAACACTATGGCTTCTGAAAGTTATTCTTGAAGTCACGTGTCGATTTCATGAGAAGCCGTACAATCTACCGCACCAACTGCAAGCCAGTGTGAAATGAAACTGATTTTCCACACACGTGTACTGGTCTGTGATTTTGGACCTTACTGCTTTGAACCGTAAGGTCTAAAATCACAGACCAGTACACGACTGACTAAGGCTAAGAGACTCGACAGTACGGAAATGGCACTGCGTTCCGTGGCCATAAAACCAACGCAAAGTAGACTGATGACGTAGTTATTGTATGTGGTGACGTGAATACGTGGCTGAATTAATTCACTGGCGCACTATCTACATTGGTAAAATATGTAGATATGAAACACTATGGCTTCTGAAAGTTATTCTTGAAGTCACGTGTCGATTTCATGAGAAGCCGTACAATCTACCGCACCAACTGCAAGCCAGTGTGAAATGAAACTGATTTTCCACACACGTGTACTGGTCTGTGATTTTGGACCTTACTGCTTTGAACCGTAAGGTCCAAAATCACAGACCAGTACACGAAATGTACCTTTCTCTACTGGAGTAGGTGCGTGCATGTGAACACGATGTGCTTGTACTCCCCTGTGCATTTATATTCGCTGGTACTCCATGACACGAATTTCAATGTCTCGCACTTTCTTCCTCCTACATTATCTCAAAATGGAAATTTCAACAGAAGCACGTGAAACGCATGAAGAGTGACTTACCCTGTTGACCTCAATTTTCTCGGTGAGGCTGTAGCGCCTGAGTTCTGACTGCTTCCGCTTGATACGGACGCTGCCGCTGGGTTTGGCTTTCTGTAATCAAAAAGGGCATTGACGTCATTTTGGTGGCAATTTTAATAAATACGCAGTAAAACGTCCATTTACTATTGGCTGAAATACTGACATTCATTAACACTTCCTTTACAATTCCTTAATCCATTCAGCTCTGACGCACTACAGCAGGAGATGGGTCGACCATGATAATTCAAGGGGAGTGCCAGATTAGCTGGCTGTGGCGCTAATCTGGCACTCCCCTTGAATTATCATGGTCGATCCATCTCCTGCAACTGGTGTGCATAGTCATTAAGATGAGCCCTCCGAAATTTGGGAAATACGGCCGTCGGGCTGAATGAGGTAACGCGCCCAAATGATAGCTGTCCTTATTACAACACTGACATTATCATTGACCGTTTCAGTAAAGATCAATTAACAGATTATGGTACAGACACAAATGGACATTAGATTTTTTTCTGAAGAGATGAACGCTGACGAAGCTGTTTTATGTAACAATAATGTGATGACTACGATGATGATGATGATGATGATGATGATGATGATGATGATGATGATGATGATGATGATGATGATGATGATGATGATGATGATGATGACGACGACGAATTCTATGGCAATGACACTCACCGAGTTGATATATCCCAGTATGTCTTCAATCTTTTCCCGGGCTTGTCGTATGTTGTCTTTATCGTGGTGTATGTTTGGGGTGGCCTTGTACAGACGGCTCAGCAACAACGGGTACCTGAAGACAAAGGCAACGTGAGGATAAGGCTGCAATCGTGTAATGCAAAAGACGTGGCGAAAGTGGATTTAACTAACTTTAAACCCATTTAGTCCTAATAAAACGCAACAACTTGAGGATCGAACATGTTAGTTCAAGGGTGGCGCCAGAATAGCTTGGCGCCTGAAGGCGCCAAGCTATTCTGGCACCACTCTTGAACGACGAACACGGCAGACCTGGCAGATCATCAAGTTTTCAGGTCTGAAAGGCCCAGTGCTGTTAAAGTGAAAGATTTAAAGATAGGGCTGTTCTAGAAGTATAAATCGATTCGACTCGTGACACGTCTGCTTACTTCATGATTCTCTGCACGGGGACCATGAGGAAAGACTTGAGGTGCATGCGACGCACGAGGCCGTTCTCTGTCTGGGAAACTTGCAGGAAGATCCGCAGCAGCTCGCGTTCTTTCTCCAGCTGTTCTAGAGAAAGCGATGCCTGCGCCTGCACACACAAAGACACAGAACATCGTGAGAACTTGCTAGCAACAATGATGTTTTGTTTGGGTTTTTTTTTTTTTTGTTTTTTTTTTTTTTGTTAAACTCGTTCAGCCCGACGCACGTATTTCCCAAAGTTTTGGAGGAGTCATCTAACGATGGCCACTTACCCTTGAATTATCATGGTCGATCCATCTCCTGCTGTAGTGCCTCAGGGCTGAATGGGTTAATATTACTCAGTTACTCTGCTACTATCTAAAACGTGTGCAGGTTTTGATTCTAGACCGGATGGCTCTGGGCCGGAAGAATGTCAGCCCACAACATCTGAGATTGACTAACTTCAGTCTTGAAAAACCAGACGGAGGTCAGTGCATTCCAGATGATCTGGGCACTTAATGGGTGTTTCCGACACTCAGGGTGTGTCTCCTTTAGTCAAAGACCACAAGAAAGTCGATTTGACCGACAAAAGGCCAGCACAGTGCCACACAGACGGACAGTGTTTAAAAGGGGTGCCTGCCAACACGTTTCGGGATCCCCCACCATTAATTTTTGGAATTTCCATCCCAGAGGTGAATGTGTTGAATGAGCGTCTAATATATATTTCCGTCAACTATCACTATTAAACTCTTTTCACTCAGGCAGTAAACAGCCTGTGGACAGGCGGCAGAACCTGACGGAACGTGAAATGAGCCGGCATTGAGCCTATCAACAGTGGCGCGGTATTCAGGTCGAATCTTGGGAGACTTCACACGGGCGTGATGAAGTACCGTTTGAAGACTCTTTTCGAGTGCGTTCATATCACCTTAAATCGAAACGATTTTGGGCGAAGTGTGGTAAACAGCTATCTAGGGGCTTAATGGATTGGTGGGGAATACCCCAAAAGTTTCTCCTGCTGAATGAGATAATCCATATGCAAGAGGCGTAGATCCTCATGAGCCCCCGCAACTGCAGGGGCTCATGAGGATCTATGCCTCTTGCAAGTTTAATTTAAATATATGTATTATGTTACACATAGGGTATCGCTGGTTTGATATTCTGTAGAAGTTTCGGGGTTTTCTAGCCTCTCTTGGAATGCAGGGTGTAATTTTCCCGCTTAGGATTACGATTTAAAAAATCGGCTTACATCTGTGTAACAGGATGACGGGCTTATTTCAATCATACCGATCCCTCGTGTAACATGACGTCAAAGCTACTTAGTGATACTGACCTGAACATTAAATTTAAATACCTTTAATTAACCGCGACTATGGTAATAGGAGGTAATGGGCTTGCTTGCTGCCTTAATGCACAGTACGTAACAACGCGATATACAGTTTAATATTGATTAACCTATATTGATATCCGGTGACGCAGGAGCACCGGAAGTGAGAGACGGGGGGAGGGGGCGCCTTAATCCCGCATCTGCTTTGTGCAGGCGAAAGACAGCAGGTCCATTTTGGTGAAAAGCGAGATTGCCATTGTAATACAATGAAAATCTCGCTTTTTCACATAAAATAGATGTACTGTCTCTGCTGTCTCCTCGAGCAGTTTAGAGCTCACTTAAAGACTTTTTTTTCTGTCGCGCATTTAACATTTAGCTCACCTTTAGCTAACTGTTGACTGACTGCCTTTTATTCTGATTTTAGAGGGAAGTGGGTGTAAGGTGTCTGAAAGGGATGGCGTGGTTTAAAGTAGTGTATAATTGTGCGTGTGTCTGAGAGAGAGAGGATGTGATGTTGTGCATGCGCAGCCCAGTGTTTTCCTGGAGAACAAGAACTATTTATTATTATTATTATTATTATTATTATTATTATTATTATTATTATTATTATTATTATTATTATTATTATGTCTTTTCCGATCGTCGAAATGACCAAAGTGTCTGCGGGCAGTACCTCTCTTTACCCTATGGGCCACGCCACCTCGCGACGTTCCCTCAGTAAGTACTTGGACCAGCCACCGAATTAACCCTTATCTTTCGGAATACACCAGTGTGTGAAATATAGTTCGACTAAAATAGTTCAAGGGTAGCGCCAGAATAGCTTGGCGCCTCTAGGCGCCAAGCTATTCTGGCACCATCCTTGAACTAAAGCCATTGGTCTATATCCTTATCTGTAAGTACTATAATGTAACTTTGCTTATGGCAGTGTACAAATGTGAAGCTTTTAGCCTCAGCATGATAGGGGTTAATGACTACCTTAACCCTCTTAACCCAAAGCACCATTTCCCAAATTTGGGAGTTTGTCACCTGACAACTATGTACCAGTTGCTGGAGATGGATGGAGATGGATGGAGCGTGATAATTCAAGGGTAGTACCACATTAGCTTGGCGCCTGAAGGCGCCAAGCTAATGTGGCACTAGCCTTGAATTATCACGCTCCATCCATCTTCTGAGGTAGGGTTTTGAGACTAAATGGGTTAATTTTGCAAGGTAGGCATTACCAGTTTCTACCCCACTGATCTACTTTGCAAAATCAAAGCGGTCCCTATGGAAAGGTATAGCTTCCCCTCCGCTTGGCATACTACCTCCTACGCCATTGAAATACACAGGAACTTACGCACTGTACTCGTCTAATTAAATTCTTGTACGATAGGTGCTAGTTTGACTTTGTTTTGTCCAACCTTTGTACCGACGGAAAGGTCAGTGTCTTTGTAATTATCAACTCTCAACCTTCTGTGCCGGGTAATTGCTGCTTAAGCTATTTTTTATTTTGATCGATATAGCTGAGTGCATTGCGCGCTAGAGAACACAGTTGACCAAAGTTTACCTGCGCGAACTGCCTCAACAATCAATCACTTTTGTCAGAAAACTTAATCTCCCTGACAGAAACTTTTTTCAAAGTAACGAGTAACGTGAGCGAAGCGATTAGTGGCGTGACCTTTTCAATGTCATTACGAACGCAAATGGGATTAACCCTTTTGCACATGCAGCCACGGTACTGTTAACTCACTGTGCCCGAGGTACGAAACACCCCCATTTTGGAGTTATTCTCTGAGGACTGCATTACAATTCAGGAGACAGATCCACCATGATAGTTCAAGGGTGGTGGCAGAATAGCTTGGCGCCTAAAGGCGCCAAGCTATTCTGCCATCACCCTTGAACTGTCATGGTCGAGCCATATCTGGCTGTGGTGTGTCGTGGGAAGTGTGAGTTAATACGTACACGCACACTCGCATGCAAAAAAAAAAAAAATGATGCACAGAATGGATCACATTCAAACACGAATTACCCCAGGGGCAGACTGCACACGGTTATACTCATCTATAAACAGAATTAAGACCGACCGCCTTTTACGTCAGAGACGGACGGGGAGCGACTCTGAATCAGTCTCAGGAATGGATGTGCATGGGGTAGGTCCAGAACAAGGGGCACAGATTCTCATGAGCGTCCGTAGGGGCTCATGAGAATCTATGCCTCTTGTAGATATGTGGTGGGCGAATTGAGTCACTTCCCAACCAGAATCCACAGCCACGGACCAACGCAGTGTGCGCCTGCAGGAGATGTTAGCACTTAATGCATTTGTACCGACTTGATTTGCGCAGTAGTTTTTAAAAGGCAATGATCGTGGATTTAAATTAGTTTCAGTGCGAGGCATAGATCCTCATGGGCCCCCGGAAATGCGGGGGCTCATGAGGATCTATATCTCTTGCAGTTGTGTGGCGTTCCCATTGTCTGGGAACTGAAGGAGTTAAAGGCGAGTGCGCTTGTACTGACCTGGTTGACGCAGTAGTTTTCAAAGGCCAGGAACATGGTGGAAGACTCGATGAAGAGATTGCCAATGTTGACAGTGCTCAGGTCCTGCAACACACACATGCACACGCACCGTCAATACTTTGTACTGGAACCAAGCGCAAACCGGATTGATTGATTGATTGTTTGTACATTGCTTAACGTCCCGACAGCAACAAGACTTTCTCAAGACGTGCCTGCACTGCTTGTGAAAGAAAAAAAAAACTAAACAGAACATTGAATGTATGTCGTCAGCCGGTCTAATACGCTAAATAAACCTAACTAGACCATTTAGCAACACACATCCAATATCAAGAGCTACAGGCAGCACAGACAGCAGGGAGAGTTTAAAAAAGGAAAATACCGGTGAATGGACCAAGGGTAGACAGAAACACATGCCCCAGAATAGAGGGAAAAACCCACCCTGTGGGGCTGACCAGGGTGACCCTGGGAACTAAAAAGTAGTTAACCCCACCCAAGTCCCCCAGGGCAGACCCGGGTGGGGCACTTGACACGGAAAACCGCACAAGAACAAACAACATCAACATCAACACCTTTCTGGCTGTGTTCGTTTGCCTAACCCTTTTAGCCCCAAGGTCCCATGTCTCAAATTGTGGAGGTGTTGCCTAACGACGATGCACCAGTTGCAGGAGATGGCTTGACCATGATAATCAAGGGTAGTGCCAGATTAGCTTGGCGCCTGAAGGCGCCAAGCTAATCTGGCACTACCCTTGAATTAACATGGTCAAGCCATCTCCTGTTGTAGGGATCCAGGGCTAAAAGGGTTAATCGAGACGCAAAACACTTGTAAAGAATGCTACACGTAAAACAGTAATTTGTCTATTTTAGTATTTTCGCAACATATTGTTGATTTTGGGGATGAACAGCAGAGATCATGAAGTTAAGACCCACATGACCAGATGCAAATGGACTGAGTATCTGAGGGGGCATGTGACAATGAGACAGCAGCGTCAGCAACAGCAATATAGCAACAAAACCAACAACAGCAACAACGAAACCAACAGCAACGGCAAGGACCAAGAAACACCGCCTCTCATATAAAAAGGCGCAGAGTTCAAGCTTTTAATTCCCCGATCACTTTGTGCCAGTGGGACGTTAAAATGGAGTAAACGAACGAACGAACGAAGCTTTTAAGGGTCAAGGTTAAACACCCATAGAAGATGGAGATGGACGCCAAAAGACAGCTGATGAAGACAAATGCTGTGCGTGATGTGAAAGTGAGTTGGCCGGCAAAACTCAACCCCTCCACGTGACAAAGTGCTCTGTTGAAGAGTCAGGCCGTCTAGCTCACACGGCAAAGTGCCTCGTTCGACCACGTCAGCGTTTCTGTCATGCGACGCCGGCACTAGGCTTTTTAGCGAGTTTCTTTAGTCGTTTGCTGAAGTTTATGATAATCTTATCTCTTGCAGCCGTTTTGTCATGCAACGCAAAAAAAAGTATTTATTCGCCCAATCTTCTTCTCATTTCCAATAGGCATAGATTACCATGATCCCTGCGAAGCAGAGGGTCATGATAATATATGCCTCTTGTAACCCCTGCAGATGCTGATGAAACTCTATGCCTTTTGCGTCTGCAGGGGATAATAACAATCGAAGCTTTTTGCACACGTAAGGGATGCAGACAACCTTCGACATTTGCCGGAAGACAGGCTGCAGGGACACGCAAGGGTCTACACTCACTGAAGAGTCGTGGGGCACTGGGAAACACGCCTCAAACCGGCAGAGAAGTACCCCACGATCTGCTCCCCACACGAGGCAGGTAATCTGTGATCAAGATTAAAGAAGGGGCGCAAGGGCAAGGCTGCGAGAGCAGGCACGAGACTCGCAAATCACGTGTACGCCGGAAACACGCAATCAATTGTCTCTTACAGCAGCAAATCGGCTTTCAGGGTTAGGTATTAGCGCAATATACTTCACCCGTCCAGTGCCAACTGACGCGGACATCCTTTCTGCCATGTTCTTTAATTCAAGACAAAAAACTCCTCATGTGCAATAAACATGATTCAAAGTGGTGTCAGCAAGAGGCATAGATCCTCATGAGCCCCCGCAACTGCGGGGGCTCATGAGGATCTATACCTCTTGCAGTTGGGTGGTGTTCAAGTGTTCTCGGCTCTGAACGGGTATGTACCGGGTGCTGAAAACAGCATGCGCAATTGGGTTCATTTCAAGGCCTGATTCAGGGATTTAATTTAGAATTGATTTGACTTTATGTGCCCCTAGCTAATGACGTGGATAGATTTAGGATTACTTGGACTTTTTTTTTTAATATAGAACATAATCGATGACCTGTACGATAAGCTTTAGATTGAAGTAATTCTAATCTCCTTTATTCTGGGATCTAATTGCATGATGGGAAGGATTAGATTTTTTATTTGATTTAACATGAATAGTTTCAAGGATTCAATTTGAATACAGTCGAATGAAACGTATGACTAATTAGCATGTGCACATGTGGATCAGGACTAGCAAAAATCTCTAGAGATGAAGATGAAGCTATTTTAACATAAAACCGAGCGGTGACACACTTTGTTGAATGTGAGGTGTAGCCGACAACGACTGAATCCAAAATAAAGGGTTCGGTTTATTTTTTTTATTTTTTTTTACCAGATTCTCTTTCACAAGTTATTTTTGTTTGATTCATTAACTTTTTCTACACGCTAAGTTTGTCTGATTCCTCAGTAGCATGTTCGCTCCTGGCATTCAGCTTTTGATGTTCACGACGAACGCCTGATCCCGAGACGCGGAAAAGGTCAACATCGCATCCAGGAAACGTCGAACCACAATAACAACCAAATTAGCATCATGAGCAAAAAGAATTTGAAAATAAGAGTGCGCTGGTCTGGGATTTTGGACCTTATGGCACACAAGAAAATTGTAACAAATCCGCAAACTCGTGTGCCGAGTACAGAGAGTGCGCTCCAAAAGGCGGAGACAAAACGGATGAAGAAAAATCGATCATTTATTTTGGTTCTGTTCTGTTGTCAAATACCTACTGTCTGCTGCTAGGAGTCAAGGCCTAAAATAGATTCGTAAATAACACGCCCTTTCTATTTGTCAACTTGTGATTCAAAACCCGTACTTTTGATACATCAACAAGGTATTTACCATATTATGAGATTGGGAAAGCCAAGGTGTAGCAAATGATGCTATAGGGGTGAATGAAACATTCAATTTTACACAAGACGCGTGAAATATAAGCATTAAAAAAAAGGGCTAATGGAGCTAAATCAAAACAAAAAAAAAAGCTTACATAAATGTTCTGAAAGTTGGAAAGCCCCAGCTGCCACGCCTCCCTAAGGCCCATTAATCACCAAGGAAACATATGCAAACGGCATAAATCTTACGTATGAAATCATCTCTTTTCTCCCAAACCGGTAGAAGCACCACAAGAATGGCCTACGTGTTTTCAGAAGAAGCGTAAACAGAAAACGTGCAAACCCAGACGGCATGCCGCCTTTTAAAAAGACAAATATATTAGATACCAGCAAGAGGCATAGATCCTCATGAGCCCCCGCGTCTGCGGGGGCTCATGAGGATCTATGCCTCTTGCACACGAAACGTAAACGTCGAAAACTGCGTGGGAGGGACGAGGCCAAAGGATTCGACCCAAAAGATTCGCACCCCGTGGAGGCGCGGCTGTCGATCCCTACAATTACCAAGAGCTTTCTATCGTTCCCAAGTGTACTTCCGATTGTCCCAGACTAACTCGCCGAAAGTCCGATAGCTATCGGCGGAAACTGTCCCTGAACAAGTCTCTACCGTCTGCAGGAGGCGGAGATCCTAACGCGCCCATGCATGTGGCACATCTGATGGTTCCGGACTAGCTCACAGACAGTCTGATAGCTACAGGCAATGATAGTCAGTCACCAAAGTCCTTACAAAATTACCCCTTGACAAGATACAGTGCTTTGCAAATTTGGCTCCGTTAGTAAGAGGCATGGATTCTCATGAGCCCCTTCATTCGCAGAGGCTCATGAGAATCTATACCTCTTGCTTGCTTTGTTGGGAAAGAATCTACTGACTTAAAGGGAGGAAGTCCCTGAGGTTTAACTTGTTATCCAGACACTCATAGAAAACCATGAGTCTTTGGCCGAGATACGTGCGAATGGAAACCAATTATCAACACAGCCGAGGGCACAAAATGTGTAAGGAAGGTCTCCATTGATTAAGCTCAGCAGATACAAAGTTATAACGACGATTCATCTTTATACGTTGGACGATGCGTTCTTCATTGATGGAGCACGTAAGACAGATACCTGTTGCTATTTGGTCTGCTTTTAAGTTGTTTAACACGTCATGTAACGCGCCCGCTGGGCAATCCTTAACCCATTTCATCCTGAGGCTGATTTTGTAAAATCTGCTTATTGTGCTATGAAGGCTGCATTACTGATTAGGAGATGGATCAACTGTTTTAGTTCAAGGGTGGCGCCAGCATAGCTTGGCGCCTTGGGCGCCAAGCTATGCTGGCACCACCCTTGAACTATCAGTCAAATTTATTTCAGGCAAAGGGTGTATCAGGATCAAAAGGGTTAAATGCATCTGTCAACAGACACAGCGCATCTTCCCCGTTGCCCAGACTGTTGGGTTTTCCACAAGTCGAGTTGCAGAGCGTTTCCAACATGAACTGAGATGAACGCCGCAACATTTTCTTCTTAGTCTTTTTTTTCCCCTTCTTGGTTTTGCCGTTTAAAAGAAAAAGATTCCAGACCAATATTGGTACGATATCGAAAGGAACTCTGGGAAGAGTGGGTGTTACGCGTATGGTGTTTTTTTTTTTTTTTTTTCCCTAGCGCAGATTTTCTCCCATCTTGACCGAAATGAACCGAACTGAACTGAAATAATTCGTTTTACTTTGTTTTCAGACGATTCCTTCAGAAGGCTCTTTAAGTTGCATCACTCATTGTGTTTACGTGCTAACTGTACTCGATTTAATAGCGGTCACTCTAGCACCGCCGGGATATTACTATCACAGGCAGGACGGTAAGCAAAACGTCCTAAGGCCGATATTTGCCGAGGTCCACCCGCGCACGGCTGTGCGCGGGTCGACCAAGGCCAACGGCGGCCTTAGGACATTTTGCTCACTAGGGAGCGGTGTTATCAGGCAAAGGTCGTGGCGAGTGTGAAGCAGATGGAGGGAGATTGGCCGCGGAGTGGCTCACGGACACCATCCATCACACATGCTGGTGTCTTTCTCGCCAACGGAAGTCCCGGGTAGGAACCACTTCTGATAAGACGTAGCAATCATGCCGCCATGTAATTAGCGGGCAGAGGCTGCGCGTGTAAACGCAAAACAACAAGATTAACGCACTATAATTATCGTGTAATTTTTATCGTTTTCAGGTAAAACCGAAAAGCAATAAGTTGGCCGCTCGCGCGCTGTTTGATAACCTCCTACTAACAAACACGATCGCCCCCGACAGCAGAGGTGTGGAGTAAGGCAGCGGGCCATCCGTAGAGACCCACAGTAAACCAGACCAATATTACTGCGATATCGAAAAGACATCTTGGCAAGACTTCTGATGAGATGGGGTGGAGCGCGCACGGGCCTTTCAGAGCGGATGCGATTCAATCTTGACCAGACTGCACTGAACTCAACTGCATATGTGCTGCGCTAGTCAGTCAAATAGTTATTTGGAATTATCACCGTGCCGGCAGACACTCAGTGATTACTGTGCACTATATCAAACACTTCCTCCGAACACCTCTACATCCGCATGTCTTTGTTTGGGCATTCGTATACTTATCGAAACTGTCGCAGGCGATGGATCGACGGTGACAGGTCAAGGGTAATGCCTGATTAGCTTGGCGCCTGGAAAGGCGCCAAGCTAATCTGGCACTACCCTTGAAATATCGCGTTGATCATTTCACGCAGCTGGTGCAGGACGGGAACAGCCATCAGCGTTTGTGGGATTGTACTGATATTAAACATTCGACTGGCCTTGCAGAGATAACACGCCGACATTAATTACTGCTCTGGCCTTGCGGGTATCTCCTGACTAATTCCACTGCGCGCTGAGCTGCATCTGCGGACAATTATCGGCTTTATTCGGCATTAAATCACTAACAACCGACTGTAGGGTCAATCGCGTATGGACACTCGTTAACATTTCATCATCACTTTCTGCCACGCTGGGTGTCACGTGGTGTGTTCGTAATCAATCGAAAACGTGACGCTGCAGTCTGCGTCGCATTTGTTTTAAATACATGCAGGTGATTATTTAATTGCAGTTGTAAAACAGACGTAATCATCCACCAAATGTACGCAGTGCTCTAAGCACCTCGGCCGGCCGACGTCGGCTGTAGCTAACTACGGCCAACGTCGCGCCGAGGACTCAGTGCGTACCGGGAATTGCTTAACAGCGATGAATAACATTAACAAAACACCTGCCATAATAGTCCAATAAAGAATATCACCTCAACTCGACACTACAAATACTGAGCAAGGGCACTGGTGCGGGATGGGGGGGGGGGGGTCAGGATGACACAGCCCAGAGGTTCTTTTGCTTGCTGGGTGTTTTAAATGCCCAGTGCGGGAGATGGATCGACAGTGGGAGTTCCTTATTAGACTGATAAAAACCTTGGACAGGCGGGGTCTATTCTGTTTACCCGTTTGGGCTGAGCCAGGACAAGGGCCGGTGACAATCATCTGGACATTGCGTGTGCAGCCATTAAAGGAGAGATGGCGCCCATGAACAGTGTGGCTATGTGTAGCGGTTTTTTGTCGCGATGATTCATGCAAGAATCATGGCGACAAAAACCGCTACCGTCAGCCAAAGTGATAATGTTTGTTTTATTGTCTTGTCTTCTTTTTTTTTTCTTTTTTTTTTTTGGGGGGGGGGAGGGAGAAGGGGGGAGGGGCGAGGGGGGGTGGACATGACTGGCCTGTCAACCACGCGTTCTACCAGTGGCACCGCATGCTATTGCCATCGTTATAAAACGAAAACTTTGGCCTCGCAGCGTCAGATGAGCTCATGATTTTGTTTCCCATCCCCTTTGCAAGCTCATCCATCTCCAAAAGGCTCAGAGCCTCACGTGGCCCGCTCATAGTGCCCTGTGTTCGTCCTATTTAGACCCGTGTTCCTCAGGCGGTGTGGGGCACACAGCGTCCAGTATACATCAGATTTCAGCGAGAGTGACTGATGATTTTTGTCTCCACCAAGCGACCGCGATTTCCGGACAGGATATCATTCCAGGCCTGATTCGAATGAAACGGTATCCGCCCTGCCTGTCAGGGGAGACAACTCACTAGCAGCGGAAGACAACTCCCTCCGGAGGATTAATCTGCATGATAGCATGCTGGGAAGGGGTCGCCGTCACGTGCTTTTTTTTAATGGGAAAACACGTGAACCTCGCACGTCGGGAAGCGTGGTACATGACTTCAGGGCGTGTGTTATGACACCATGTCGCCCGCCCTCTAGCATAACAAACTAAGAGTGAACGTACTAACGACCCATTCGCCTTCAGAACCTAGATATAGATGGTCCAGCATGAGGCATTGATTCCCTCTTTGCCTCTTGGAGATATTCGGCAATTGCTACAAGCGTCGTAAACAGAGTGATCTCTGAGGTGAATACCCTCAAGCCAGTGAGACATTTCAACATCTAATACTGAGGTGAATACCCTCAAGCCAGTGAGACATTTCAACATCTAATACTGAGGTGAATACCCTCAAGCCAGTGAGACATTTCAACATCTAATACTGAGGTGAATACCCTCAAGCCAGTGAGACATTTCAACATCTAATACTGATACCCAGCGTGAGCATTCACCTGAGGTGAATACCCTCAAGCCAGTGAGACATTTCAACATCTAATACTGAGGTGAATACCCTCAAGCCAGTGAGACATTTCATCAACGATCCTCAAGTGAGACTTCATCTGAGGTGAATACCCTCAAGCCAGTGAGACATTTCAACATCTAATACTGAGGTGAATACCCTCAAGCCAGTGAGACATTTCAATATCTAATACCTATGCGTCATTTGCTAGATCTGTAAATGCTGGATTAGGTTTTATATTTGGACTGGAATTTATTTAAAGGTCACAGTTTTGGGTATAATCCCCACAGGTGTGCGGCGGGTGTGTTACTTTTTCCCCCTCTGTTGCCCCGGGAAGTTGATATCAAAGTAACGACATCAAATATAAGACAGATTGAATTAGGGATTTGGGACTTGCAAAAACTTTTTTTCTCTCCTGATTCTTATCTGAATCTTGTATCTTAGTTTAAAAAAACCTTCAAATCCCACCCACCCCCCTCCCCCAAGACATAGCAATGACACAATGACACATCGTTCTGAATACGTCACTACTTTTTTTCTATCAGAACTTTGAATATGTAACATCGCCATAATGATATCTCTTACAGTTGCAATACTCCAAACCGCTCGGGTTCTATCCCTATATCCCCACCTCGACACAGCAAGGAGACTTCGTCTTGAATACGTGACAGGCTTAGCAGACACTTTTTGGTGTGGATTTTGAATACGTAACACCGCTGCAATCACATTAACCATGTAATGTTCCAAGGATACCGGCTGTGACTTTAACCCCATCACTCTCAGTGGACGCAGGTTGCATTTTTTGAAGTCATTGCAAATTGGACATCACAGATCCCCAGACGTCAAAGGCACTTGAATTCAACCTGTTAATTAGTCATTTGGTTCAACGCCGAGCAGGCGACTAAGGCCACCTCACGGCGGGAAGGCTATCAATCTAAGTGGTTTCATCAAGAGGCATAGCTCCTCATGAGCCCCCGCAGTTGCGGGGGCTCATGAGGATCTATGCCTCTTGCAGCTGAATTCACTTGCAGGAGGACTCACCTTCTTTCTCCAAAAGGAAGTGGCTAATCGATTTATTTGATCGAAAACGCTCGTTAGACTAAGAACATCACCCCCAGCCTCTCCATTGCCGACGGATGTTACTAGGAAACACGCGGCTTCGACGTGTGTGTTCCGCCAACAGAGTACAGGCCCTGGAGCTAAGGGACGTGTCCACGCAATTAGTGTTAGCATGCCTCTGCTCTTTTCTCATCTTGTCTCAGAAAGGGGTTCAGTTTTCACTCCCTGAAAGCACCCCTCAGGCACACGTGATTCAAAGGAACCTAAGGAATCAGATACTGTGTGTGCTGGGGTGTAATTTTGGACCTTAGGTCCTATGCTGTAAGGTCCGAAATCACAGACCAGAACACAAAAAAGCGGTTACGTCCCAAAATCACACATTTTATCCCAGCAGGGAGCAAACATTCGTTAGGGGCACGGAACCCTGTGATTCCCAAAGGACCCGTGATAATCAAATGACTCCCACTGGAGGAGATCGATTGCATTTATATCTGTGTCAGAATCAAACGGGAGGCGGTGAATACACGTTCTCGCGGGTAAAAAAAGAGAGTTTTTATCCCAGATAATATTTTTTATACCTCGAATCACGTTCCTGGCTTCATGTAGATTGTAACTCCAACGACCGTCCCTATTTGGGGAAGGAAAATAAGAAGAAAAACCCCATCAGAACAGCAAAAGGCATGGATCCTCATGAGCCCCCGTGAATGCGGGGGCTTCACGCTGCAGGTTACGTCCTCTTTCTTATTTGTCATCTGAGACGGGCGCATGAGGATCTTTTCCACTGGCGTCTCTCATTCGCCTTCAGCCTTGTGGGCATTATGGGTATGGTCATGGCCGCCAGGCTCGAGAACATACAATCACTTGTGTGTCCCCGAGGTGCTGCGTGACTGCCTTCTGGCCTGGAGACTGCTGCCGCCTGGCCAAAAAGTTTCAAGACAGCCTCCGGAGATTCAGCAACCAAAACCTTCTAGGACTAAGAAAGCAAGGTTGTCGTGTGTTTCGGCCCTCCTGCTATTTAAAATCTCAGATTCAAAACCTTTACTGTGTCTTTCAAAGACCAATTTTTCTTCGGTCGGATGTTGTGGACAAAGATAAACAGAGTATATAATAGGTACTAAAGTGTCACACAAAGGTGGTAGAAATGAAAATGAAATATGAGTACACTTTGCTGCTATTTTCTCTAAAACAAAATAACATAAAATGTTTATGAGTTTGTGTCAATGAAGATCTGTCAGACGGATCCCTGACACTTCAGACAATCTGTTCCTTTTTTGGCAGTTCTAAAGGTTGCGTTTGCAAAGATGCTTCAAGCCAGTCCCTGCGGCCATCCGCCGCTCCGGCCTCTAGATAAACACGTGATGCACAAAATCCAAATATGAGTTATTCGACAGACGTAATTTCAACATGTGCAGACTAGCATACATAAGACGACTCTCCAGAAATATTGAGCCCGTTCAACCCCCGCAGGGCCCTGCATTCAGAATCACCCTCGTCCTTTGCTGACCAGGAAGCGATCAATATATTCAGATATATAGTTCTTCGACGGCAGCGACACCTCGAACTGATCTGTCAGGAGAGTTATGCAAGCACTGGACAGGAATTCGTGTGTGCTGGTCTGTGATTTTGGACCTTACGGCCAAAGACCGTAAGGTCCAAAACCACCGGCCAGCACACTTACGCAGAATCGGGTGCGCACATACAGTTGTTCAATACGTGTTCTGTAGGGCAATGGCAAAGCGCGCATTCTTTAGAGTAATGGCAAAGCGCGCATTCTGTAGAGCAATGGCAAAGCGCGCATTCTTTTGAGCAATGGCAAAGCGCGCATTTTCGATCACTGAACACACAACTCAAGCATTTATTTTCACGCTCTTCCAGACGCCTTGCATAATACTGGGCTGTCTAAAAGGGTGGGCGTGGTTTGTGTTGGTGATCAAGCAGAATGCTTTTTAAAAAAAACTGAAGTGATTCGCATTTCCTAAGGTCACCCCCCCCCCCCCCCCCCCAACAAAAAAAAAATTCAATAATTTACACGTCAAACCCACGCTCGTGTAGGAGTCTGAATGAACACGCCACCTGCAGAGACAACGACGTAAATGTCCCATTTTGTAATAGTCTCCCTTTCTTTTCTTTTCTTTTTTTTTTTTTTTTTTTTTTGATTTTCATATTCATGACTTTTTCGCCTTTATTACCTCGCAAAGCTTAACCCTTTTCACCCCACACCATTTGTATTCAAAGCAGAAAAAAACAATCGACAGAAAACCGAAAACCGAAAGGGCAAAGTCAGCAAAGATGTCGAGATGTTGAAATATCGAACAGAACGACAGTCGGCGAGATAGTGAGATAACGGACACAACGACCACGTCAGCCAGATACTGAGATGGCGCGCGAAGCACGCTCCACACAAAGACGTCATCTGTGACCCGCCCTGTCAGATCGTGCACGTGAAAAAGTTCAGAGCCCCACTGACCCAATTTGTTGTCTAATGGACGACCTGCATACAAGGCTGTGTCACTGAGATGAAACACTAGACGGCACGAAGTCCTCGGACCGTCGTCGGTCGCAGTTGGCCCGCGCACGGACGTGCACGGGCCAACTGCGGCCGACGACGGCCGAATATCTTTCACTTACTGGGATCCTAATGAGGTAAATGAAGTTAGCTAGTTATTTGGGTTTAACGCCGAGCAGGCGACTAAGGTCATCTCACGGCGGTAATGAGGTAAATGAACACCTCACGATGGTGCTGTACAAAGATAATTTGTTTACACCACCAGTCTTTAATCCAGCTCCCTCCGTCTGAGAGAAGCCTAGAGTTGTATGTGCCTCAGCAGGCATGTCCCTTACTGGCAACAACTGGCCAATTTAGATCTTATCGTCATTTCTCATATCGCCTCTGACTATAATAAACCTAATATTAACTTGCTACCAGCCCACACTCTTGTTTTTTCAGCTGAAAAAGGCACAGATTCTCATGAGCCCCAGCCACCAGAAGAGAAGTCGTTCCTCTTGCATGCAAGGTGAAGCCAGTTTAAATCTACGTCCTCAGACAAGGAAAGTAATGAGGATTTATATCTGCGACTGATATACATACCGCCTCTGCACCTCTCGTGCGCACAGCGTCATTTGTTTGAAAGTTAAGCTCAGGCTTTATTGGGCGGAGAAGAACAGAACGGTACACCCGGTCAGCTGACGATAATCCGATTAGACTTGTACGGGCGTACCTCTTCAGTCATTGGCTAAATGCCTGATGACATCCACGTGGGGAGTAGACACGTGTGTGTGCTGGCCTGGGATTTTGGACCTCATCGCTTAAAGCCGTAAGATCCAAAATCACAGGCCAGCACAGAAAAGAATTATTACGATTAATGTAGTCACATAAAGCACAAACTTTCACGATCCCTTGGTGAAAATGATGATGATGATGATGGCTTGTTAATAAGGACTGAACAAGAGATATAGAATGGCAGGAGCCTCTTGCAGCAAGTATTTGCTAATGACCTGTCCCCCACGTGACTCCAAGACTTAGGTTTGGGTGCGTTTTTTGCCGACGTGATACGTAAAGAGAAAACAATGTTTGAAATTCTTCGGAAGCCAGCACGATGAAGTAATCGGATCGACAGGGAGGGGTGCGCATGTGGAACAGTTAGGTAATAATAGACAGCTCGTCTCACGTGAACCTGAACTTGTTACGAGCACGTGAAACCGGAAATTTAAAAAATGACGCTAAGAGGACACACTTTTTTTTAACCGGAGACCGAAGGAACGATGACTCTTCTGCAACGTTGGCGTGATCATGTGATCAAAAGGCAGGCTTGCGATTGGGTCAGAACGTGCATCAACTTCGACATTTCGTTGAGGCGCATGAGAAGTGTGTGTCCTTCGTAGAAACATGCACGGAAACCAAGGCAAGCATGAGACATAGATCCTCATGAGCCCCCGCATTGCGGGGGCTCATGAGGATCTATGTCTCTTGCAGATGGTGACTTTCCAAGTCCATAGGGTCTCATGAGAAAGTGATCCTCTTACAGATGTAAGGCAATCAGTACTGGACTTCATTCACTAGCATACTTTGCCTACAAACGACTTGCATTAGCTTATGAAATGAGACCCCCTCGCCATAAAAGTAGATCAATATAAAAGATTGGCGTAATTTAGTTCAGATTGAAAGGTAAACTTGGCCCGCTCAAGGAAATTGGCAAAATGTTGCGTGGGTGTAATGACAGTCTAACTGCTTTCTAGATAAAAGCTGACTGCCTGCCCACCTTCATTGCGAAGGCAAGGCAAAGGGTGCGCAATGGGATGCAGCCTACTGTGCTCATGGATGAAGATCAACATACTAACTCTAAAAAAGTATTCTAATATGAACCTACAGCCAGCAAATCTCGACTGTAATCGTTGCTTTTGTTTGGCTTCTGAATTCCAAAAACGTCTGACATTAACGATATGGTGACGATGTTATGGCCAGGCCAAATTCCCCTCTCTCTCATGGCGGCCTTGTTACTTAGACGCGGTGAGCCTCAACAATGCTTGTTGACAAGAGGCATATAACTGTATGCAAAAGCTTATACAGAGTTATATGTTTCTTATCATCAAGAATTTAAGTTTGTTCCTCACTGGGAAAAGTTCATCGGAGTTTTGGTCAACGACGTTCAACCATTAGCAATTCTCTCCCCTGATGAAAAGGCGACAGGAAGCTTCTCTTGCACGGGAGACGCAAAAGGTCTTGAGTGAGGACCTCAGATGGCTGACGGCCGTTTAGGAGCCAGAAATAGACTGGCCTTTGTAAGGAACAAAACTGTCTGGCAAACACGGTAAAGAAAAAGACGAAAAACTAAAAAGCTAATTGCACAATCTGGATTGTGGTCATAACTCTGAATCTCTCTCTCTCTCTCTCTCTCTCTCTCTCTCTCTCTCTCTCTCTCTCTCTCTCTCTCTCTCTCTCTCTCTCTCTCTCTCTCTCTCTTTCTAATAGTTTAGTTGTAGCAACGGCAAGTTCGAAAATTGGGTTTTAATGAACAAATGCTTTTACCGTTGTAAAATAAAGGTTCATTGTTCATTGTTCTCTCTCTCTCTCACTGGTTGCATTCCTCGATTCGCTACCGCTGATCAGCGGTGGCAAGCGACGGAGACAACCAGTGTATATATCTCTCATTGCCAAGAAAAAGGAAAGATCAGAGTTCATGGTGGATCTTTCATGCGATGACTTTTATAACATTCGACCTGGGGCGACCAGCCCTACCGCCAGATCTGCGCATTCTCTATTGTGTGTTTTTGAGGTATCCCCCTCCCCCCTCCTCCCCCCCCCCCCCACCCCCACCCACACAAAGCATTCTTAGCGCGAAAACCATTATCCAACTAGAAAATAACGATCTGACCTGTGGCATTCTTTAATTCTAACATTTACATTGACTTTTCACGTGGTTATAACTTTGAATGGAAAAAGATAAAGCATAATCCATTTTGTTCAGAGCGCGGAGAAGCCAAGCATACAACTATAACCTTTAATGCATGCAGGAATTAAGCATAGACTCTAATGATACGTGCGCTGGTCTGTGATTTTAGACCTTACGGCCTGCGGCCGTAAGGTCCAAAATCACAGGCCAGCACACGATACCTGTCTGTGGTTGGCCGGTTAGACGCACAGCGGGCTTTATCAATATTTACCGAAATCTTCCAGAAGCTAGTTGTGCTGTTTGTTGAGTTTGCCGAAATTCTCCGAGAAAAGGAGCAGTCGCTTTTAAAAAAAAAAAAAAGGAACTGCGAGATCGGAAATCCCTGCTTATTGCTTTTTCTATCGGCCGACCGCCTTTAAAGCCAACAAAGCCGCTCTGAACCAGACAATATAAAAAAAATCTCTTTAATCTGGATGCATAGGCACAGTCCTTCATAAGCCCGTGCAAATTGCAAGATCCTTAAAAGATCTGTGCGCTGTGCTTCCAACGACAAGACTCATCTACGTCTGTTTTATTTGGAAAGAGGAGCTCAAGGAGTCAGAACCACTCGATGAAACAATCCGCTGCAGTCTCGATGCAAGCGATATAGATGTCCAAGCAGGGGCCCAAGAAGGTATATGCCACTTGTTTCCAATGAATATGATTATGAACGGCTGCTTCCTTCACACGCGGGAAGTTGCAGAGGTTTCAGCTGTACGTTGGATCCAAAATACACGGGATCGATGCTTGCAGCAAACGCTGTGTGCACGGACAATCAATGTCCCGTGGCCACAAGAGGAGATCGGCACGACTCGCTGTGAATGTCCGTGTCCCGGTGAAAAATGTCCGCCGGGTTCCATGTGCCCTCCACCTCTACAGATAATTCAGAGGGACATGGACCGTCCATCCACTCCGCATTCAAAAGCCTCCCTGCATCGCCACCCCAAGATGTTGCATCGAGAGGATAGGATTGGGGTTTTCCCGTGTTCTGTCCACTATGAAGGCAGAGACAACTGATCCCCAACGGAGCCAGTACAAATTGTGGCACTTTCTGAAGTCAAACTTGGTATGCCTGCATGTGCCTTTTCGTCCTTCGGAAAGCGTTTAAGGAACAATAGCAGCGAGGTGAAAAAGCTCAGACCAAATATTCAAATAATTTTTTTTTAAACTACAGAAGATGTACAAGAAACATAGATCCTCATGAGCCCCCGCAATTGCGGGGGCTCATGAGGATCTATGCCTCTTGGTGGAAAAATAAAAATACACAGCCATGTTCCAGGCGCCGAGGTGTCCTGGGGCATTCAGTCTTAGATTCCAAAAGCAGTTAAAATCTCTTCAATCAGCCAGGAGCATTGTGCAACCTTTTTCCACAGAGCAAGAGGGATCGAAGAAACGCATGCATGAATGAAAACATAAGCCTCAGGGGCGACCACTGTGCCTCGCGTCGATACAACAGATTACCGTCCCTGGGGCGAGGTCGCTTTATTACGGCGCCAAGGGAAACGGATATGACGCGTTTTAAACAATAGACACGCGCCAGAAATAGAGGGCAAACTTACTCAAGTCAAAATCTGGTCTCAAAGCATACTTTCCATAAACGTATAAGACCTTTCGTATCATAAGCATTGCCTCAAACTTTCTGGTCTGTTTATTCTGAATTGTTAATCCAAATAAAAAGATTGCGCATTCATTGTTAACGTATGTCCAGCCAGCCATGAACAGACATAAACATATAAGACCTTTCGTGTCATAAGCATTGACGTCAAACGTTCTGGTCTGTTTAATCTGAATCGAGAATCCAAATAAAAAGTTTGAGCAACCATTGTTAACTTCTGTCCAGCCATTCGTGATTACACAAGCGTAAAGATGGACGGCTGTCAGTCCCTACAAGTTTTTTTTTAGCAACACCGACACGCACTGAGAATTATCATCAAGTTTCTGCAGTTTTGTCCAAGAACTGTGATGTTCAAATTCAGCATTGGTTTAACCCCCTGACTGCTACTGACGATACTGCTAATACGTCATTACCTAACTACGTAACTACGTCATTACCTAACTACGTAACTACGTCATTACCTAACTACGTAACTACGCGACTTTTCAGCCGAACACTTTCTGGTCTGTTTATTCTGAATTGTTAATCCAATTATTTGGATTAACAATTCAGAATAAACAGACCAGAAAGTTTGAGGCAATGCTTATGATACGAAAGGTCTTATACGTTTATGGAAAGTATGCTTTGAGACCAGATTTTGACTTGAGTAAGTTTGCCCTCTATTTCTGGCGCGTGTCTATTGAGTCAGTAGTACTAATTCAGTGGGTACACTATACTGTTGTTCTAAGCAAATTAGTGGATGAAATTACGTATTCACTTGAATAGGATGAACTCCTAGCTGTTGACTGCACTCGTGACGACAGACACGTGCATGACGGCATCATGCGTTTGCATTAATTCAGTGGCATGTTTGCTTCGCGTGGGATCCAGCAATCCCTGACTAACGATCATGTTTGCTAATTAACAAAAACACACATTACCTTCGCCAGGGGCTGCAACTAGTACAGGAAACTAAGGAGACGGAATGTTAGTTAGCTACCGTGAACTAATCCCTGGTCCATTCTCTCATTCACTTTCTGTACCAGTTGCGGGTGGTGGATCGACCTCAATAGCAGCGGTCGCTCAACAGGATCTCATTCTCTTTTAAACGCCTTATGATGTAAACTTTCTACGAAGGACAAAGTAGAACTTTTCTCCGTAAAATGCCGAGAAAAACTGAACACTGCCCAACTGCAAGAGGCATAGAATCTCATGAGCCCCCCTTGCTAACAATACTTTGTCTCTGTGTCTTTGCATTTGCTTTTCTTCGCCGCTGGGATTGGTCAAGATTTAAGACAACTTACGGTCACTGTTAGAGAATGGATCAAGGATGCAAACTGTGATCTACAAACACCAGACTCAACTAGTCCTGACCCCAACTCTTTCTCGGCTAACGAAGCAGCGCTGTGATACCGCGCCTAAGGGCCAGCATCCAGTCTCGCATGGGAGGGAATCACAGCATTACAATAACTGTGGCTGTAGGCCAGTCATTACAAGCGTTTTTGCTCTCCGGTACTGTCTGGTGGTTCAGCAAAACATGTCCAATTAGAATCAGTCATGGCGTCTGGTGGACAGTCACGTCCACACACTCCGTTTTTTCTTTGTTTACGTATTTCTCTTACAGACTTTGACAACCACCAAGTGGATCGATCGTGATACCTCAAGCGTAATGCTTGATTAACTTGGCGCCGGAAGACGCCAAGTTAATCAAGCATTACCCTTGAACTATGAATCGTTCCATCTTTCAAAATGTGATTTTTTTTTTTAATCTGGAAGATAAGCAATGTCAAAACATCTGCCGCAAAACAAGACAAGCTTTTTTGTGTGGCCGTTGTCTTTTTCTTTCGCTTTTTCTAAAAAACGAAAAACTGTCATAAAAATCTGCAAGGACGAGGTGAACTCGCTGATTGTAAGTATCGCAATGCCAGCTGCCACATAACATCTATAACCACCGATACTAGGGGACAGGCAAACTTCAGACTGCGTCCACGTCGAGTTCGACTTCATATCACATTTCTAGGGTGTTAAAGAAAGTTGAATGTAGAACGTTGGCTGATTTCTTATGCATACCAGGATCTTCTCATGCCCCTCGTCAAACAATCAATATAAACCTTGCAGAAGTCCGTCTGAACCAACCTCATCCCGAGACATCTATTCATTTAGGGCGCTCACAAGGACAAATCCTCACAGTGAGGGAACGAACCCAACACCCTGAGACAAATATGAAAATGACAATCTGCCGATGAAAGAGGCATAGATCCTCGTGAGCCTCGCATTGCGGGGGCTGATGAGGATCTATGCCTCTTGCTCTTTGTTTCATAATTATTCGTCAGACAGAGTAGGCTAAAGGGTATTCGGCCTTTAGTGGGAAATGAAGGTAGGTTGAGAAGAGCGCATAGCGTGTGGCAAGAGAAAAGGATGAGCGCTATACTGGCGCGATGTTATGTATGAAATGGAAGACTTGGAGAAATCATTTCCTGGAGTGCTATTATATGTAACCCATATCATACTGAGGCTAAAAGCTTCACATTTGTACGGCACTGCCATAATTATGCAAGCTACATTATAGTACTTACAGATAAGTATGTAGACCAATGGCTTTAGTTCAAGGGTGGTGCCAGAATAGCATGGCGCCTAGAGGCGCCAAGCTATTCTGGCACTACCCTTGAACTATTTTAGTCAAACTTATTTCACACGCTGGTGTATTCCGAATGATAAGGGTTAATGCGATTTTCTCCCCTCCTCTCTCTCTCTCTCTCTCTCTCTCTCTCTCTCTCTCTCTCTCTCTCTCTCTCTCTCTCTCTCTCTCTCTCTGTCTCTCAAGGACAAATAGTAAGACCTAAATCTATATCCTTGAGTAATAAAAGTTTTATCATGGTCATCTCTCTCTATGTCATTCCATGTGTGTGTGTGTGTTTGTGTGCGTGCATGTGTGCGTGCATGCGTGCGTGCGTGCGTGTGTGCGTGTGTGTGTGTGTGTGTGTGTGTGTGTGTGTGTGTGTGTGTGTGTGTGTGTGTGTGTGTGTGCTCTCTGTCACAGAGTAAACGAACACGAAGGAAAGTTTTACGTCACTACAGGGGTTAGCAAGAAATACGGTTTCAATCACTTTGGCATATGTGACATAACCCTCCAGACATGACCAAGGAAAACAATGTGTGTTTTTTTTTTTTCAAGAACAGCTGTTTGGACACTGCGACATATTACACAATTCTCACATAAGGTCACAAACAAAGGCTGACGGGTTTACATGTTGAAATGTACAGCTTTAAAAAAAAAATCGTAACTAGGTAATAGTTCAGAATAAAAAACCAACAACTGGGTAATTGCAGTTTGTCATGGCTTGTGATAGCAGAGCTCGAATTCACAAAAGGCGTTTGGAGTTTAAGAGAAATAGTTTTGTTGTTTTTTTTTAGAAAATTTAGAAATGTTTGCCTCTGATAAAATATGGTCATCTTGTTTTTTTGCGCTGCAAATACAATACTTCCACAACGACTTAACCCCATCACCGCCAAGAAAAAGTGAACATGATTTAACTCCAAGAGGCATAGATCCTCATGGGCCCCCGCAATTGCAGGGGCCCATGAGGATCTATGCCTTTTGCTGACACCACTTTGAATCCATGTTCCATGGAAGTCTGAGGATCTTCAACGTTGAATCAACAACGATTTAATTAACTCTTTCTACACCAACACCGAAATCCCCAAATGTTGCCGTTGTCCTCTGAAGACTGCAGTGCAGTGCAGGACACAGATCGACCATGATAGTTCAAGGGTGATGCCAGAATAGCTTGGCGCCCATAGGCGCCAAGCTATTCTGGGATCACCCTTGAACTATCATGGTCGACCCCTTATCTTGCTGTGGCGTGTCTGGGGTAGAAAGGGTTAACAAACACAATCTGCGTCCATTGACAGTCAAGGGGTTAAAAACACAAAAAGCTTATCTTTCCGAACCCCCCCCCCCCCACCCTGGGGGACTTGGGTGGGGTTAACTACATTTTTAGTTCCCAGGGTCACCCTGGTCAGCCCCACAGGGTGGGTTTTCCCCTCCATTCTGGGGCATGTGTTTCTGTCTACCCTTGGTCCATTCACCTGTATTTTCCTTTTGTAAACTCTCCCTACTGTCTGCGCTGCCTGTAGCTCTTGATATTGGATGTATGTTGCTAAATGGTCTTAGGTTTATTTAGCGTCAGTATTAGACCGGCTGGCGACATACATTCAATATTCTGTTTAGTTTGTTTTGTTTTGTTTTTCACAAGCAGTGCAGGCACGTCCTGAGAAAGTCTTGTTGCTGTCGGGACGTTAAGCAATTTACAACCAATCTTTCCGAAAAATTGAGAAATGATTGCACAACGCTTCACTTTAAAAATGCCCGCTCATAGTGTCATTACGCTGTCAATACAATACTTTCACTGAGCCCAGACCCATTCAGAACACCATGATTCCATCGACCAGCCGGGCGTGCGGGCGGTCAATCACGTGGAAAAGACGGGCTAATGCGGGCAATGAAACGCCAAAATCATCCCTTTTGGTCCCAGGGACATCAAAAGCACTTAGGGCTTGCAATCGAGACGCGAAACACAGATACGCATGGCACAGAGTCACGAATCGTGCACGTAAGGCTTTGTCTTCGGTTACGTAGCACACTGGAAACATCGCGGTGGAGAAGCAGATGGGATTAATCTTTGAACACAAAAGGCAATGAAATCTCTGCGAGAGGCATAGATCCTCATGAGCCCCCGCAGGTGCGGGGGCTCATGAGGATCTGTGCCTCTTGCTGACGGCCATAACGCCTACTCAACCCTTTCCCTGCCACTGGACGAATATTGAGTTCTGAAATTGTTGTTAACGCAATGCCAAAGAAATTACTTCGTTCTAGGAACGTGTATACAACGTGGTGTCAGCAAGAGGCATAGATCCTCATCAGCCCCCGCGACTGCGTGGACTCATGAGGATCTATGCCTCTTGCTGAGACCACTTTGGGTCCACTCTCTTTGGACATTTGTGGCTTTTGGTCGTTCAGTCAACACGTATTTCAGAAACGAAAATGTACGTCCCTACGACAGGGAAGGGGTTCAGAACAACAACGAGAGTGTGTTGAAGATGTTGTACAGGTTGACTAACCTCATCCCTGGCGGCTGCCGCCTTGTGCAGAGCTGCCCTCAGCTTGTCGGCGAGCTGGGTGTTGATGGAGATCAGCTCGTCCAGGTTGATGAACACCGTCTCCAGCTGGTCCTGACTCAACAGGCCTGTCGTCTGCATCGGAACGAAGAACTCCTGCAACACGGATCAATGAGCAGGTTAAAGTTGTTTGAATGCTGTGACGTATAGGGGTTAGGAGATCTATTGTGTTTTTTACAAAGACACATCCCCAGCAGCAAAATGTTTTCGGGCCACAGACGGCCGAGGACCTTTGCTTACTTGGATAGGCCTACAATGTCCATGTTCCATCTGTAGTCTACTTGGATAGGTCTACAATGTCCATTTCCATCTGTAGTCTACTTAGATAGGTCTACAATGTCCATTTTTCCATCTGTAGTCTACTTGGATAGGTCTACAATGTCCATTTCCATCTGTAGTCTACTTGGATAGGTCTACAATGTCCATTTCCATCTGTAGTCTACTTGGATAGGTCTACAATGTCCATTTTCCATCTGTAGTCTACTTGGATAGGTCTACAATGTCCATTTCCATCTGTAGTCTACTTAGATAGGTCTACAATGTCCATTTCCATCTGTAGTCTACTTGGATAGGTCTACAATGTCCATTTTCCATCTGTAGTCTACTTGGATAGGTCTACAATGTCCATTTCCATCTGTAGTCTACTTGGATAGGTCTACAATGTCCATTTCCATCTGTAGTCTACTTGGATAGGTCTACAATGTCCATTTTCCATCTGTAGTCTACTTGGATAGGTCTACAATGTCCATTTCCATCTGTAGTCTACTTGGATAGGTCTACAATGTCCATGTTCCATCTGTAGTCTACTTGGATAGGTCTACAATGTCCATTTCCATCTGTAGTCTACTTGGATAGGTCTACAATGTCCATTTTCCATCTGTAGTCTACTTGGATAGGTCTACAATGTCCATTTCCATCTGTAGTCTACTTGGATAGGTCTACAATGTCCATTTCCATCTGTAGTCTACTTGGATAGGTCTACAATGTCCATTTCCATCTGTAGTCTACTTGGATAGGTCTACAATGTCCATTTTCCATCTGTAGTCTACTTGGATAGGTCTACAATGTCCATTTTCCATCTGTAGTCTACTTGGATAGGTCTACAATGTCCATTTTCCATCTGTAGTCTACTTGGATAGGTCTACAATGTCCATTTCCATCTGTAGTCTACTTGGATAGGTCTACAATGTCCATTTCCATCTGTAGTCTACTTGGATAGGTCTACAATGTCCATTTTCCATCTGTAGTCTACTTGGATAGGTCTACAATGTCCATTTTCCATCTGTAGTCTACTTGGATAGGTCTACAATGTCCATTTCCATCTGTAGTCTACTTGGATAGGTCTACAATGTCCATTTCCATCTGTAGTCTACTTGGATAGGTCTACAATGTCCATTTCCATCTGTAGTCTACTTGGATAGGTCTACAATGTCCATTTTCCATCTGTAGTCTACTTGGATAGGTCTACAATGTCCATTTCCATCTGTAGTCTACTTGGATAGGTCTACAATGTCCATTTCCATCTGTAGTCTACTTGGATAGGTCTACAATGTCCATTTCCATCTGTAGTCTACTTGGATAGGTCTACAATGTCCATTTCCATCTGTAGTCTACTTGGATAGGTCTACAATGTCCATTTTCCATCTGTAGTCTACTTGGATAGGTCTACAATGTCCATTTTCCATCTGTAGTCTACTTGGATAGGTCTACAATGTCCATTTTCCATCTGTAGTCTACTTGGATAGGTCTACAATGTCCATTTCCATCTGTAGTCTACTTGGATAGGTCTACAATGTCCATTTCCATCTGTAGTCTACTTGGATAGGTCTACAATGTCCATTTCCATCTGTAGTCTACTTGGATAGGTCTACAATGTCCATTTCCATCTGTAGTCTACTTGGATAGGTCTACAATGTCCATTTTCCATCTGTATTCTACTTGGATAGGTCTACAATGTCCATTTTCCATCTGTAGTCTACTTGGATAGGTCTACAATGTCCATTTTCCATCTGTAGTCTACTTGGATAGGTCTACAATGTCCATTTCCATCTGTAGTCTACTTGGATAGGTCTACAATGTCCATTTCCATCTGTAGTCTACTTGGATAGGTCTACAATGTCCATTTCCATCTGTAGTCTACTTGGATAGGTCTACAATGTCCATTTCCATCTGTAGTCTACTTGGATAGGTCTACAATGTCCATTTCCATCTGTAGTCTACTTGGATAGGTCTACAATGTCCATTTCCATCTGTAGTCTACTTGGATAGGTCTACAATGTCCATTTCCATCTGTAGTCTACTTGGATAGGTCTACAATGTCCATTTCCATCTGTAGTCTACTTGGATAGGTCTACAATGTCCATTTCCATCTGTAGTCTACTTGGATAGGTCTACAATGTCCATTTCCATCTGTAGTCTACTTGGATAGGTCTACAATGTCCATTTTCCATCTGTAGTCTACTTGGATAGGTCTACAATGTCCATTTCCATCTGTAGTCTACTTGGATAGGTCTACAATGTCCATTTCCATCTGTAGTCTACTTGGATAGGTCTACAATGTCCATTTCCATCT
>BTPG01000008.1:4799139-4808485 GCA_036245525.1 Semisulcospira habei | reverse complement strand
AATAATACACCACTTGTCATTCTTTCACATCGTGAATAACAGGATGTCCTAGAAAATATGGTATAGTCTTTTACAAAGTACGCTCTATTCAGCAGAATAGCGGCAAACAAAAACACATTTTTCTCGACTGTTAGTTTATTCATTAGCTAACGGTTTATGTCAGAAGCGATAGCCCATTTGCATTCATCTTTCACAAAATGAAAACAGGATGTCCTAGAAAATGTCGTAGGTTGTCTCAGTGTAAAGTGTTCCTTCCTGGTTTGCTTGTTAATGAACAGGACACGTTCAAACAAAACATTATTACTGAAAACATGTTGGCTTGTTTATGAATGGCTTGCGTAGCGAAACAGTCACAACCGAAAACCAAAACTCACCATTTAGTATAAATCGACAGTGCTCAGTCAAACATAATAGATTTCATCTCTGTGTCCCTCAATATCATAAGAAGAGAAGAAATACCCAACGGAGAAAGAAACACGCTTAGAAAAGACGGGTACAACACAATTTATTAATATTTCGGGTAAATACCCTTTGTCAAAATAGACAAACAAACAAACAGAGAGATTAGCCGCTACTTATCTTCATTGGCAGAAGGAATGTGGCAACTGAAGGAGGTGACGTCACCTCCTTCAGTTGCCACATTCCTTCTGCCAATGAAGATAAGTAGCGGCTAATCTCTCTGTTTGTTTGTTTGTCTATTTTGACAAAGGGTATTTACCCGAAATATTAATAATTGTGTTGTACCCGTCTTTTCTAAGCGTGTTTCTTTCTCCGTTGGGTACTTCTTTGCATATTACACGCTTGGCAGTCACCTTTTTGGTCTGGATTCCTCAATATCATGTATCTTTGTACGATGATTCAATAGCTTTAATAACAGCATCCTGAAGGCTGCGTCATTGTTGTTAATGATGCAAATTTCAAATCCGTGTCTCCCGCAAGTTTTACGAAAAATATTAATTAGCAATAATTAGCGGACTCCCGCTCAACTCATTTCCGGTTATTCTACCTCCCACCTCTTCCACTGCGTCATGAACAGTCTACACCTCTTGCTGATAGCCACCAGAGCCATCTACTTAATCTGTTCTCCTCGGACTACACGTGGACATTTAAGACTGTGACCTTGTTTTGACGCCACCCACCTCTAAAAGATGTAGCTATGTTTTGATATCCCCCACCTCGGAAGGCTGTGACTATTCTGGACACCGACCATCTGTAACTGAAGGCTGTGACTACGTGTCGAGGCCACCCACCTCTTTCAAGATGCGGAGGTCCCGCCCATAGTTGATTTCCGTTTCGATAATTTCGTAGATCGTTTCTTTTCTCTCCTGCTGTCTCAGCAGGCACTTGTCACACAGGCTGGGCGTGTCTGCCTCTGTGAGGTCCAGGTCCCCAGGGTTGCAGTGAAAACACGACATCACCTGCAAAGGAGTTAACAAATTAATACCTAAGATAGAATTCACACATTTGAGAGTTGTTCTCTGAAGCTTACGGACTACTGGTTTAATAATAGACAAAAAACAAAACAAAAAGACCAGAAAAGATAAAAAAAATAAAAAGACAGTTCAAGGGTGGCGCCAGAAGAGCTTGGCGCCTATAGGCGCCAAGCTGTTCTGGCACCACCCTTGAACTATCACTCTTCGAAAACGACGCTTCAAATATTTCATTTTTAGCGGATAGTGGCATGAATGTAAATTACTAAACTGTTGTTTATCACAGGATGTACGTAACACAGCTCATTCGGATGCCGGTGTCCGTGGGTACAAACTTATAAAGGACCATTAACACTTACAGATTTCAAAGCGGAGGGCGGAAATGTAATGGTGTAACGTTTTGTTTATCGCAGATTTTGCCGGAAGGACTCTCCTCTAATTCATCGCTGGATCCTGGGAAGGTGGAGGTGTATAATTATTATTATCACAGTTTTTGATTGACCTGCATGCATCCCAATGTCCATGGGTACAAAGCTATAAAGCAATTTTAACACTTCCAGATTTCAAAGCAGGAGGGCGGAGGGGAGAGATGGGGCCCTGAGGGGGGGGGGGGGGGCTCAGGAAGAGGGGAGGGGAGGCATTCAGGGAGGAAGTGAAGTCTAATTATCACAAGTTTTGAGTAACACATCCAGGTTAAACCAGTCAGTGCCAGCTGAGGCGGACTGCGTTTCTGCCATCTTAGTTAACCCATTACATCCTGGGGCTGATTTTGTAAAATTTGCTAATTGTCCCATGAAGGCTACATGAGATAGATCAACTGCTTTAGTTCAAGGGCGGTGCCAGAATAGCTTGGTTCCTGAGTCATCAAGATGTTCTGTCACTACCCTTGAACTATCAGTCAATTTTATTTCAAGCAATGGGTGTATCAGGATGAAAAGGGTTAAGTCAAGACCAAAAGGCACACGATGTCACAGGAACGTGGATTACGATGTCACAGGAACGTGGATTCAACGTGGTGTCAGCAAGAGGCATAGATCCTCATGAGCCCCCGCGACACCTGGGGCTCATGAGGATCTATACTTCTTGCAGTTGTGTGGTGCTCAGTTTTTCTGGGCACTGAAAGGGTTAAACGCTATGAGGTGCGGGTGGGGTCACGGTTTTCAAAGCACTTGTAGATTTCTCTGCTGGAGCGCGCGGGCGTGTAAGAAGTGTGCAATCTACAGGTAGCAGTTTGACCAAGCGAAGGCGACGTATGTTTAGTGTTTCAACATGAAAACAAATTCGAACAATCACTGAACAGTAATTTAATTACCATAGATATCAATACACCGTCGCGAGGCAAGGGCAAACATTAGACTGATTGAGAGCAGTGCCGACACGACCACACACAAAAAATGAGTATCACAATAGCATGAATTAAATAATATTACCGATAACACAAAGAATAATAATGACAATGATAATAATTATACTAATGACAATAACAATGACAATGACGATGATGATGATAACAACAACAATACAATAACAAGAATGATGAAACAACAATTCTTTATCAATGCTTTTCTGGAAAACGTTAAAAGTAAGGTTAGATGGCTCACCGCAAAGCACCTGTGATTTTATTTTTATTTTTTTTTTTGGACACGACACAAGAACCTAACTTTTTCCTACAAAAAAAAAATCCAGTGACATACAAATAAATGTTCTCACCATATGTTCCGGCTGAATCATTTTTCCCATGGTAATAATCCGGAGAGCGATCTCACCACTCGGCAACACAAGTACAAGATCCAGCGCTCGTGCGTACACCTGACTCAAGTCTCTATCCAACTCACAAGAAGCACTGGCGAGAAAACGATGCGGTCTGATCAGCGCGCGGCACTAGACTGGAGTCTCCGCACTACCGCTCAGTCTCTATTATCAGCGCCAGTGTTTTGGTGCCAAACTCAGTGTGTCGCGCAACCCGCACTCTCTCTGGCAATCACTCTCTTCTGTCCAGTGGAGAGGCATAGATGTAAATATGGAGTGATGGAGTGATCTTCGTGAGTGCGGGTCTATGATGTTGGACCTTACGGCCGGAGGCCGTAAGGTCCAACATCATAGACCCGCACACATCTCACGATGATATGCCTGAGCCAGAATAGTTGGTCGAAGCGCATGTAAATAGTCAATGACCGTTACCCGCAAATGGCAAGGATTTTAAGGAGTCCCTGAGATCTCACAGGCGCATGAGCATTTATATTTTTTGCAGAAGGCTGCAGATTGGTTGAGGAGTCATTCGCCATAACTTAACTCCGATGACCATCGGAAGAACCAGCCATCTATGTGGCGCTGAACCTCACAAACAGAAACCATACCTTAAAACCTTATTAGGGACTAACTCCTCGCGACCCCTGGCGGCTGCAGGAGCTCATCAGGATCTGTGCCTGAGGTAGATGCTAAGGGCTGGCTGGGTCAGTGGTGGGGCAGTCGTCAGAAAGCGCGCGGTTTTGCCAAGCAACGAGAATCACAGACGGAGGGGAGGGGCCAAAGGAGGGAGAGGGAGCGATCCACCCAGCACTGCACACGCTCTCTCTCTCTCTCTCTCTCTCTCTCTCTCTCTCTCTCTCTCTCTCTCTCTCAGATTTTTTTTCTCTCTCTCTCTCTTTCTTCCCCATCCCCCACCCCCCTCTTGAAAAGTAAAATTTGAATTTTTTATTTAATCTCTCTCTGTCTCTCTTCCTCCCGCCGTGAGGCCTCGGATGCCTGATCGACGTTAAACTCTGCTAATTGATTAAATGGTTAATTAGTTAGATTCTCTCTCTCTCTCTCTCTCTCTCTCTCTCTCTCTCTCTCTCTCTCTCTCTCTCTCTCTCTCTCTCTCTCTCTCTCTCTCTCTCTCTCTCCTGAAAACTTCTTTTTTTGCGGCACGCGGTGCTAAGTGCACGATGATGGCGCCATTAGGCGCTTGAAGCAAACAGATTCACAGTTTTGGGGCTAATATTTAGATCGACGTATTGGTGATTACCTGCTCAATTAGCTGTCACTCTAGCAACGGCAGGTATGCACGCTTGTTATTACTGACGTCATTTCAATCCTTAGAAGAATATTTCAGACCCCAGTTTCTTGATGCTGGCAGGCATTTTGTGTTCGTTTCTCGATGATTACATGGAAATTAGGGATGGAATGTACGAATTTTGTGATTTACGTCATGTAAAAAAAAATTAAAAACTGCACGGGGCAATTAGGATTTTTACGATTTCGCACAATTTGTCTTCATTGTTTACTTTTTTCAGATTCATTCTGTCTAATATACCTGTGCAAATCAGCGACAGCAGGTATGTAAATACTTTATGACGCCAGCAGCTTCTGTATAATGAGAGGACCCAGTTAGCAAAAGACCACGGGCTATCGTCAGCCTTAATTGGCCCGGCCAAACAGGCCGACGACGGTTCGAGGGTAACATGCTTACTGGTTTTACCCGCTGGCAGCAATTTTCCTTCATTTGCTTCATTACCTCGAAATAATCACAGTTGTGGCATCTTTCAGAAACATCCGGCATGAAATATACGTTTGCGTCAATCGCAAACCATACACTCACGAGCAAAAGTAATGCGACATTTTGGAATCATCGGAATCATCATCACACACTAAAGTGTCCTCTACATCACACACTAAAGTGTCCTCTACATCACACACTAAAGTGTCCACACACTAAAGTGCCCTCTACATCACACATTAAAGTGTCCTCTACGTCACACACTAAAGTGTCCTCTACATCACACACTAAAGTGTCCTCTACATCGCACACTAAATAGTCCTCTACATCGCACACTAAAGTGTCCTCTTCATCACACACAAAAGTGTCCTCTACATCACACACTAAAGTGTCCTCTACATCACACACTAAAATGCCCTCTACATCACACACTAAAGTGTCCTCTACATCACACACTAAAGTGTCCTCTACATCACACACTAAAGTGTCCTCTACATCGCACACTAAAGTGTCCTCTACATCACACACTAAAGTGTCCTCTACATCACACACTAAAGTGTCCTCTACATCACACACTAAAGTGCCCTCTACATCACATACTAAAGTGTCCTCTACATCACACACTAAAGTGTCCTCTACATCACACACTAAAGTGTCCTCTACATCACACACTAAAGTGTCCTCTACATCACACACTAAAGTGTCCTCTACATCACACACTAAAGTGCCCTCTACATCACACACTAAAGTGCCCTCTACATCACACACTAAAGTGTCCTCTACATCACACACTAAAGTGTCCTCTACATCACACACTAAAGTGCCCTCTACATCACACACTAAAGTGTCCTCTACATCACACACTAAAGTTTCCTCTACATCACACATTAAAGTGCCCTCTACATCGCACACTAAAGTGTCTTCTACATCGCACACTAAAGTGTCCTCTACATCGCACACTAAAGTGTCCTCTATATCGCACACTAAATAGTCCTCTACATCGCACACTAAAGTGTCCTCTACATCACACACTAAAGTGTCCTCTACATCGCACACTAAAGTGTCCTCTACATCACACACTAAAGTGTCCTCTACGTCACACACTAAAGTGTCCTCTACATCACACACTAAAGTGTCCTCTACATCACACACTAAAGTGTTTCCGATGATTCCAAAATGTCGCTTTTTTTTTTTTTTTTTGCTCGTCAGTATACAATCTTGCACCTCAATATTGACTGCGCAGTCAGCAGAGCCTGTTTCGAACAACAATACTTTTGCCAGATAAAATATAGTCTTAAAAACAGGTGCTCTCTCAGGAAAAGTCTTGAATGGCGAAAGTGTCACCTGTCCTTAAAGACCATCATTTATGACCACCATGATGGTCTTTCGTGACAGGTGACCCCTTATAAACGTTGTCACTCAAACCAGGTTCTACTCGTTTACCTTCTCTTTTTTCTTGACTCGCGAAGATGTCCCTTGTCATTAATTAGTTAAAGACCATCATTTGGGTGGCTACAGCCACAGTCACAGCTACAGCCACAGCAACAGCCAGTCACAGCTACAGCCACAGCAACAGCCAGTCACAGCTACAGCCACAGTCACAGCTACAGCCACAGCTACTGCCACAGTCACAGCTACTGCCACAGCTACAGCCAGTCACAGCTACAGCCACAGTCACAGCTACAGCCACAGTCACAGCTACAGCCATAGTCACAGCTACAGCCATAGTCACAGCTACTGCCACAGTCACAGCTACAGCCAGTCACAGCTACAGCCACAGTCACAGCTACAGCCACAGTCACAGCTACAGCCATAATCACAGCTACAGCCACAGTCACAGCTACAGCCATAGTCACAGCTACTGCCACAGTCACAGTTATAAACCAGTCACAGCTACAGCCACAGTCACAGCTACTGCCATAGTCACAGCTACAGCCACAGTCACAGCTACAGCCACAGTCAAGGCTACAGCCATAGTCACAGCTACAGACATAGTCATAGCTACAGCTACAGTCACAGCTACAGCCATAGTCACAGCTACAGCCACAGTCACAACTACAGTCACAGTCACAGCTACAGCCATAGTCACAGCTACTGCCACAGCACAGCTACAGCCAGTCACAGCTACAGCCACAGTCACAGCTACAGCTACAGGCACAGCTACAGCCACAGTCACAGCTACAGCTACAGACACAGCTACAGCCACAGTCACAGCTACAGCCATAGTCACAGCTACTGCCAGTCACAGCTACAGTCACAGTCACAGCTACAGCCACGGTCACAGCCACAGTCACAGCTACAGCCACAGTCACAGCTACAGCCACAATCACAGCTACAGCTACAGTCACAGCTACAGCCACATTCACAGCTACAGCCACAGTCATAGCTACAGCCACAGTCACAGCTACAGCCATAGTCACAGCTACTGCCAGTCACAGCTACAGCCACAGCTACACCCACAGCTACAGCCACAGTCACAGCTACAGCCACAGTCACAGCTACAGTCACAGTCTTGACTCGCGAAGATGTCCCTTGTCATTAATTAATAATAATAATAAGCGCATTAAATAGGCGCTTTATCGCAATTGAAAATCGGCTCAAAGCGCCGCCGCGAACTGAACCCAACAAGCACGCTCACGTGATAGATATAGACCATCATTTTGGTGGCTACAGCCTCAGTCACAGCTACAGGCACAGTCACAGCTGCAGCCACAGCTACTGCCAGTCACAGCTACAGCCACAGTCACAGCTACTGCCACAGTCACAGCTACAGCCACAGCCACAGCTACAGCCACAGTCACAGCTACACTAGCCTCAGTCACAGCCACAGTCACACCTACAGCCACAGTCACAGCTACAGCCACAATCACAGCTACAGCTACAGTCACAGCTACTGCCACAGTCACAGCTACAGCCACAGTCACAGCTACAGGCACAGTCACAGCTACAGCCACAGTCACAGCTACCACAGCTACAGCAACAGTCACAGCTACAGCCACGGTCACAACTACAGCCACGGTCACAGATACAGCCACAGTCACAGCTACTGCCACAGTTAGTCACAGCTACCACAGCTACAGCAACAGTCACAGCTACAGCCACGGTCACAACTACAGCCACGGTCACAGCTACAGCCACAGTCACAGCTACAGCCACAGTCACAGCTACTGCCACAGTCACAGCTACAGCCATAGTCACAGCCACAGTCACAGCTACAGCCACCTGAATGATGGTCTTTGATGACAGGTGATCGCTCCAAACAGGTTCTGCTGTATTACCGTCTACATCTTTCTTCCTTGTTTATTCAGGTTCTATTCCTCCTTTATACCAAACGTCTGCCTGCAGTCCCAGATTTAACCTACAGTCCCAGTGATTTAACCTGCAGTCCCAGTGATTTAACCTGCAGTCCCAGTGATTTAAGGTATGAAAACTGGGTTTTACGTCAGACCTACTTCTGAAAGTAAAGTACAACAACAACAAAAAACTTGCGTCATGAAATCCACTTTCAGGTCAGGAAATGTCTGCCCATCAGCTGTCTGTCCAATGCATCAGTGGGCTGACTTTTCCTCGTCACATGTTTCTCTCCCTTCCGGCTCTCAGCTGTGCGTCTCTGTCCTGTGACTATCGGACCCTTTCACAGCCGGGGGACATCGAATAACGCAAGCATACAAGAGGAATAGATCCTCATGAGCCCCCGCTGACGCGGGGGCTCATGAGGATCTATGCTTCTTGCTTGCGTCATTCATATCTGTGTGCATCGGGATGGTTTGTGAGATAAATCAGTTCTAACCGCTAGCAGCTAGCGGGCGAATACTACAGCAGACACTGAAGAACTTTCGTTTGCACGTCAGTCGTGAGACTGATAACTGTTACTTTCGTGTTCGTAATTGTGGGCTACTTTTGCCGAAGATTATACCACCATGCTCTCTCTCTCTCTCTCTCTCTCTCTCTCTCTCTCTCTCTCTCTCTCTCTCTCTCTCTCTCTCTCTCTCTCTCTCTCTCTCTCTCTCTCTCTCTCTCTCTCTCTGAAATCAATGACCTGCCTCTAAGTCTCACATACGAAGCAACACAGTGTGATATGTTCGCCGATGATACCTCAATCCACACAGCTAACAAAGACATACGTGAATTTGAAAACGGCCTTCAAAAAAGTCTCGACGATATATCAGCATGGTGTAAAGTCAACTAAATGATTCTGCATCCTACTAAAACAAAATCTATGATTATTGCTAGACGCCAAAAGCACCAGTTAAAACCTTTAAAGCTTAATCTATCACTCGGCGACGACATCATAGAACAGGTAGCCGAACATCGTCTATTGGGGGTCACAATTGATAATCAGCTGAGGTGGCAGATGCACATTGACAATGTCTGTAAAACGGTCTCGAGAAATGTCTTTATGTTATCGAAATTAAAGTATTACACAGATAGTGAAACC
>BTPG01000008.1:4754139-4791639 GCA_036245525.1 Semisulcospira habei | reverse complement strand
TTATCAAGGCGACACGCCAGTCCCACCGAGGCACCGCAGCTGCGTAACAGTTGCTTCGCGCAGCTCCGCTCGTTCGTTTCGAATGTGGCCATGAAGGGAGAGAATACGATGCAAATGACGTGTGTAAGAGTTGTCGCCGTTACTGTGGTCTGGAAACCTGACGCCAAGTCAGTCACTGGGTGCATATGGTAAGGAATTGGGTAGAAGAAACAAAAATTGTGTTTATTTTCAGGACTAATTACCTTCCATTGCGGCGTGAAAAAGTTAAGTTTTTGTGAGTGCGTTCAACTTATCATATAACAAATCAGAAAGGTCGGTTGCATGTCGAGTGAGCTTAGTCCTGACTCATGCAACTAGCCCAAGGTGCTTTGTGGTGACCAGTCTAATTTACTTTTATGCAATCCAGACATTCGATGTTACGAAGTTGTCTGTCACAATTACAGATAATTCTACGTGTTGTCTAAGTCGAGTGGTAATAATGATATTGTCCTTAATTGTTGGTGCGTATGTATTTCACTGGTATTATTATTATTATTATTATTATTATTATTATTATTTTTTATTTTTTATTTTCATTTTGATTATGACCGATTGTATTTGAAATTTGATTACGTGGTCTGAAACTGATACCCGACTGATGGGAGAGGAAGCGCCTGAGTATCCGGAGAAGAACCCGACGATCCGCCCGAATTAACGGTGACACTAGAGGAGAAAAATCCGACGCTGGAACTCTGGTCCGTTGCATGATTGAGCTTATTCCAGCGCCGGCCACTAAGCAAAGTGCTCCGCTAGAGCGCCACATCACTAATCCCGCGATAGCGCCACATCGCTAACCCCGCGATAGCGGAGCACCTTGCTTAGTGTCTGGCGCAGGACTTAGCTCACCCATGCAAGTAGCCCCAGGTGTCGAACCTCGCACCTCTAGCATTAGTGGCAGGTGCAAAATTCCGTGTGGACTGAAAGAGATTAAAGAATGATATAAAGTAATGTACATGATAGTTAAGTCCGATCCCTCTGTGTCCTTTGGCCCCACTGGCCCCTCGACAATAAATGTTGTTCTTGTTCTTAGTGGCAGGCGCTTTTTCACTGCACCGGCGAAGCGGCGTCACAATAGCAGTGCCTGACGCCAATCAGAGCATCATATTACCGTGCGCAGGAACGGCTCAGTAGGATCTGTGCTCTTGCTGATGGAAGGAATTTCTTCGTGTCGTGTCCCGATCCGGAAAGCAACACAAACTCGGGCTGACGTCGGCCGCGGGTCAGCTGCGGTCGATGTCAGCCCGTGCACCTTGTGTCTACTGCAAAGCCTGGCCGCAAATAGCCCGCTCTGTTGTCTGGGGCAGCACGCGTGGTGTGACGTCGCGTTTCCAGTCGCTGCCTTCACTGTGGGAACGTTTGGCGGAGAGGCGTCATCCCAGCATGGAAACCGGCATCCCGTCAGCAAGAGCAAGAGATCCTCAAGGGCACATACAGCAGTAAGGGCTCATCACGACCCGCGCGTCCAGGTAAGGGAGCTGTAGCCTCACTCACATGGAACTGAATCAGTGTTTCTTAAACGGGGCAAATTATCAGGCTTTCGGACTTCGGGGCGGTATTGGAACGTCCCAGAAATATAGGAATCGATCTAGCAGGCGGTTTCGGATCAATTCTACAGCCAGTCACCGCGCAAGTGACAAAGGCGAGGATTCTCAAGAGCCCCACCGCCTTCTGCTGACCACGCTTTATGCTTGTATGTACTGAACTGTGATTTCAGACCTTAATGCGATCGAGCTGTTCGGTCCAAAATCAGATCGCAAACCGGCCAACAAAAACGTGGGTTTTTTTCGCTCCAAGTGGGACATCGCGCGTTTGACGTCTTGACTGCCGAGAAAAACTGAGCACCACTCAACTGCAAGAGGTATAGACCCTCATGAGCCCCCGCAGTTGCGGGGGCTCATGAGGATCTATACCTCTTGCTAAAACCACTTTGTATCCAGAAGGTATCCAAGCGGATTGCGGTCACTAAGGACGAAGAAAATCCCAAGAAAAAAACAGAAACGCGCTCACACACACAAGAGAAGACGTGAGAAAAAGACTTGAAAAGGATTGGATTAGGGGAGGGGGTGGAGGTGGGGGTGGGGAGGGGGTGGAGGAAGGGGGTGGGGACAAGGGGTGAGAAGGGTTGGGGCTACGCACGTGCCGTCGTCAAGGTCTGCGGCATCTGACGTTCCAGCACAACCCCATCCCACAAGCATCACTAGCCCACACACACACACACCGGCACACACACACACACACACACACACACACACACACACACACACACACACACACACACACACACACACACACACACACGCACACACACGCACGCACCCACCCGTCCATCTCTGCCACTAAACGGACCATTGATTATCTCTGACCGTTCGGCGTCCCCGCTCTCACTGCGGTTACGAAATATTTATTTGTATTCCGACGCCGCCACGTGCCCTTTCATATCCTATTTAACCCTTTTAGCCCCTCGGCGGCAGTTCCCGAAGTTGGACGTGTCACCTAAAGATTACGTACCATTTCCCGAAGTTGGACGTGTCACCTAAAGATTACGTACCATTTCCCGAAGTTGGACGTGTCACCTAAAGATTACGTACCATTTCCCGAAGTTGGACGTGTCACCTAAAGATTACGTACCCTTTCCCGAAGTTGGACGTGTCACCTAAAGATTACGTACCATTTCCCGAAGTTGGACGTGTAACCTAAAGATTACGTACCATTTCCCGAAGTTGGACGTGTCACCTAAAGATTACGTACCATTTCCCGAAGTTGGACGTGTCACCTAAAGATTACGTACCAGTTCCCGAAGTTGGACGTGTCACCTAAAGATTACGTACCATTTCCCGAAGTTGGACGTGTCACCTAAAGATTACGTACCATTTCCCGAAGTTGGACGTGTCACCTAAAGATTACGTACCAGTTCCCGAAGTTGGACGTGTCACCTAAAGATTACGTACCATTTCCCGAAGTTGGACATGTCACCTAAAGACTATGTACCAGTTACAGGAGACGGATCGGTCGTGGTGATTCAAGGGTAGTGCCAGATTAGCTTGGCGCCTTAATCTGGCACTACCCTTGAATTACCACGGCCGATCCACCTCCTGCTGCGCTGTAGTGCGTCGGGGTTGAATAGGGCAATCCGTGTTCGCATGCAGACTCTGGCAGTCAACAGGGCCGACACCTGCTTGTGCAAAGCGGTTCACCTTTCAATCGTAATACCATGGGTGCTCTGTGATTTTCGACTTACGGGCCGAGTCTGGTAGGTTCAAAATCAAAGGACAGAGCGTGATACATATCACACTATTGTGTTTGTGCGATCCGTTGATTGACTGATCGACTGACGAGCCAGCCAGCCGAACCCACTGACTGATTAACTGACTGGCTGATTTGATTAACGGACTGGCTGATTGAATCCGTGACAAATTATTCACATTATGAAGTTAATGTTATTTTCAAATACAAGTGGCACAAACACAACAGACAGAAATACAACACGAACCACACACACACACACACACACACACACACACACACACACACACACACACACACACACACACACACACCAAAAAAACAACAAAAAAAACATTGATTTTTGATCGTGCAGAACTGACTGACTTCAAGCTCCCAATGAACCCGTTACGTTTCCAGGAGTACTCACACCCAAGACAGACTCACTCGGGGAGTACGCCACAAGCACACTTCTATTTTACCCATCCATCCCTGACGCACTACAGCAGGAGACGGATCGACCATGATAATTCAAGGGTAGTGCCAGATTAGCTTGGCGCCTGTCGGCGCCAAGGTAATCTGGCACTGCCCTTGAATTATCATGGTCGATCCATCGTCAGCAACTAGTGCATAGTCATTAGATGACGCCTCCAAACTTTGGGAAATACGGCCGTCGGGCTGAATGAGTTAAAAGAGACGCTCAGCATCTCATTTGAATAAAAGTGTACTTGTGTTTGTAGTTATTCCCCGCGTGGGTCTATCTGGTGAGTACTCCCGCAAACGGTAGGGAAAGGTCAAACGTCTTTTGCCCACCACGAAGGTGATTTCGAAGACAGGGCACCGGATAGGGTCTGCCGCGGAACGAATTTTGACCCCTTCCGGATTCGAACCCAGCGACATTTCGAACGAGAGCCTTGGCCGCCCAGCTAACGGTGCGGACGGTGCGGTGGAGCCAGTTTAACCAGACACGATAAGTGAGCCGTCACGACCGACCGATCTACAACACATGACTCTTTCTTGACAACAAAGAGGTTAAAAACAAAACCACCTCGTGACTTCGAGGAGCGGCCCACAAGCTTTCGGCACAAGGGCCCACCGCCGGCCGCAGGTTGTCAGCTAACTGTGACCAACAACTGCCCGATAAAATATTTTCTTTTTCTCACAGTTTTTTTTTTTTTAAACAGACCATTTTTGGACTGTGTAGAGGATACGAGAATAGAACGATTATCTAAATGTGGAACGCTTCGGCAATTTTTCAAGTCGTAATGGGCAATCGATTTGATTTAAACAGCGCCAGCGACAGAGAGACATCCATATTGAAGAGGAGAAAAAATCATGAGCAAGTGGCATTGATCCTCATGAGCCCCCCGCAGTTGCGGGGGGGGGGGCTCATGAGGATCTATGCCACTTGCAGAAATTCTCCGAGACCTACGAATGGAGGCGATTTGTGATAGGTGGAAAATTCGAGATAAGCAAAAAAAAAACAGAAAGCAAAGGAAACGAAATACAATCTAACATCAAAAACCCGAAGACAAAAAAAGTATTAAAAAACGTTTGTCTTGACATCATGACATGACATGCTTGAAATAACAAACTACAGACGAGGGGACTAGCAAACTGTCACGGGGCGGATAACAAAAATCGAACGTAGCTGTGTCGTCAGACGCCATGCAACACGCAAATACTGAGCACAGCGACATAGAGAATGTCTATTGTCACGTCTACACACACTTGATATTTATTATTATTATTATTATTATTATTATTATTATTATTATTATTATTATTATTATTATTATTATTATTATTATTATTACAACATGGTATTTATATGGCGCATATCTCATATTTATAATATAACTCAATGCGCAGAATGTAGCCGCGAACTGAACCCAACAAGCACGCTCACGTGAATCACGCGCATTCACTCACACACTGTACGTTAGCATTCACGTGGTGCTAAGGGCAAGCTCAAGCGAGCTGCTGAAGTTGTTTGTGGAAATTCATATCGTTTGCGTTTGAAATTTGATTAAGTTGGCTGAAACTGGTACCAAAGAAAAGGGGGAGGAAAAACCGGAGTACCCAGAGAAAGAACCCCCGACGGTCCGCCCGAATATTTAATTGGTTCAATGCCGATCACGTGATAAGCAACTAACTGGGTTCGTCAGCTACATCCGCCATTTTGTGCAGCAGTGACGGCGTCGCCCAGTTGTAACGATCGCGAATGTGGCTACACCTTTTGGAACATTACCTTTGTTGTCTGTCCTATTGTTACATCCAAAAATTACGCAACCACGCATATCTTCGTCGATTGCAATGTTTGTTGTCATTAGTGTTAGAGGTTTCTTGATGCACGAAATGGCCGACTGCAGACGACGTGCGTACGACGGCTGGCTGTGTGACGTCACTTGCATTCAATCAATAGGCTATATACTATCTGGGATTCGGATTTCGTCTGTCGACGAAAGTATGACAAAGAAAAGAGTGATGACAACAACAACAACAACAATAGTGAGTTTTTGTTTGCAACAAACGACTACCTACAACGAACAAGGGCGAAGTTCTGGAGGACAACCAGCCTTTTTTCCATAAGCATAGACAGCACTTCAAACGTCTCCAAAGAGGTATAGATCCTCATGATCCCCTGAGGGCTGATGAGGATCTACGCTTCTTGGAGACGTTTGGAGTCTGTCCTCCGTGATTTAGTCGTTCGTTGAAAACAAAACCTCGCTAAAAATAACAAAGACGACGACAAACATCACCACTCACACCACCACAACAAAACCGAACCAGTGCAAAAAAAAACATCAATGTAACCACAAAATGTGACCACACAATGTGACCACCACACAATGTGACCACCACACAATGTGACCGCACAATGTGACCACACAATGTGACCACACAATGTAACCACACAATGTAACGTGTTGTGTACTGACCGACTCGCTGGCGTCGTTGATGTTGCCCACGGGACCCGGTGATAGCTCCGGACTGAGTGGCTCCTGTCCCATCACGCCGCTGTCAGAACTGGTAGTGCTTAGCGTGCTCAGGCGCTTTCTGCCGCGAGGGTCCTCCTCAAAGTCACCGCCTTCGTCCTGTCGGGAAATCAGTCAAACATTAACCTTTTCACTGAGGAAAATCACTGAACAACTGCAAGAGGCATAGATCCTCAAGGGCCCCGGCAGTTGCGGGGTCTCATGAGGATCTATGCCTCTTGCTGAAGCCAATTTGAAAGGATTCATGGATGGGCCTCTTTGACGTTAAATTTACGATTTCAGCAACACAGGCTGCGACCACTGGCAGTGAAGGGGTTAAAAAAATAAAACAGTGACTAGCGCCAAGCCGCCCCGCTCACCAGTTCTACTCGCAAGCGAAATCAGTGACTAGCGCCAAGCCGCCCCGCTCACCAGTTCTACTCGCAAGCGAAATCAGTGACTAGCGCCAAGCCGCCCCGCTCACCAGTTCTACTCGCAAGCGAAATCAGTGACTAGCGCCAAGCCGCCCCGCTCACCAGTTCTACTCGCAAGCGAAATCAGTGACTAGCGCCAAGCCGCCCCGCTCACCAGTTCTACTCGCAAGCGAAATCAGTGACTAGCGCCAAGCCGCCCCGCTCACCAGTTCTACTCGCAAGCGAAATCAGTGACTAGCGCCAAGCCGCCCCGCTCACCAGTTCTACTCGCAAGCGAAATCAGTGACTAGCGCCAAGCCGCCCCGCTCACCAGTTCTACTCGCAAGCGAAATCAGTGACTAGCGCCAAGCCGCCCCGCTCACCAGTTCTACTCGCAAGCGAAATCAGTGACTAGCGCCAAGCCGCCCCGCTCACCAGTTCTACTCGCAAGCGAAATCAGTGAGACCACGTGCAGGTTGGAAAAAAGAAAAGATTTCTTGAGCTGCTGACTCTCATGCAGAAGCTATATATACTTACCACCAGGGGCAAGTTGCATGAGCGAGCTTATATTCCGCGCAAGCCACTAACCAAGGTGCTCCGCTATAGACCCTGCGCAAACCACTGTTTATAACCATAACCTAACCCTAACTAACAACCGTAACCCCAACACAACTCTAGCCGAAACCTAACCCTAACACACAACCGTAACCCCAACACAACTCTAACCAAAAACCTAACCCTAACACACAACCGTAACCCCAACACAACTCTAACCGAAACCTAACCCTAACACACAACCGTAACCCCAACACAACTCTAACCGAAACCTAACCCTAACACACAACCGTAACCCCAACACAACCCTAACCGAAACCTAACCCTAACACACAACCGTAACCCCAACACAACCCTAACCGAAACCTAACCCTAACACACAACCGTAACCCCAACACAACTCTAACCGAAACCTAACACTAACACACAACCGTAACCCCAACACAACCCTAACCGAAACCTAACCCTAACACACAACTGTAACCCCAACACAACCCTAACCGAAACCTAACCCTAACACACAACCGTAACCCCAACACAACCCTAACCGAAACCTAACCCTAACACACAACCGTAACCCCAACACAACTCTAACCGAAACCTAACCCTAACACACAACCGTAACCTCAACACAACTCTAACCGAAACCTAACCCTAACACACAACCGTAACCTCAACACAACTCTAACCGAAACCTAACCCTAACACACAACCGTAACCTCAACACGACTCTAACCGAAACCTAACCCTAACACACAACCGTAACCTCAACACAACTCTAACCGAAACCTAACCCTAACACACAACCGTAACCCCAACAAAACTCTAACCGAAACCTAACCCTAACACACAACCGTAACCTCAACACAACTCTAACCGAAACCTAACCCTAACACACAACCGTAACCTCAACACAACTCTAACCGAAACCTAACCCTAACACACAACCGTAACCTCAACACAACTCTAACCGAAACCTAACCCTACCCGCTGCCTTCCTTAACCCTAACCCTGCTTAGTGGCTTGCGCAGGATGTGCGCTAGTTCATGCAACTGATGTCAGGAGTACAGAAATGTCCGTCAGTTCAATGACATGATCATTTTTTTTAATTAGCCCCCCTCCCCGTCCTCCCCCCCTCCCCCCCCCCCCCTCCGCGCTAATTACAGTCATAATTCGAATTCTAGTCTTTACAATCCGGTTTTCATAGCTTTTGTCAAAATATATATATATGTTGATCCCAGATTGTCAATGACATTATATTTTTTTAATCCCCCCCCCCCCTTTCCGCTCTAATCACAGTGATAATTTAAATTCTTGTCTTCACGATCCGGTTTATGTATCGTTTGACAAAATAGATGTTGATCCGAGATTTCGACCTTAACCTGTACACAGCAAGGTCCAGAAACACAGAACAACAGACAGTATGACGCTGGTCCGCCAGGACGCTTCAAAGAAATAATACCTTCAACGATTCTGTTGGAAAAACAAGAAGATCTTAACTCATTCGCGGCCAGCCGCATCCGGATGCGCGGCTTATGCTCCGGAGGCTGTGTGGTTATCCTAGGGTCTGTTCCTGGAAATGCTTTCTCGAAATTCTCAAGGCGTCAGACCTTCTGGTATTCCTGGCGGGAAATCACTTCCTGCCTTGGGGGCGGGGGGGGGGGGGGGGGGGGGGGGGGAATTGAGTTAATGGTCTTGTTTAGGCGTGTATGATAATCACTTAAACATCAACTACTGTATTCAAGATATGCGGAACGTCACAACGCCGTGTTCGCTCTTTGACTGTTCACTCACCTGTGAGTGCGGCCGTTCCATGCGTTATTTCCTCATCCAGACGTGCAAAAATAGCATCAGCAAAGAGACATGGATCCTCATGAGCCACAGCAATGGCGGGGGCTCATGAGGATCTATGCCTCGTGCACAGGGTTCCAGGACGTACACGTAATTCCGTCCCTCACCTGTGAGTCCGTTTCCTCCGTGAGTTCCTCCAGACTGGGAAAGCTGGAGGCCTGCGAGTGGTGCAGATCGTCCTCGACACCACCCAGCACGTGCGACACGCCGCCTCGCACAACCCGGAGTGGGTCACTGCAGTTGCTGTTGTTGTTGTTGCTGTAGTCGTCCTGCCGCCGATGCCCGTACATGCCGGTCTGCGTACAGTCCGAAACTGCACAGAAAGCAAACAAGAGCTTGTCAGAGAACCACCACTGCAACGCGCTAAACTTTTCTAATCACGTCTTCGCTGTCGACAAAAAGGCAGCGCGACCGAGCTGCAAGAGACATAAATCCTCGTGAGCCCCCGCAGTTGCACTAACTTACCGCAGTCGCACTAACTTATCACAGTGGCACTAACTTACCGCAGTGGCACTGACTTACCGCAGTGGCACTAACTTACCGCAGTCACACTGACTTACCGCAGTGGCACTGACTTATCGCAGTCGCACTAACTTACCACAGTGGCACTAACTTACCACAGTCACACTAAATTACCGCAGTGGCACTGACTTACCACAATCGCACTGACTTACTGCAGTGGCACTAACTTACCACAGTCGGACTAACTTACCGCAGTCGCACTAACTTACCACAGTTGCACTAACTTACCGCAGTCCCACTGACTTACCGCTGTTGCACTAACTTACCGCAATCACACTAACTTACTGCAGTCGCCCTAACTTACCACAGTGGCACTAACTTACCACAGTGGACCTAACTTACAGCAGTCGCACTAACCTACCGCAGTCACAATGACTTACCACAGTCACTCTGACTTACCGCAGTCATACTAACTTACCGCAGTCCCATTAGCTTACCGCAGTTGCACTAATTTACCGCAGTCAGACTAACTTACCGCAGTCGCACTGACTTACCACAGTCGCACTAACTTACCGCAGTCGCATTAGCTTACCGCAGTCGCACTAACTTACCACAATCGCGTTAGATTACCGCAGTTGCACTAACTTACCGCAGTCGCATTAGCTTACTGCAGTCACACTAACTTACCACAGTCGGACTAACTTAGCGCAGTCGCAATAACTTATCGCAGTCGCACTGACTTACCACAGTCGCACTAACTTACCGCAGTCGCATTAGCCTACCGCAGTCACACTAACTTACCACAGTTGTTTTAGCTTACCGCAGTCGCACTACTTACCGCAGTCGCCCTAACTTACCATAGTCACGGGGGCTCATGAGGATCTATGCCTCTTGCTGACATCACATTGTATCCGTTTTCCTTGGGCTGGTGCGGATCTTTGGCGCTGAGTTAACTCATTCAGCCCCACGCACGTATTTCCCTAATTTTGGAGGCGTCATCTAAAGACCATGCAGCAGTTGCAGGAGATGGATCGACCATGATAATTCAAGGGTAGTGCCAGATTAGCTCATTCAGCCCGAGGCAAGTATTTCCCAAAATTTCGAGGCGTCATCTAACGACTATGCACCTGTTGCAGGAGATGGATCGACCATGATAATTCAATGGTAGTGCCAGATTAGCTTGGCGCCTGTCGACTTGCTCGTGCGGCGGGCAACGCTGTCTGTGACACAGCCACAGTTCTGTCGGCGCCAAGCTAATCTGGCACTACCCTTGAATTATCATGGTCGATCCATCTCCTGCTGTAGTGCGTCAGGGCTGATGGGTTAACAACGATTTCAGAAACAGTCCGCGTCCCCTGGCAGTGAAGGGGTTAAATTGGGTTTAAACTTTTGGGTTTGGCGTAGCATCACCCCTGGTCTCACAGTATGACATGGGTTTGGCGTCGCATCACCACTGGTCTCACAGTATGACATGGGTTTGGCGTAGCATCACCACTGGTCTCACAGTGGGCTAATGTTCTGCCAGGAATTCTCCTTAACAGACGATGAAGTAAGTTTAGATCAAATTGTTTTATGTCACTCTTTGCCCAGAGGATACCCTCCGGCACACGCCTTATTAGAGCAGTATTCGCTTTCACTTTTCCCGTTGTAAAAAAAAAAAAAAAAACGATCGGAGCCCCCACAAGCCTCATGAAACCCGTAAAGTTTGTCACAAATCATACTTGAGACTCCCAACGAGCATGCCCCCACAAGCTTTGTTACCATTGTTACGTTATCACAAAGCACGTTGTCACGTGTAGCCGCTATCACCATGTCGACACACACTGCGAAGAAAGTTAATTCAAGAACGCAGACCAAATTAATGGTGAATGACAAGCAGTTAAATACAAATAAATACCCAATAGGGAAAGAAACACGTTTAGAAAGGACGAGTACAACACAGTTTAGAATAAACTTTAGAATAAACTGTGTTGTACAAGTCCTTTCTAAACGTGTTTCTTTCTTCGTTGGGTATTTGTTTGAAAGTTGAATCACAATCACGCAATACCGAAATTCATACTCGCAACTGACAAGATGACCACCCAATGAGCAAAAGATCATTGGACCGATGTCGGCCCTATGGCCTTTTGCTCATTGGGTGTAGCGCCAAATGAAGGAACAGCATGCCCCGTTACTCACAGATAAAATGTATGTTGCTCTTTTGCCGAAGCATCATTCTGGCCAAGACGTAACGCCGCACAGTAAACGCAATTCCTCGGCTGAGAAGCCTGTCGTAATGCTACAAAGTAAATAGTTCCTCAGCTCAAGTAAGCAGAGTTGTGGACGCGACTTGCTTGTGTGGCGGGCAGCTTTATCTGTGACACAACCACAGTTCTGACGTCGATAGAGCGAGCCTCGTCCCGCCCATTATACTCGTAATTCCACTTTCTACATAAGAAGACGGCGCGCCTCGAGTAAATCTTATATATATCTTGATGGCATCGATATTTACATCTGTGGCTCTGGCCAGGGAACTAGTGTGCGTCAGAATCTTGTGACCGAGATGTAGACATTAGTTTCTTCACCTTTGCTGGTATTCTTCTTAATAACCCTGCTGGTCAGTGTGCGAGAGGTCTTTGGGCCGACTTCGGCTGCCGGCTGCGTCAGCCCGCGCACGGTCGTTCGCTGGCTAATGGCAGCCGAAGTCGGCCTCATGACCTCTTACTCACTGAGTATGACATGTGCACAATAACAAACACATTATGTCACCTCAATGTCTGTCTCGGTGTATATGACCTTTCAGTGGAGGACGTACATGCATACCCACCTAAGGTTAAGGGCGTGAGGCAATGTCTCCGCCGAGGCTAAGTGTCAACATGATGTTAAGCTTACACATAGATGTAAGTGTGACGGGGCTAGGTACGGCGACGCAAAGCTTGAGACGATGTCTCCGCCGCGGCAGGCTGTCAACATGATTATTTTAGCTTATACGGAATGTAACTGTGACGGGGCTAGGTAAGGTGACGGAGTTCATGACTGATGAGACAATGTCTCCGCCGAGACAAAGCGTCAACATGACTACAGGATTCTTAAAGTTATATTCCCCAGGATTATGCATCTCAACACAGTCAGAAAACTGTCTGCAACAGATACTGCTGACAGTATGTGTATGGGTCCTTTGTGTACTGTATTAGAGACTTATGACGTAAGTACAATGCCAAATGTCGAAATTCATTTTTGGGAGGGTGTATTGTTTTTGTACATCGGTGTGGTGTACACACATGTCAATGTATACGTGTACTGATGTTCTCCGGCATCCCTTTGACGTATTTTTCAAAGAGAAAGTAGAATAAACTTTCCATACTCGCTATGCTGTCAAAAATCACAATGCGGGTAACGCTCGACCTGCTAATAGTATTGTACTAGTATCGATCGTGCGTACAGTAGTGCACCGAGGGCTTGCGTGATTGTGCTCGCAAACTGCGAGCGTGCGCCGTCCACGGTGCCTATTTTGACCTTTGATCCTTTACCCCTCGGAAACACGCACAGTCTTCCATAATTAAAACAAAACATTGGTATTTATCCCCACTTTCTGCACTGCAGTCAATTTCATATCTCACACATCGAAGTCTATGTAACTGAAAGCATCATTAGAAACGACAAATCGCACCATCGCAGCAGAAATACTACCTATCTGAGTCGAGTGAAGGAGAGCCCGCACAGACAAAAACAGTTTACGACCAGCGATGTACAACTTTGACACACACCGTAGTTTTCAGATCTTAGCAGCATAAAACGTGATGACTAGCTCGCAACTATATGATAAAACATTTTTAAAATCTTGCAAAATCAGTAAGAGATAAATTCTACTGAAGATTATAAATTCTGAAAATCACTAGCGTTCGCGGAACTATAGGAAGATCGACAGAGACCGTAGATTACTTACTGATTCAGCAGGGTGGGTGGTCAAGGCAAGCTCTTGCTTTACGCGTTGCAACATGTCCATATTCCTTGTCCGATGTCAATTCTACTTAGGGGTATCTTGTCTCTCTTCCTCTTTCTTCTCTTCAATTCCGAGTGTGTCATTGTCGGCGTGAGTCACTAATAATAATAATAATGGCTACTTATATAGCGCTTATCCTTAAATAAGCTCTAAGCGCTTTACAAATAAAAAGTGGGAGTGGAGGGGGTCATAAAACCAGAGAAACAACGGATTCTGCAATACACACGCGCGCGCGCGCGCACACACACACACACACACACACACACACACACACACACACACACACGCGCGCGCGCGCGCGCGCATACAGGTACATAATGACAAAGAACTGAGCTACATTGCGGTATCGAACGGGTGGGTCTTTAGGGCAGATTTAAAGGCAATGAATGAGGAAGAATGTCTAATGTCTATAGGTAGGGAGTTCCAGACAACAGGTCCAACGTGCGCAAAACAACGGTCACCTCTGGTTTCGTATTTGAAGAGCGGGACTTTGAGAAGGCGCGTGTGAATGGAGGGAGCGGGAGGGAGTGTATAGTTGAAGAAGATCAGCGAGATAGGCAGGGGTAGAGTAGTTAATAGCTTTATAGCACAGACAGGCGATTTTGTACGAGACTCGTTGTTTGACTGGCAGCCAATGAAGTTGTCTCAGAATAGGAGTGATGGGCTGATGCTGTGAGGCACGGACGATGAGACGTGCAGCACAATTCTGAACTCGCTGCAATTTCTGAATGAGAAACTGAAGGAGGCCAGCTAAGAGTGCATTGCAGTAATCAATGCGGGACAAGACTAAAAAGACGACCAGTTTGGTGGTAGCTTCAGTAGTGAGGTAATGACGGATAAAACTGATGCATCTTAATTCCAGAAAAGCAAGTTTGCAGACATGATTTACATGCTCCTTCATTTGAAGGTCTTTATCAAGAAAAACGCCAAGATTGCGAACTGAATCAGAAAATGAAATAGGCGCGTCACAAATGCGCATAGAGTCAGGAGTCATGCGCATTGGGCAACAGTCGAGAGGCACCGACAAGAAGAGCTTCTGTCTTGCCCTCGTTTAACTGAAGTTTATTTTCACACATCCAGGACTTAACATCTGAGATACAGTTCTGAACGTCTGAAATAGCCTGACTGGAGCTGTTTGGAGATGCAGATTTCCGAAGTTGTGCATCGTCCGCATACATGTGATGATCGGTTGAATGCGATGCGATAACCTGAGACAGAGGCTGAGTGTACAGCGTAAATAGAATGGGGCCCAGGACAGAGCTCTAGCGCAGCAGCTTCAGAAAGAACGTTCTTGACAGAGACGTTGATCTGACTGGAAGACAGATAAGAGTGAAACCAAGTGAGAGCTTTACCAGAAATACCAAAGTAGTTTTCCTAGACGTTGGAGCAAGATGGAGTGGTCAATGGTGTCAAACGCAGCTGATAGGTCTAACAGGGCAAGAACTGAGTCGATGATACTTTTTTTTTTTCTTCGCTGGATCATCTGCCATCTTGTCTCTGATTGGTTATAATTATGCAGATGATCTAAGGTCGTACACTCTGTTTTGACGTCAGCAACCATCGCCTATCAGAAGCAATTTTGTTACGCGTCCCCTCAGAAACATCCGGTGGGCCTCTTTTCACTTTGAACGGACGAAAGAAAGCATTTTGTGAGACAATTGGGTGGTCACTGTCTAAGTGGGTATGTATACTGAAGCCCAGTAAAAGCTTTTTACGAACTGAAGCCTTAAGAAAGGTCGGGCGTGCCCCTTTAATGGCTGTAAGTGTGACGGAACTTGATGTGACAGCAAAGGGCATTCATAACCTTATAATTAAGCCTAGAGACAGTCCGGGCTTGTGAGTGCATAATTATGAGTCAATATTTGGCGGTCACAAAAGGAGGAACTGTGGTACACAATTAAAACTTAACTCATTCAGCCCGACGGCCGTATTTCCCAAATTTTGGAGGCGCCATATAACGACTATGCGCCAGTTGCAGAAGATGGATCGATGTGATAATTCAAGGGTAGTGCCAGATTAGCTGGCGCCGACAGGCGCCAAGCTAATCTGGCACTACCTTTGAATTATCATGGTTGATCCATCTCCTGCTGTAGTGCTTCAGGGCTGAATGGGTTAACCAAAGATCGTAAAATTAATTTGTAGCATGTTGTATCAATTTAGTTTCATAATGAACGCTAATCTGGTATAGAGTTCTACCTTTGAATTAGCACGGTTGATCCATCTCCTGCTGTAGGGCATTGGGGTTAAAATGGTTAATTTATATTTCTTATACTCGATGTTCATGAAACTGTTCACCATACATTTAGAATTGGTATTCCTTCTGTACGTTCTTGTAAGGATGGCACATCGACTGGTTTCCTTCTGTACGTTCTTGTAAGGATGGCACATCGACTGGTTTCCTTCTGTAAATTCTTGTAAGGATGGCACATCGCCTGGTTTCCTTCTGTACGTTCTATAAGGATGGCACATCGACTGGTTTCCCTTTTACGTTCTTGTAAGGATGGCACATCGACTGGTTTCCTTCTGTATGTTCTTGTAAGGGTGGCGCATCGACTGGTTTCCTTCTGTACGTTCTATAAGGATGGCACATCGACTGGTTTCCTTCTGTACGTTCTTGTGAGGATGGCACATCGACTGGTTTCCTTCTGTACGTTCTTGTAAGGATGGCACATCTACTGGTTTCCTTCTGTAAATTCTTGTAAGGATGGCACATCGCTTGGTTTCCTTCTGTACGTTCTATAAGGATGGCACATCGACTGGTTTCCTTTTTACGTTCTTGTAAGGATGGCACATCGACTGGTTTCCTTCTGTACGTTCTTGTAAGGATGGCACATCGCCTGGTTTCCTTCTGTACGTTCTATAAAGATGGCACATCGACTGGTTTCCTTTTTACGTTCTTGTAAGGATGGCACATCAACTGGTTTCCTTCTGTACGTTCTTGTAAGGATGGCACATCGACTGGTTTCCTTTTTACGTTCTTGTAAGGATGACACATCGCCTGGTTTCCTTCTGTACTTTCTATAAGGATGGCACATCGACTGGTTTCCTTTTTACGTTCTTGTAAGGATGGCACATCGACTGGTTTCCTTCTGTACGTTCTTGTAAGGATGGCACATTGCCTGGTTTCCTTCTGTACGTTCTATAAGGATGGCACATCGACTGGTTTCCTTCTGTACGTTCTATAAGGATGGCACATTGCCTGGTTTCCTTCTGTACATTCTATAAGGATGGCACATCGACTGGTTTCCTTCTGTACTTTCTATACGGATGGCACATCGACTGGTTTCCTTCTGTAATTTCTATACGGATGGCACATCGACTGGTTTCCTTCTGTACGTTCTATACGGATGGCACATCGACTGGTTTCCTTCTGTACGTTCTATACGGATGGCACATCGACTGGTTACCCCATTGTCATCTGCTGACTACCCCGCAACACAGTAAAGACGCGTAATTACGCGTCTTTTGCTCCACGTGGTATCGTCGGTAGCGGACAAAAGGGTTAAGTGGCCGGCATAGTTGGCTGACGTCAGAAATGAAAATGATTGCAGACAAGGAAATGTAACTCGATATTGAGGCGTGATCAAACCACCTGTGACATTTTTTTTTATTAAATTGACCTCCTCGACTGACGAGATGCCGCGAACACCACGGCACAAAATGCAAGAGACATAGCGCTTGATGCGCCCCGCAGGCGCGGGCTCACACGAAGATCCACACTTCATCGTGTCAAACTGCTGACAATGCAGGGTTTAACCCCTTTCCTGCCATCGGGCGCGAGGTCTTTGTTAACATAACGACTAACAGCCACGACTGTCCCAGGAACGTGGATACAAATGGGTCTCAGCAAGAGACATAGATCCTCATGAGCCCCCGCAGTCGCGGGGGCTCATGAGGATCTATGTCTCTTGAAGCTGGATTGCGTTGACGTTTTTTCTCGACAGTGAAAGATTAACCCCACTGCCGACAAATAAACTGAACACGATTCAACTGCAGGAGGTATGGAATAGACGTCATGCCTTTTGCTGACACAGCTGTGTTCCGATGTTCCTTGGACGGCCATGTTCTTTGGCGGTTAAATGTGTCGGGTCCCAAACTCGGTGTCGACCCAGCCTCGGCCAGAGTGACATATACTCACTTCCATTAAAAACGCGAATTTTTCACCATAGCGCTTTTCTTCGTAAATATGCTTTAATTAGGGTTATTTTGACGTCATTTATTACAAAATGTTATGAAGAGTGTGTTATGTCGTGTGCAAATAGAATGTTTAGTCTTAAAAATCTCACATCGATGACTTATGACGTCATCAGCGACATTACCATCACAGGATATTGAAAGTGAAATGGGGAGCATCTGCAGAGGACACAGCTGAAAGCCAACCAATGTGCAGTGTCACTAAGGTCCGTGTGCATGAAAATCCGGCCTGTTTGGTCTTGACCTACCTTTCGTTTGTCAAAGGCGCCTAAATAATCAACATGACATACAAACATAAAAATTAAAAAGCTCTTTATTTTTAGGTTAGCGGCCATATTTACCTGATCAAATGGATATGGGTGTGGTCTTTATCTCTGTGTCAGTCACTGGAGCATTAAAAATGGTTTAAAAATAATTCACACTAAATCAAATAAGATTTATTTTAAAAATGATGTGCACCGGAAGTTCTGGTTCTCTAATGAATTTTTCGAGTCAAAATTTCGTTTGAGGCAGTTAATAACATCATAAGAAATCCACACAACTTGTGCGTTAAAACATATCACAGGAAACTTGCTTCACAGAGTGTGTCCAGTTTTGCTTGTGAAAAGTTTAAACATTTATCAGACCAAAAAGATGACGGCAGTTTGCAGATGTAAGGTATTTTCCGACATTTTAGTAATTCAAGTTAAAAGTAATACATCCTTTATCTATATGTCACATCAATGTTGTGAAATTGTAGGCCAGTGGGATGACTAATCACTGATAATCCCGTGATTATACCGATTCTGAGGACTTTTAATAATTCAAGCTGAAAAGTTAATATACCTTACTATTTGTGAGCGGTATATGTCACTTTGGCCGAGGTTGGGACCCAACAAAACGAGCAAAGATTTCAAGAAACACAGCCTTCATCCACTGGCAGCAATGGAGGTCAGAACAATTGTGCAGCAATGTTTGCCATCATCTAGACAGAATCACAATTATCCTTCCATTTACTATAAACGCTAACTCATTCAGCCCGACGCACGTATTTCCCAAATTTTGGAGGCGTCATCTGTTGCAGGAGATGGATCGACCATGACAATTCAAGGGTAGTGCCAGATTAGCTTGGCGCCGACAGGCGCCAAGCTAATCTGGCACTACCCTTGAATTATCATGGTTGACCCATCTCCTGCTGTAGGGCGTCAGGGCTGAATGGGTTAACTATGTCATTGGAGTCGGCCTCTACTCTGGGCTAAAACGTAGATACTGATTCCTAAATTCCACCATCCTGCGTCATAAAGCTTTAACTTTCCAGTGCCGAGAAAAGCTGACCATCACCCAACACCACCCAAAGGCAAGGGGCATAGATCCTCATGAGCCCCCCCCCCCCCCGCAATTGCGGGGGGGGGGGCTCATGAGGATCTATACCTCTTGCTGAAATAAGTTTGAATCCATGTTCCTTTGACGCCTGGGAGTCAACGATGGTGAATTGACGATGTCGCTAAAAATCAGTCTGTGCCCACGGGGTGGATAGAGGTTGATAGATCAACACAAGCCCCGAAATCACCCAAAGGAGGATAGATTTTTTTTTAAATTATCAGTTCAACAGATAGATCGACCATGATAGTTCAAGGGTGGTGCCAAGCTATTCTGGCAAAGCCCTTGAACTATCGTGATGGTGCCAAGCCATTCTGGCACCACGGCCCTGAAACGATCACTGCGACACACTGGGGTATTCTAGCACCACCCTTGAACTGTTATGGTGGCGCCAAGCTATACTGGCTGTCATTGCGATGCTAAGGCTCTTATGGCACCACCCTTGAACTATCACGATCGATCCATCTCTTGCTGTGGTGTGTCGGTGCTAAGCGGGTTAATGTTGTGCAACTCCTACTGAAAGTTTCATGTTCAGGAATTGTCCGCACCTCAGGCGTTGTATCGTGTTTCTTTCGGAAATGTTTCTCGGATTTTATTACGATTAAAAATTGAAAACACATCCGCCCAGCGCGAGAAAAAAAAAACTGGCAACCCTGTTTTTGTCTGTCAAGAAACATAGACACTCATAACCCCCCCTGCAGGCGGCGAGGACTGATGAGAATCCATGCCGCTTGCTGGTTTCATTAATACTACTCCTCACTACGACCGTTTCGTGGAGTCGACCATTGCGAGGAGAGTCTGGGCCGGCTTTTATCAAGTAAGACAATTATCCTTAAACACACTACAGCGGGCGATCGACCGGCTACGGTAGTTCAAGGGTAGTGCCAGATTAGCTTGGCGCCTGAAAGGCGCCAAGATAATTCGGCACTACCCTTTAACTGTCAAGGCAGACTATTGTCCAAACTAATCTACCACCACCTTTGAAATAACATGGTCGCCACCTGCCCACGCTGTTCAGGCACTACTCTTAAATTATCATGTCTGATCTATTATTCAAAAGTGATCATCATTCGTTATTCTCGCCACCCAAAGTGGTTAACCCCTCAAAAAACAAACAAACCAACCAACAAAAACAAAAACAAGCAATATTGCTAGGTGTGAATGGGTTATTGAGAATGCTACAGCGGTTACGTAGTTGAACGTGGAAGCACAAGAAGAAGTCAAAAGCCTACAAACGGTTTCTTGGGGTGAGATTTATCTATGACAACGCTGTCTTGATCGACTGCCCGCGGCAACACGTTTTGAAAAACGCAGAAGAGATAGTAACTATGGGCGGAAATGGACAATTTATATCTATTCCAAATTTCCAGGATTTTTCGACCGCTTACTCCCATGCCCTAACGCCGCCCATTTTCCCCAGTAATGTTCGTATTAAAACAGCGCCCCGACAATCTTGCCTAACTGAACACTTCACTGCCGACACGCGCGCGAACCTCTTACCGTGCCACAGGAACACTAATTATGTAAACACCAGCATTAACACAATGACTGAGCTAGTTAACCCTCTTAATTATAACTTTTGACCCCTTATTATCTATGTTCCCACACAGAGTAAATACCGTCGAAATTTACCCTCTAAATCATCGTTTGAACAGTCACCATTTTATGTACCTCTCAGCAGAGTAGGTACCAACACCGGTTAATTAGATTGCGTGTATCAACATACTGTATAAAACTTAACCTGAAATACAAACACACACACACTGCCCGCCGCCTTAATGTTCACCCGTCGCATGTGTTTACGCAACAGCCAGTGGCAACCGTGCCAAGCCTTTTGTGACAGTCTACCGTTCAATACTCTATTATTAGCAGCTGGGTAAGCCCTGACTAGACATCACGTCCAAACTGGTTTATTTTTAACCTGACATAACACCCCCCCCCACCCACCCACCCACCCACCCCCACCCCTCCACCCCCCCCACCCCCCCACCCCCCACCCCCCCCCCACCCACCCCACCCACCCACCCCCCCACCCACCCCCTTACCCCCCCCCCCACCCCACCCCCACCACCCCCCTCCCCCCCCACCAACCCCCTCCCACCCCCCACCCCCCCACCACCCCCCTCCTCCCACCCCCCACCACCACCCCCCCCACACACACACACATTTAGGTTACTGTGTCAAAATGAGAATGTAGTTCAAATTTTGGTCACTGGGTCAAAACAAGAAAGTAGTTCAAATTTTGGTCACTGGGTCAAAACAAGAAAGTAGTTCAAATTTTGGTCACTGGGTCAAAACAAGAAAGTAGTTCAAATTTTGGTCACTGGGCCAAAACTAGAAATCTGTATCACTAGGTCATTTCAGAAAATGTATGTCATATCAAATAAGGAGGCCACACTCTGGTTTGAACTACAGCAAGTTTTCACAAAATAATTTTTCAACTGCAATGAAAAAACACCCCCCTGAAATAGGCATGTCCCGTCAGGCTATTCAATTGGACGGGTCCATAAAAAAGGGGTGATTTAAAAATACCTCATGTAAGTCTACACAGACATGTATAGGTGTCAAGCCAAGGCCTTTTATTAATAAGATCGAACCGGTTTTTCTAGCTGTGTCTGACGCGACTGTTTGCTAATTTTATTGATCAGTCTGTGCGGAAACGTTCTCAGAAGAAAACACAGCTCTTTATCGGTGCGTACACACAATATGACGCAAAGTTCTGGAACAAACGTTATTAAGCAAGCTGGAATTCTTCGCAAACAACTAAACATTTGTGACAGAAAGGTGGTGTTTACAACCGTGAACTGAAACTTATGAAGGGCTAGCTCGGCAGTGTCGCGTTAGTCATTTACTGCATAGCACCTGAGACAAGACAAGCCTTAAATTCTCAGTGTCTCAGTGTCAAGTCACTCAGTGTTAGCGCAGGTCCTAATGTGATTTGTTTACACTACCACTGAGCTATCTTAAACCAGTGGCCAACTACACAATATTACGGGTGGCTTTGCTGTGTGTCGCGCCGCGGTGAAGCATACCGATCTCGCTTTGTGTAAGCTGTGTTCAATCAACAGTGTTGGACGGCGCGGTGTTAACAGAATGTTGATCCTTTCAATCATAGTCATTTCTATCGGCCCATACCGTGGACAACTAATAAATTCAAGACAAAACACAGAGTTAAATGTCTCTGTTTACAAGGGTCTTAGCAGGCTGTGTAATCTCATGTGATCGTAGTATCCAGCGTATACAATGACGTAGCGTCTTAGAAAACGAAACTAAGTGCGGCGCTGTGACTAATTGAGTATACAGCCGTTGCGTGTCGCGTGACATACAACCGGTGAAGTGAGTGCATGTGTCTGTGGTTATGTCTGTCTGTCTGCCTTTGATTGTCTGTCTTTGTCAGTGTGTGTGTCTGTATGACTGTGCCGTGCGTATGTGCGTGCATGCGCCGTGCGTGTTTGTCGTTGTCTCTGTGTGTGTGTGTGCGTGCATTGTGTTTGTTTGTTTGTCTGTGCGTGTGTGTATGCGTGTGAGTGTGTATGCGTGCATGTGTGTATTATATTAATCGGAATACGTCTGCCTGTATGTGTGTGTGTGTGTGTGTGTGTGTGAGTATTCAAATCCAGTAAACCGGGGACACACATGGGTTATACACCCACAACTGGGGACTTCCAGTAAACGGGGGACGTCCCCAGTTTGTATGGTTGCAACCCATAGTGTGTGTATTTTGTTTTTGTGCGTGCGTGTGTGCGTGCATGTGTGTGTGTGTGAGTGCATGTGTGTGTGTTTGCGTGCGTGCATGTGTTTATATGTGTATGTACGTCTGTGTGAGTGCATGTTTTTGCGTATGTAGGCGTGTATGTGTGTGTGTGAGTGCATGTTTTTGCGTATGTATGTGTTTGTCTGTGTTTGTTTGCCTGTGTTTGTTTGCCTATACGTGTGCATATTAATTAGTTATTAGAGATAGAAAAATAGACATTCCAATACCATGTATACCTTTTTTTTTTTGTCAATGTCCACATACACACATACACACACACCAAAAAAAAATCAACAACACATTGCTATATGCACTTGATAACAAATTATTTAAGTTACCTACAGATACTTGATAACAAATTTCCAAAGTCACTTATAACTGACAAATAACTTTACAGGTAACCTTTTAAGATCTTATAATTAGTTATTAAGTGACTTAAGTGACTTAAGTCAAGAACTTATAAGAACTTAAACATAACAAATTGTAAGTTCTTGGCTCAAGTCACAACTTAAGTCACAACTTACTCGGACAGATTTGTCAAGATACAAGGACAATGAAAAAATTTTTTTTAGTAATAGTCAGGTGGTGGTGGTGGTGCTGATGGGGTTAAATAGTTAGGTGGCATGGCATTTTTCCGTGAAGTGTATGTCATTAATAAACGATTACCAAATCTGATTTTTATTTGTTTAAAAGATTGTGTAGTTTTTCTGTGGTTTCCTGAACACCGATCTTTTTCCCCATCTCTAAAAAAGAAGCCTTTAGTTCTTCAACATTCACAGGAGATTGACTACGCATTTTATTTTGTATTTCAGATTTCTGTTTTTTGTAATTATTTAAATCATCCTGGACCCGCTTAAATTCTTCGTCATCAATAAAATTATCGTTTAATGCCTTACTGATAATAAGTTTCATACTGCTCAGCTTTGCACCAGCAAGCGTACTCAATGCTTCATGTTTCTGTAATTTTGTGTGAAACCTCTTGTTCAAGGCCTCCAAACCAAAGCAAGCCAGGCATGTAGCAACGCTAACACCCTCAACTGCTATTCCAGCCAAACTCCCAATTCCTGTGGCGAACAGAACAATACCCCCCACAGAACATGAAGCTGAAACTGCGCCAATAGCCATAGAAGTGTTTTGAACAGAATTAAATACTGACTTATACCTCCTTTTGCACCGTGAGTACTTAGCCTCCTCACTCTCCAAATATTTCAAAGCTTCTGTAATATTATTTAATCTGAATGCATCTGCCTGTAATGTTTTATCTGAAGCAATTGGCACAGCTGTCACCTGAGGATCAGGCGCAAGTGATGTTTTAGTCATCACATTTGTTTCAGTCGGCTCAAGCGTCGGTAGTTGCGGATAGAAGTTTACCATTTTTTTTATTGACAAATATTTTTTTTTTATTTAATCAGCAATTACATTTTGCAACTCTTCAAAAGTATACAATTTGCTGGCATAATAAAATGCAACAAGATCAATGTGTTCAAGGTTTATGTAAGTTAGACGAACAAAAGTTGTTTTGTCGACCACCACCTTGACAGCTGGAACACTGCTCGAAACATTAATAACATCATTATTTTTTGTAATAGCAATAAAGACCTTTGATGATTCTGTTACTGTTTCATTCCATGTAAGTTTAATTCCTTGTGCTATATTTGCCTCTTTTGCAGAAGCAACAGATTTCATGATAATTTCAAATACTATTGTCGCTTCTCTAGCCACGACAAAGCTTGCTGGCATAAACACAACAGAAGTATCTGATCTACCTTTTCTAGTTGTAAGAAGATACCGCCGTCTCTCATAATTTTCAACTTTCAGTTTTTCTCTGCTATTGTTGTCTGGGGCAAAGCTTGGAACAAGACTTACAATAAGCGGCCCCGAGTTAACAACCTTCCTAAACACTAAGGCGCCTTCATCATCAGTGTATACATAAGGACTAATAAATTCAATCTTTATGTCCCAGTCAATTGTTGGAGGTGGTGCAGGCACAGGTGAAACAACCCACTTACTACCCACATGTATTAAGTTGTAAGGCGCATTATTTACAGGTGGAGTAGGTACAGTAACATCACGAAGCTGACCAAGTTTAGGAATCTGTTTTTCACCATCTTTCATGTCGACAATTACTTTCCTCTTGTACATGCCATTTGAATCAAGTTCAAAACCATATATTTCTCCAACATCCCCCTCCTTCTCAAAATCCTGTACATCAGCCAAATCTTTCAACTCTGTTACTGGACATGCAACTGGTATGATTGTTCGCTTTGGACCAAGACCACTCATTTTTATAAACAAAAATAAAATTATTTAACTTCTAACACTACACTAAAATCATGCATAAGAACTGGTTTGTCATCCTGATTAGTTACAGATATACTCAGTGACTCAAAGAAACTAGAACCTAATTTCTTAAACTGCAAATTAGGAAATCTAACAACTACACTTTCACAATACGGAGCAGTTCCAGTAGGTAAGCATCTCAACAAAGTTGAAGGCTTTCCATTGTGAACATTCTCAGATGTGTTTAGTTCTTTCAAATAAACATTTAGCACTGTGTGTACTGACAAATTGACAGGACGTTTTCCAGTTATTTTAAGTTTTTTTGTCTTCATTGTTATAATACCAAACATAGCTTCATCTAAATCATCTGATCTCCACCAATCTTCGTCAATATAAAATCCAAGTAAATATGCAAATCTATCTGAAATTTTTAACCAATCTTGTTTCAGAAATTCTAATGTAACAAGTAGGTTAGCTGGATTTAAAGTTGCTTTAATTTTAAATTTACTTTGAAACCATTCAGCTATAGTACAAAAGTCATAATACCCAGGTGGTATAGCTTCAGTCTTACCATCAAAAATTACTTTATTATATATATCATCTTCTACATTAAACCATTTTACTGTGTAGAACATTTCATGGATAGCTACAGCCTTGCTACCATCCCGATTATCAATCCCATTAGTTAAACACACTGGTTTGCTTGTGTCAAGATTTGTTAAGGTAATAAACATTTTTATTATCTCATATAAAAAAGGATGGAATTTAAATCACCAACCATTACCACAACAAACACATTTCAATTTAATATGGATGCCAAATATAATGTTGCACCTACTTATGAACAGAAAATAATTCAACTAAATCAGCTTGACATAGCTGTGTCTGAACAAGACCTATTCCAAGTCAAAGTACCAAATCCGTTTGACCATTACCTAAACCCTCCAATAACAGATGACTCAACTGCAAGAAAGTGGTCTTCAAGTCCACTACAGATGTTTCAAAACCAACTCAACTTTGCAATACTATGCTCAACTACAGGCTGTGGTGTTTCATTTACAGACCACTTGAATCACTCAAACAAACTGATTAGATCTGTGTATCATTTCCATGTTTATTACCAGCTTAGACGTATACTGTCAGAACTTCATACACCACTGCCCACTGAATCCAGTTTCAACAGGTTTAACAACCCCATGGATATGAAAGCTTTTGAACGGATTTGTAATGAGTTTGACATAAGCACTAAGTATGACTTTACACAAAAACTTGATGATCACAATGGCATGGGCACATTGTATTATGCTATGAGTCACAGACAATACCCTCAAGATTACTACCCTGGGTACACTTCATTCTCATCAAAATCACAAGTCTGGATAGGATCAATAGAGCAGAAGCAGACTAACGCATGGACCACATTTATTTTAGATAAATCTGACGGGTTTACTCAAGCGGGAGTCGAGCGCGTAAATGAGTCTATCAGAACATATGTCTGGTGTATACTAGGTGCACAATCACTAACAAAATCAAACATTTTGAATGGAAGTGGTAAATTTGAAGCACAAAAACAGTTTCTTGCAAATCTAGAAGATTCAGTTAATTCAACAGTAGATCTCCCATCAAGCATACAGCGTTACCAAGACGTACTCAGATATGCCAGATCAAAAGTTGACTTTGTAGTTGGAATCGGGTTATACATGTTACCATCTGACCTTCAACTCCAAATGGGGACAATAACAAATTATAATAATGAAATCATTGTTGCAGGTGTTGGTCAAAAATTAGGACTCAATCAATCTGTAAACTTAGGGGCCACAACCACACACGTACAGTTGTTAAAACCATTACAGACGGTAACACCCCTGGCCCCGGCCCCAACACCGGCACTCATAACAATAACCCCTACACCAACCCCTGACACTCATGAGTCAGAGAGAACTGCATTGGTAATAGGCCTCACTGGATTAGGAGTATTACTTCTTTACCTGTTTCATTAAATAACCCACCATCAACCCTCCTACTGTCACCAAAAAGACCCACACATGCTCTGCCATAAACCCTACTGCCTTTGCCGCTGTACTAATCAGCCAACTGACAACAGTGCCAATTATGCCAGGCAAAGCATCCACTGCTTTCACAGCCAATTTTTTAAGCAAGTCTGATATGTGAGACAACTGTTTCTTTACCCATGACTGTAAATCTTTTGGGTCTGTTGGAGTCGGGGGGCCCGGGGTTGGTGGTGCCGGTGCCGGGGGTGCACCACCACCACTGCCGGAGACAGCTAACACAACAGTACTGATAATAAATCCCAGAGCTGTAATTAAACTAGCAATTGTAATACCCTGTTCTCTGAAAAGTGTTTTTAGTCTCTCAGCCAGAGTAGTGTCTTCGTGAAGTATTTTCTGAATAGTTTCTCTAATTCTGTTGACCTGTGATTTTACTTTTTGTCTTCCAATACTAATTGTTTCTAACCATCCTGATCTTTCTATCTGCAAATCATTTAATCTGTGTTGAATTCTTTCTTTCATTTCTGTGTCAAGATTTCCATTGTCTGCGGTAGCCAGTTTTTCTTTTTCACGTTCTATGTGTTTATCAAGCTCTCCCAGTTTGGCAACATTATTTACCATCTCACCTCTTATTGTCTGCAGTGATTTATCCAATCCCATAATCTCCCTCATTGACAAAGGTGGATCATCTATTGTTTTCAAAGCGTCATTTATTTGCCCTTCAGTAAATGAGGTTTCTTGTATCACTGTGTTTGCTATTTCTGGTAGGTTTGTTACAGGTGCCATTTCAATTTGTTGCCCTGTTGGTAATTTTGTTTGTGTGTCATGAAGAACACTAGCCAGTCTTGGCGTGACAGGAGACCCTCCAATTCCAAGATACCTTGCCAACCCAGAGTTACCACCGACTTCACCTTTAATTGTACTTAAAGCCCTAAACTTAGAAGGATTATTTTTATGTGTTAGATATATTTTCCCTCTGTCTGTATTTACAAATAAGTGCCCTTTATCATATTCAAACTGATTAGGATCTATTACATCTGGGTGGACACCAACACTGTCATAAAATGAGTTTACTTTATCTTTTAGCAGTTCATGATGCATACTAGAAGTAGTTACCATTCCAGTCATATCTGTGATACTAGTATCTGAGACATTCATGTCATTTATTTCAAAATCTTCATGATTAAATCCTCCTGCTGCCATTGTTTTATTAATTTATTATTTTTTATTGTGCATAATAAAAATGACACAGTCTTACGGATCAAAGTTAGACCCATACAGAAAACTACGTGAGCCTCTGGGTGTTAAGGGCATAAGACAATCAATCGTCATCACAAACAATCCAAGTACCATAGACCAGAATCAAACACTTACAGTCAAGTTTCCAAACCTAGGCCCCAGTGCCTTTATCGTTCCTGGCACTGCACGCCTAGCATTTAATATTGAACTATCATCAGACGCAGATGTAAACAGAACTCTAGTTGACAATCTTGGCAGAGCAATTGTTAGAACTATTAAAGTAAAACTTGAAGGACAGGAAGTGTTTAGTCTTGACGACTCCGATGTATTCTACTGTTACAAAGACCTTTGGCTCACAAGAGAAGAACGAGAAGACCGTATTTACCAAGGCATACAGTCTGATAATGTTGGTAAACTTCGAATCAATGCTGGAGATAAATCAACGTCAGCAGCCAATGACGTTATTATAGCAGAAACATATGGAACCAGATTTTACATTCCACTTGAGTTTGAAATCCTAACAGCTCATTTGCCTTATTACCAAGGGGCACTGAATGACCGTCTGAGCTTTGAACTAACTTTCAATGACTACTCCAAAGTTATAAAATCATCTGCCACAGATGCAACATATAAGATCTCTAACATTTCCTTGGAATATGAAATTGTTACACATACTGATCTAGCCAGACTCATTCAAAATCAGTATCAGTCAAGACTTCCAATTTATTATGACCGTGTGATTAGACATAGTTTAATACCCAAAGACAAAAGCGACCCAATGTGGAACATAAACTTAAACACACCTGCCAGGTCACTGAAAGGTATTCTTATGTTGTTTGTTGAACCGGTGAGGCCATATAAACGGGATTCAGAAAAATTCTACAATCCTAAGATTACACATTTGTCCTGCACAATCGAAGGCCGCCCTAATCAAGTGTATGCTTCAGGTTTGTTACCTTATCAACACTACGATGAGATCACAAAGTATTTTGCGGGTGGAAGGATTAGAGATAAACCTGCAAACATTGCGTGCAAAGATCTACATCTGTATGATGTTAGGATCGGACAATACCTTACAAACAAGTATGCACTGTGGCTAGATCTTCGTAGTACAGATGACGACTACCTTCATGGGTCAGGACGAACTGTCGAGAACGGTAGTGATGGGATAACAATTCAGATACAAAAGAAGGTTGAAAAAGCCGAAGCCATAAACATATATTTGTACCTGATATATGACGCACAACTCAATATTGCAGAAAGCAGACTGAGTGGACACATATATTAAAATTATATTGTGTATTAAAATGAACCTGAGCTTAATGACACTCGACCCACACTGTGGATTATTTTGTGGCGCCACAGGGTGTGGTAAAACTGAATTTGTACTTAACCTCTTACAAACAAGATACATACACCACTTTGAAAACATTGTAATATTTTGTCCTACAATCAAACACAACAAAGCTTATCACAACCGTTTATTCATTTGGACTGACAACAACATATATTTAGTTGACCCTGAGAAAAAACTGAATGACTACCTACAATATTTTTACAAGCAATTTGAAGGACAGCCAACATTGTTTATTGTTGATGACTGCTCAGCAGAGAAAGACATTGTCAAGAAGAGAAACACTCTAGCAGAACTTGCCTTCAGTGGCAGACATGCTAATGTAAGTGTATGGATTCTCACTCAAAAATATAATGCTGTACTAAAAGATTTTCGAGAACAGTTAAAGTTTATCTGTTTGTTTTACTGCAAGGACCGTGACAGCTTTGAAGACTGTCTCAGAGAGAACGACGTCATCCCAAATAAGCATGAACGTGATGATGTAAAAAATAAACTGAAATCAACTAAGCATCTAAAGCTCATTTTAAAGACAGATCAGCCCACAGGGTATGGGTTAGTAAATTGATGTAAATTAATTTATACATTTGTTTGTCCAATAAAAATGACAGACGGACAAATCATACAGGTGCTTGATCTTTCACACCTTTTCAAAGATGTTATGCACTTTACTGACTTAATATCACCCAAACAGACTTACATAAGCCTTTCAGCACCATCAGAAATATATGCTACATATAGTGTGACTTTGGATTATGTCGATGAGCATCCAAATGTGGAGTGCATGACAGTTGATTTAAAGACACCTACTTTTAAAGTTGATGATACCAACTATGGTTGGTTAGGGGAAATTTGTTATAGCATATTTAAACAACTGCGCAAACTAAATGTTTATATTGACAGTGTTACAGTTAATAAAGTGGTATTACACAAGGTGAGCCAGCAGAGTTAACGTTAATATTTTTTATTTTATTATTTTGTCAGACAAATAAAAATGACGGACAATTCACAAAACCCTGGCCCATCAAACCCTGGCCCATCAGGCCTACGTAACGTGTTTCACACAACAAACTTACCTATATCCAATACTAATAATGTTTATGAATCAATAGAAAACTCTTTTTCTGTAATACAAGATAATCTTCTTACAGGCAGTGTAAAGATTCAGATTGTTGCAAAAATAGAATTTACTAGAGTAGGCGGTGAAGTGATTGTTTCGTACATATCAACAAGACAACACACAGTTAACACAAGAAGGGAATTGGAGAACGTGTTTAGAGACAGACTATTACCAGACTTTCTACAGGCAATTGACAGTGCAAAAATGAAAGGATCTGGTTGGCACGAAGGTCATGTACATGAACTACAATTAAAGCAGTCAAGGTATCATCCTATATTAGGCAAATCATGGTTGCCACTGCCAACAGAGGTTGCAAACAAAAAGGCTGTTGTTAATATACAGAACAATGACAACTATTGTTTCATGTGGTGTGTGCTTGCTAAACTACACTTTGTAAAGTCAAAACCTGAACGTGTATCTAACTACACCAAATTTGTAAATGAACTCGATTTTAGTGGCATTGAGTTTCCTGTTAAAATAGAGGACATAGACTTGTTTGAAAAACTAAATCCTGGTATATCTGTGAATGTGTTTGTGTGGGAAAATGAATCTGAGAATAAGTTACAGCCAATTAGAGTATCTCCAATTGCCCCAACCTATGGGCAGCCAGAAGATAAACATGTTGACATGTTGTTAATAAGCTCTGGTGATAACTTTCACTACACAATTATCAGAAATATGTCACGTCTAATTCATGGACATACAACAAAACACAATGGGAAACAGGAAGTTTGTAAAAGATGTTTACAAAGATTCTCCTCTATTTCAGTAGCGCACAAACATGTCCTACACTGCAGATCAGCTGATGACATACAAACTGTACTTAAGTATCCAGATCCTGGCAGCAAGGTTTATTTTAAGAACTATGGGAATCAGCAAAAGTTGCCGTTTGTAGTGTATGCAGATTTTGAATCATTGGTTGTACCATATGAGGGTCCTGTTCCAGAGTCATTACCAAAGACTATAAAGTTGAGTGACCAAGTGGTGTGTTCTTTTGGATACATTCTTGTTAGGTCAGACGGTTTGCATTCAGAGCCTGTTATCTACAGAGGTGAAAATGCAGCATGTTTGTTTTTAACAGAAATGAGACATCTGTATAGTCAGGTAGTACAGTATCTCACAACATGTCAGATGCCTTTGGTGATGACAGAAGAAGACAAACTGAAATTTGATACAGCTGAGACGTGTTGGATTTGTGAACAACCTTTAGGTTGTGATAAAGTTCGTGACCATGATCACATAACTGGGCGTTACAGAGGTGCTGCACATAACAATTGTAACTTGTTATTAAAAATAGATCCTAAGACATATAAGTTACCAATCTTTTTCCACAATCTAAAGGGATATGATTCACACATCATCATGCAGGCTGTAGATGAGTCGTACAAAAACATTAGTTGTATTGCACAGACAACTGAGAAATACTTAACTTTTAGGTTAGACAAATTAGCATTTTATGATTCCATGCAACATTTGTCTTTAGGTCTTGCTAGTCTGGCAGAAGGACTGACTGAGTATCCAATAACGAGTAAATATTTTGAGCCAGACTTGATTAAGAAAGGTGTCTATCCGTATGAGTACATCAGTGAGTGGGTTGTGTTTGAGGAAACAAGACTGCCACCAAAAGAGAAATTTTATTCTACACTAACTGGAAAAGGTATTTCTGACTCTGAATATCAACACGCACTTGATGCGTGGGGGAAGTTAGGATGTCAGACAATTGGTGACTATCACGACCAGTACTTGAAAGCAGACGTTTGTTTGCTAGCAGACGTATTTGAAAGTTACCGTGAAAAGGGTTTGTTACACTACAAGCTTGACCCTGCTTGTTACATAACTAGTCCTGGCATGACATGGGATGCATTTTTGAAATCCAGTAAGATATCTATAGACCTGTTGTCTGATCGTACGATGGGTGAAATGGTAGAACGCGGATTGAGAGGAGGCATTAGTATTGCAGCAAATAACTACGCCAGAGCCAACAATAAATATCTGGACGGTTATGGTGACCTTGGCCGGGGGTTTGACCCCTCGAGGTCAAGGTCATTTATTACCTATGTAGACGCTAACAATTTGTATGGCTGGGCAATGTGTGAGTTATTGCCCTTGAAAAACTTTTGTCTGCATGATTTGTCACAGTATGATGTAACAGAGTCAGGGTTAACTAACAATATTATGAATCTTGACCAAAACGATGCGAAGGGTTGGATCTTTGAAGTAGACCTGGAGTACCCGCACCATCTACATGATTATCATAATGATTATCCATTAGCAGTTGAGAAAATGAGTATGACAGGGAAAAAAGAAGACACTAAACTTGTGCCAAATCTAAATGACAAATTCAATTACGTTTGTCACTACCGCTTGCTGCAGTTTTACATCAGACATGGGTTAGTACTAAAGAAAGTTCACAGAGGAATTCAATTTGATCAGAGTGCTTTCATGAAAGATTACATAATGAAGAACACAACCCTTCGTGCCAGAGACGGCAACACTGCATTTGACAAAGACTTCTTTAAGCTTATGAACAATGCCTGTTTTGGCAAGACTATGGAAAATCCTCATCACAGAAAAGATGTGAGACTGGTCACAACTGAATCGGGTGCAATTAAACTTACAGGTAAGCCACAGTACACAGGGTATAAAGAATTTCATTCATCATTGTATGCAGTGTCACTCAAAAAAAAGATTGTCAAACTGGACAAACCAGTATTCATTGGTATGGCAATTCTGGAGTTATCAAAACTGTTGATGCTTGAATTTTATTATGATTACTTCAAACCAAAATATCCTGAGTGTCGTCTGCTATACACTGACACTGACTCTATGATCATAGACGTGCCTACTGAAGACTTTTACGAAGACATGAAAACAGAGTTACACATGTATGACACGTCTGACTACCCTAAAGATCACCCGCTGTTTAGCACACAAAACAAGAAAGTGCCTGGTAAGTTTAAAGATGAACTGAATGGTGTGCCTATAGTTGAGTATGTTGGACTGAGGTCAAAAATGTATTCTATACTGCACCAGAAAGGTAGTCAGTCGAAAGCCAAAGGAATTAAAAAAACAGCAATAAAAAATAAAGACATTCGTCATGAACATTACAAGCAAGTGTTAGATGGTGCATTAATGCCTGATTATCCAAACAAGTCACTGAGATCAAATAGACACAATCTTGAAATGATCCAAACACATAAGAAGTCACTTGCAGTTGGAGACACGAAACGAGTGTTTCACACTAAAGAAAAAGCTTATGCACCTGGACATTACAGGCTCAAGTTATCTGAAGATATTTGTGATGAACTGGTTGATGAATTAATTGACGACTTAGTTACTGAAATGAGTAACGGTGTCTGGGGGAATAATCTGTAATTCTTTTCTGACAAATGCCCTCTGGGGTGCAGGGTCGTACAGGTAATATATTGTTGCGTCAGGACCGGGAATTATTTTTTTTATATTGTGTACAGACGTTGACCAGATAGGGTCTGTTGCCCTGCGTCTGTCGTCGTTCTCAGCCTCCCCTGGCTGATATAAATATCTCACCTGTTTAGTAAATAAACTTGTGTCTGGTGCCGGGGTTGGTCCTGTTTTTGGCTCTGTAATTGTTTTCAATTTAATAGCATCAGCAGGTTTTGGGTGTCCTTCATTGTTCATTGCTTTTATCACATGTGGTAATCTCTTTACCCATTCAGTGTTACGGGTGTCATGAATGAGTTCCTTAGAATACTGGTAACTGAAAAGTCTCTCTGACAACTGTTTGTTAAAGTTCTCTACAATTGCCTGTGATCTGTGCACACCTGGAATGCCTCATCTGACCAGTATGCCATGCTTAGCAAATAACTGATTAACAGCGCCCTTAAATTCAGATCCGTCATCAACCTGCACTAGTCTGGGGTATCTTAAAGGGCCTCGACTATATATTTTTGATAATGCTGTAGCAACTGTACTGGCTGTTTTGTCAGATATGGGTTCAGCGTCTTTATACCTTGAAGCAATGTCTACAACAGTTAATGCATACTTGTATCGTTTCTTTCTTATTGTGTCATGTGGTAAGAACAAAAGGTCCATTTGGTGTGTGTCATTTGGGGTAGTGTTCTCAAAATGAGGTCTAGATATCTTTCTTGGAGCAGGGAGATATATCTGCCAAATTGCCTGTCTCTGTAACCATTGCTTGACTTGATTGAGTGTTATATCTCCGCCCACAGCGGCATGTAATTTTTCAATAGCTGTTTGTCCTTTCCAATAGCCTGATGGAGAGTAATATATTTTTGATAGTTTATTTTCGGCTGCCATTTTTTCTAGCAATGAAAACTCCTGTAAAATAAACAAATGTCATTCCCACTAGAACAAAGATTATCTCTCCATTTCTTTGTTGTGTGCTTGGTTTGTAATAGTCACTTAGTTTTGGTTTTGGGATAGACATGTCTTCACCTGTGACAAGATAGTATTCACGAATTGCTTCGTCTGTACTTGAAAACGTATGTTGTGCGTGGCCTTCAAGCCTCAATTTTTCATTAATGAAATCAAGTTTTTCAATTCGCTGCTTTTCATAATCCTGTTGCGCTTGTGCAAGTTTTTCTGATGCCTCATTGTGACGTTTCAATTCTTCTGCAGATTCCTCTCTACCCATTTTTGAAAAGAGATAATTAGAGCCACTGAAAGCCAATGCGTTAACCATCGCTCCACCAATCATAATAGCTATCGTCGCCATATTATTTTTATTTACATAGAAACATTTTCGGGAATAATTCCCTGCTTGACAAGAAAATCTTTTGTCGCAATCGACGCTGTGACAACTACAATTAGCTTAGCACTGTCTTCGAAATCTAATCTACTCAGGTCTGCTGATTTCATTTTGAGTAGACTTTTCCCCAGCATAGAATAAGCTACTGCTAATCCACTGATAACGGCAGAGTGATACACAAGGTTCATTAAATTTTTTGAGTCGTTCATTTCTTAGGCAAGAAAAATTAAAATAATATTTTTATTTACTGCATATAAAATGGGTCAACGGCTTTGGGTGTTACTGGTAATGTGGCGACTTCTGGTTTTGTTTTTGGAGTGTCTGATTTTTTGGTCACTGTACGAGTCTGTGGTTTGTATTTTTTGTATAATTGATAACCTACGTAACCAAATCCGACAACAAATCCGGCAATTATATATTTTGTTGATTGAGGTTCGGGGTCAGACTTAGTTGTTTGTCTCTCACTTTGATGAGGGTGTGACGGCCCTGACGGTATTGACACTGGTCCTAACGGTCCTGACGGTCCTGACACCTGGTCAGTTACATGAGTCTTTTCTGTTTGTGCTTGAAGCTGTAATTTTTTTTGCCTGTTCCATTCGGCTAATCTTTTTCCTGCATCAACACGGCCTGGACTTTTAGCCTTAGTCACAGTTTGAACCTGTGTCAAAACAGGGTCGGGGTTCAGTTGTGGAGTCGTCTGGGTTTCGTCCATTTTCTTCTGCAGTAAAATTTATTTTCGAAAAATCAATATGACTCCCGGTAACAAGCAATGTTACGACAGGTGCAAGGTAATTTCCAAACTTGTAAAACATGACACATGCTAATTTGCCAATTGAACTTGAAACAATAGGATTGCTTTCAAGGTCGTGTGAAAGACTGTCACTATCCACAGGTAGAAAGTGACTCACTGCTTTTGTGTATAGGCATACAAGAGATCGACTTAAATCACGAGTCATTAGTGAAGCAATGTGGTTTTCATATTTAGAATGAAGCTTGATTAGCTCGTCAGCGGTAAGAGATTCAATATCCTCTGTCATGTATTGTTTTCCGAGATAAGTCTTTGATTTGCCTGACACAACTACAGAAAGGAGGCGCTGTTTTTTCGAGTCTAAGTCTTTGTTTTCTACAGCATTAATATCGTTTAGAAGAAGTAATTCGTCTTGATTCATTTTATAATAAAAAATATTAATTTTAATGTCATTGAATTTGGAAACCTTTATTTTACCGAAAAAAAATAAGGAAAAACCAAGAAAAATGGGCGGCGTTAGGGCATGGGAGTAAGCGGTCGAAAAATCCTGGAAATTTGGAATAGATATAAATTGTCCATTTCCGCCCATAGTTACTATCTCTGCAGACGGTACCCAATGAAACGTGATATTATTCTCCAAACAGACATAGTGATCAAAAGGATTTACCGGGCCAACGTCAGCGTCGTTGGCCCGCGCACTGACGTGCCAAGGGCGGGCGACATCGGCCTGAGGACCTGTTACTTACTGGGCGAGGCATACAACGAAACTGTGTAGACAGCGAGTGGGCGGGACGCAAGTCACAACTGCTGGGCGGGATGGATGGGTGTCGGGTTAACTCATTCTACCCCAACACCGAAATCCCCACATTTTCCCGTTGTCCTCTGAAGACTGCATTGCAGTGCAGGACACAGATCGACCATGATAGTTCAAGGGTGATGCCAGAATAGCTTGGCGCCCATAGGCGCCAAGCTATTCTGGCATCACCCTTGAACTGTCATGGTCGATCCTTATCTTGCTGTGGTGTGTCTGGGGTAGAATGAGTTAAAAGGGACATTATGCAATCGTTTTTGAAACAAAGAGTCTGAAAACAACCAAGTAAGCAGAGGTCCACGGGCCTACTACGGCTCGTGAGTGTTTATGACTCTTGTTAGTCCTGTGTTCTTTATACTTATTTTCGTCACATTTACATCTATGTT
>BTPG01000008.1:4729139-4749139 GCA_036245525.1 Semisulcospira habei | reverse complement strand
CGCCTATAGGCGCCAAGCTATTCTGCCACCACCCTTGAGCTATCATGGTCGATCTGTCTCCTGAATTGTAATGCAGTCGTCACAGGGTAACTTCAGAATGTGGGCGTGTCGTACCTCGGGCACAATGAGTTAAGCAGAAGAGCAAAAAGAAAAGTAAGCTTATTTTTGTGAAAAGCGAGATTTTCATTGGCATACAACGGAAATCTCGCTTCCCACAACACTTGACAGACTGCTTTTTGTCTACTGTATTACATTGACACTCCCCCCCCCTCTCCCCCCTCCCCCCCTCCCCCCCCCCCCCCCCCCTCCACTTACAGAAATGGGCTTTTGGGCTTTTGTCGTCCAGTGTGGGCTGAGGCAGACTGTGATTCTGCAGTCTTCGTTAATTCAACACCAAAAAAACAAAAAAAAACTCTAGGTGTCACAGGAGCAGGGATTCAAAGTGGTGTCAGCAAGAGGCACAGATCCTCATGAGCCCCCGCGAATGCGGGGGCTCGTGAGGATCTATACCTCTTGCAGTTGGGTGGGGTGTTCAATGTTTTCTCGGCAGGGATGGGGCAGATGTTGGGTGGACGGTCGTCGTTGAACAAGGACGCCCGTGCGTCTGGGGAGAGAACTTTAACCCATTTAGCGCCGACGCACCACAACAGGAGATGGATCGACTATGATAATTCAAGGTCACCACCCTTGAATTCTCATGGTCGTTCTTTTTCCTGGAGTTGCTGAATGGTTTTAAGTGACAAATATCTGGATAGAGTGGGGCTTTGGGGTTAAATGGGTTACTAGGTGCCGACCTTTGACTTCCCTCGGCGCACCGTCTCTTTGATCAAAAGAAACGTTGGACCCCTCCTCCCCCCCCCCTTGCCGCCCCCCCCCCCCGCCCTCTCTCCCACACTGAGGGGTTACTGGACCACCCCTGAAGCATTTATGTACGAGGTATGATAAAAATTTTTAAAAACAAAGTAATGCTAGTTGTGCCATAACACCAAAACCGTTGGGTCAAATTACTTGATATTTTCACATTTTGTAATAGCACTATCCTCCGCCGTTTAGGAGAATTTTCAGCTACTTCGGGCGAAATTCGAAGGCGATGTGGTATTCTGATGAAGGTCAGCTACTTCAGGCGAAATTCGAAGGCGATGTGTTATTCTGATAAATGTCAGCTACTTCAGGCGAAATTCGAAGGCGATGTGGTATTCTGATAAAGGTCAGCTACTTCGGGCAAAATTCGAAGGCGATGTGGTATTCTGATAAAGGTCAGCTACTTCGGGCGAAATTCGAAGGCGATGTGGTATTCTGATAACGGTCAGCTACTTCAGGCGAAATTCGAAGGCGATGTGGTATTCTGATAACGGTCAGCTACTTCAGGCGAAATTCGAAGGCGATGTGGTATTGTGATGAAGGTCAGGGTCGGAATTGTAAATTTACGGCTTTTGCTAGGCCCCGGGTTCACCTCTTTGGCCTCCGAAACGCTGACACCATTCAGGCCAGCATGAGGCGTAGTCCCTAGCCTCTTTTTCAGTTTAAGGATGACCCATACGTCGTACTGGTGGCGGCAAGGAGTTCGTGATGGTTGAGGAAGAGCACGAACGTTTAACTCCTCTGTGTAGGTCACAGTGACCTTGGCTTTGTGGTCACTGGCATTTTAACGCTTTCAGTCCCGCGGCCGTATTTCCCACATTTTGGAGGCGTCATCTAACGACTATGCACCAGTTACAGGGAATGGATCGACCATGATAATTCAAGGGCAGTCCCAGATTAGCTTGGCGCCGGCAGGCGCCAAGCTAATCTGGCACTACCCTTGAATTTTCATGGTCGGCCCATCTCCCGCTGTAGTGCGTCAGGGCTGAATGAGTTAAGAAAAACAAGATGTTCTGTCCACTGAGAGTTGGCCGCTACTCATGGACAGACTTCAACACTTTTGGAAAAAGAATTTCCTACAGGATATTTTGCACTGACTGCGCACTGCTAAAATTGAACAATGACATGGACCGCTAAGTTTTTAAAAAAAGAGAGAGAGAGAGAGAAAATGTTGCTGTCAATTCTGAACATCTGACAAAAGTGCCCCCACTCCCCACCCCCAGCCTCCTCTCATCAGAGACCACCATTGGTCCGATTGCTGGGGACATCGTTATAGGACAAGCAAGTAACGTCTTCCGTGATGACATCACACGGTCGTTACACGCCGTCTATGCTAAACGTTTTGAGCAGTTAATCTAAGCGATCAATTTTTGTCGCATCAGAAATGGGGTATCCTTATTGCAGATAGTTTTGGAGGTCAAGGTCATTGCACACTATTCTTTGAACTGTTCCAAGAGAAAAATCAGAAGTTTAAGATATTTTCTTAAAATAAAATTATATGCCTATTTTCATATCAATATTCAAATAAAGAGCAAAGGTTGCCCGTTCCCGGCTGAAATGTGACAGTCAGATCAGTGCTTGTCTTCAAAGTCATCTCTTTCAGAGTTAAATTGCGCAATCCACTTGCAGTTAGTGCCACACAATACATGAGAACCATATCAAACAACTTTCAAATTTGTTTGGATTTTGACATGACTTTCTGAAAGTTTCACTCTTTTAGAAATGTACAAATAAATTTATTATCTTGTATTATTGTCCACTGTTTCCAAGCACAAATGCTTACATCACTTGAAAAGAAAAGGGGAGACTGTCAGTGCTAATATTTTAGGAAGGTTGCAAAGTAAAGTAGGTAAAAGCACTGTCAGGGGAGAGAAGTGTGCACGATCGACCAGTGATCATAGATCTACTGTGGCCAAAGCACAAAAAAGGTGGTGGTATGGAATGTATGCCCCTGCAGACACCACAGTAAAATGTGGCTGTCATTGCAGGTAGGCAGAAATTCCTGCCTCCTCCAGTATTGCCGATGGTGTGCTGAAGAGGTCGCCAAGACCGAAACAGCTGTCCATACCGGCTAAATATCTGGACCCCCCACCCCCCACCCACCCCCCTTGGGGGACCTAGATTTAAATTTCCATGCACTGAGTGGCTGGAACAGTGGGATATGTGATACGCCCCCCTTGGGGGGGGGGGACTTCCATATGCATTGCTTCCAGTCACTATCTTAGCTCACCCTCTCTTTCCTATCTCTTTTTTGTGCGCTTTGGCCACAGTAGATCTATGATCACTGGTCGATCGTGCACACTTCTCTCCCCTGACAGTGCTCTTACCTACTTTACTTTGCTTCCATCACTTATTTTCAATGACGTCACACAGCGTCATGGCTGAAGTTAGCAGCTCCATTTTATTAAAACGTTAAACGTTTAGGGCGTAACCTGTTGTGGTCCTTTGGGAAAATACATCCCACTTCATCCGCCGCAAAAGGACAGAATCCTTTTTCGCGGACAGGCTTGGCACTTACCATCCGCGCGGCTTGAACATTCGCCCCTAGGGATGTATGATCGGCCTGATGGGTAGTTGGTTCCAGACTTGACCTCACTGTTGATAGTGGATGCTACCGTTGAGTGTGTGTGTGTGTGTGTGTGTGTGTGTGTGTGTGTGTGTGTGTGTGTGTGTGTGTGTGTGTGTGTGTGTGTGTGTGTGTGTGTGTGTGTGTGTGTGTGTGTGTGTGCATGTGCGTGAGCGGCAGCAGGCACGAGTGAATGCAAATGTACGCAGTGACGTGTATGTATGTAGACGTAAGTTCTGTGCTACGTGTTTTGTGCATGTGTATTTGCGTCATTATGTGTGTGTGTGTGTGTGTGTGTGTGTGTGTGTGTGTGTGTGTGTGTGTGTGTGTGTGTGTGTGTGTGTGTGTGTGTATTTGTGTGTGTTGTTATTTTACGTCAATCTAAATTCTCTCTATACAGGATGACGTCTTTTCTTTCTGTCGTGTTCTTTTCTGTTCTACGTTTGTTTCCATGTCATCTGAAGAAGGATCTTTGATCCGAAACGTCGTTATTTGTTTCTATTTTAAAGGGTTTTCCACCACTATCTTCTGTTTTTCTTTCTTTTGTGGTCAATCACGAAGGTGATATCAAAGACGGGGCACCGAATATGGTCTGAACAAATTGTGACCCCAGCTGGATTCGAACCCGGGACCTTTCGGACGAGAGTCGAACGAATACTGTACACAAATAAAGGACAAAGGTTGCCATTTATTTTGATACTAATTTTATGTGTGTGGCTTAAGCAGTTTACAAATTGCGCCCCAACTATCATTACTTCCTGATCAAACCACGTAACATCATAAGCATGGGTCCCAGCACGTCCCCCCACCCCCCTCCCACGGGCAGAAAACCCAGCCACTCACCAGACAGTGGGTCGCTCTTGTAGGGTCGTTCTTTCCTCTGGCGGCGCTTGCGCAATGCCTCCGTCCCGCCCGTGGACATCTGCGTGACGTCAGAGCTCGAGCGCAGGACGTGCACCTGCGCACAGGAACATGGGTCATAATTGCATTGCCAGGGTCAAACGACACAACAATCCAGGGTCAAACGACACAACAATCCAGTGTCAAACAACACAACAATCCAGGGTCAAACGACACAACAATCCAGGGTCAAACGACACAACAATCCAGAGTCAAACGACACAACAATCCAGGGTCAAACGACACAACAATCCAGGGTCAAACGACACAACAATCCAGGGTCAAACGACACAACAATCCAGGGTCAAACGACACAACAATTAAAATCTTCTACAGAGCAGTGCGTTCATAACCCGTGATGCAAACTGACCATGATCGTTGAAGGGTAGCGCCAGATTCGCTTGGGGCCTGCGGGCGCTAAGCTAATCTGGCACTACCCTTGAACAATCATGGTCCTACAAAAGGCCCCATGCTAATCTGGCACTACCAGTGACGCATAACAGACGTCAAATCCCAAAGTCTGATCAGTCAGTTTCAATGAGCAGTCGGGGACTAAGCTTCTCTCACAGTTCGTGCCAAACACAAGAAGGGATGGACGACTCCATGTAGAAATGAGCTTGAAAATTGCCTGCTTGGATCCGACCCTGAACTGAAGATTAAAAGATAATCAATGGCTGCGTCTGCGTGCGCAATAAAAAAAATAGCTTATTTATTCTGTGAATGAAATACACGATGGCCGACTAAAAAGCGAACTAAAACAAGATCCGTGCTGGCCGCCCACGTGACGGTGTAAGGATGAAAGAACCAAAGACCAAGATCCGTGCTGGCCGCCCACGTGACGGTGTAAGGATGAAAGAACCAAAGACCAAGATCCGTGCTGGCCGCCCACGTGATGGTGTAAGGATGAAAGAACCAAAAAACAAGATCCGTGCTGGCCGCCCACGTGATGGTGTAAGGATGAAAGAACCAAAAAACAAGATCCGTGCTGGCCGCCCACGTGATGGTGTAAGGATGAAAGAACCAAAAAACAAGATCCGTGCTGGCCGCCCACGTGATGGTGTAAGGATGAAAGAACCAAAAAACAAGATCCGTGCTGGCCGCCCACGTGATGGTGTAAGGATGAAAGAACCAAAAAACAAGATCCGTGCTGGCCGCCCACGTGATGGTGTAAGGATGAAAGAACCAAAAAACAAGATCCGTGCTGGCTGCCCACGTGATGGTGTAAGGATGAAAGAACCAAAAAACAAGATCCGTGCTGGCCGCCCACGTGATGGTGTAAGGATGAAAGAACCAAAAAACAAGATCCGTGCTGGCCGCCCACGTGATGGTGTAAGGATGAAAGAACCAAAAAACAAGATCCGTGCTGGCCGCCCACGTGATGGTGTAAGGATGAAAGAACCAAAAAACAAGATCCGTGCTGGCCGCCCACGTGATGGTGTAAGGATGAAAGAACCAAAAAACAAGATCCGTGCTGGCCGCCCACGTGATGGTGTAAGGATGAAAGAACCAAAAAACAAGATCCGTGCTGGCCGCCCACGTGATGGTGTAAGGATGAAAGAACCAAAAAACAAGATCCGTGCTGGCCGCCCACGTGATGGTGTAAGGATGAAAGAACCAAAAAACAAGATCCGTGCTGGCCGCCCACGTGATGGTGTAAGGATGAAAGAACCAAAGACCAAGACCCGTGCTGGCCGCCGACGTGATGGTGTAAGGATGAAAGAACCAAAAAACAAGATCCGTGCTGGCCGCCCACGTGATGGTGTAAGGATGAAAGAACCAAAGACCTCAGCGGAGTTTATGGGTACATAACCACCCTTGAGCTACCACGATCAAAATGGTTAAATGGTTGTGTGCTACAAACATTTAGTGCTGAAGTGTTGTACTGGCGGATACTGATCTGTTTCGCGAGTCCATTTCTTTAACCCCTTCACCGCCAGTGGACAAAGATGCGTTTTTGAAATCGTCGTCCCGTACGTCACAAGAACGTGGATACAAAGCGGTTACAGCAAGAGGCAGAGATACTCATGAGCCCCCGCAAATGCGAGAGCTCATGAGGATCTATGCCTCTTGCAGTTACTTGCGTTAGCGTCTTTCCCGCTGAACTATATCGTCAGTAGCAGTCGTGGGGTTCAACACATTCATCTGCGGGGTGAGCTGAATGACGTAAGAGACGAATTGACGTAACGTGGTTTGATACAAAGCAAACGCAGAATGCTATTTTAAAGGGAATGATTCGAAAAAACGATGCCTTTTTCATTTCACCCCTTAACTGCTACTGAAGTTACCGTTCCGCGGAAAAGACGCGTACACGCGTCACTACCTAAACACGTGCACGCGTCACTACCTAACTACGTGCACGCGTCACTACCTAACTACGTGCACGCGTCACTACCTAAATACGTGCACGCGTCACTACCTAACTACGTGCACGCGTCACTACCTAAATACGTGCACGCGTCACTACCTAACTATGTGCACGCGTCACTACCTAACTACGTCCACGCGTCCCTACCGAACTAGGTAAACGGGTCACTACCTAACTACGTGCACGCGTCACTCCCTAACTACGTTCACGCGTCACTACCTAACTACGTCCACGCGTCACTACATAACTACGTGCACGAGTCACTACCTAACTACGTCCACACGTCACTACCTAACTACGTACTCGCGTCACTACCTAACTACGTGCACACGTCACTACCTAACTACGTGCATGCGTCACTACCTAACTACGTACACACGTCACTACCTAACTTCGTACACGCGTCACTACCTAACTACGTCCACGCGTCACTACCTAACTACGTACGCGCGTCACTACCTAACTACGTGCACACGTCACTACCTAACTACGTGCATGCGTCACTACCTAATTACGTACACACGTCACTACCTAACTACGTCCACGCGTCACTACCTAACTACGTAAACGCGTCACTACCTAACTACGTACACGCGTCACTACCTAACTACGTATACGGGTCACTACCTAACTACGTACACGCGTCACTACCTAACTACGTACACGCGTCATGACCTAACTGCGTGCACGCGTCACTATCTAACTACGTGCACGCGCCTTTTCCGCCGAACTTCAGTAGCAGTCAAGGGGTTAAGTAAAGAAAACTAAGCAAGCAAGCTAACTTAACATGGACACACGTCAACTTGGCTAGCGTACCGGGCAAATTAAACTCGACACTTTCTTCACAAAGTTAAGGGACTTTATTGATAAGTGTGTAGGTTTGTGATTTTCCATCTTCTAGTCTACCACAGTATGGTTCAAATTCATGGACCTTTAATTACATAGAGAATAATAACAACGCTAACATATACTGACGAACAAAAGAAATGCGACATTATTGGAATAATCGGAAACACTTTTGTTCCCAAAAGTTTCCAAATATTTCTTTCACTCGTCAGTATACAAAGGGAAATAAGGCAGTTCAGTACATGACAAAGACACGATAACTCACGATACAACAAGTCACGACTGGACAGGGAAGGACAAGACAGTAAAGGACAGGACAGGACAAGACACAACAAGACAAAACAGGACAGGGAAGGACAAGACAGTAAAGAACAGGACAGGACAAGACACAACAAGACAAAACAGGACAGGGAAGGACAAGACAGTAAAGGACAGGACAAGACACAACAAGACAAGACAGGACAGGGAAGGACAAGACAGTAAAGGACAGGACAGGACAAGACACAACAAGACAAGACAGGACAGGGAAGGACAAGACAGTAAAGGACAGGACAGGACAAGACACAACAAGACAAAACAGGACAGGGAAGGACAAGACAGTAAAGGACAGGACAGGACAAGACACAACAAGACAAGACAGGACGGGGAAGGACAAGACAGTAAAGGACAGGACAGGACAAGATACAACAAGACAAAACAGGACAGGGAAGGACAAGACAGTAAAGGACAGGACAGGATAAGACACAACAAGACAAGACAGGACAGGGAAGGACAAGACAGTAAAGGACAAGACAGGACAAGACACAACAAGACAAGACAGGACAGGGAAGGACAAGACAGCAAAGGACAGGACAGGACAAGACACAACAAGACACGACAGGACAGAACATTCCGCCAGGACAAGACACGACAGGACACTCCACCAAGAGAAGACAAGACAGAAAGGACAGGACTGGATAAGACTCAACAAGACATTCTGCCAGGACAAGACAGAAAAGGACACGACAGGGCACGACACGACAAGACATAACAGGACAGGGCGAGACAGGACAGGACAAGACAGTAAAGGACGGGACAAGACAGGACAAGAAAAGACAGGAACAGACTGGACGCGACACGACAAGACACAACCGGACAGGACAAGACAGGACACTCCCCCAAGAGAAGACAAGACAGGACAGGAGCAACAGGACAGGTCAAGACCAGATTGGACGAGACAGGCGTGACAAACCTCCGGTGGCCGGTCTCGCCTTGTCTTGACGCGTCTCTTGCTCCTGGTGACGTCAGTAGTCACGTGGCCACGCGCGGCATTCTGCCCTCTCTGAAGTTAGGAAGAAAACAACGCGTTAAGCAGGTTATGTCATGACATTATGTTGCGTGTTAACAAATCATCAACCCACACTTAATCTCGGGGTAAAAAATGATCGGCAATCATATTGTTGTCGCATGCACACGCGCCCACATGCATTACACCGTCTACAAAATTTTAAAAAAAATTACCCACCCCCATCTCAAGCCGCCCTCCCCCCCCCCCCCCCGCCTCCCCCCCCCCCCAAAAAAAAAAAAAAAAAAGAAAGAAGAAGAGAAGAAGAAGAACAACAACAAAAAGATTAAACAGGGGAAAACGTGATAAACAACAACTAATGGCCAATGACTACCCAGTGTGCAAAAGCCATCGGGCCGACCGGCCTTTTACGCATTGGGATATTTCAACGATCACGTTGCGCGTACCACGTGCAGTGTCAGCCCGGTAACACGTCTGGTGACGGACTGTGCCCACATTCAGCAGCGTGATCGTCTACGAGCGCCGCATTAAGCAAAAGGTTGTCAGTTCGATCAAAGATGCGATCGATATCAGCCCCAGGACCTTCGCCTTGCTGGGTCCACCTATGTGCATACTAGCTGCGGCGAATGGATGACGCTACTATGTACATGGTTAGAGCTTCTTGAGAAGTCAGAAAGACAGAATTGTTCAGATATTATTTGAACAATCAAACCATGTAGGCTAACATTACTTCTCTAATGTCAAACTTTAACCCATTGTGTTTCAAGGTCAAAATCTCCACATTTTGGAGTCGTCCTCAGAAGAATATAGCTATTCAGGACACAGATCGACCATGATAGTTCAAGGGTAGTGCCAGAATAGCGATTCTGGCGCTACCTTTGAACTATCACTGGTGACCGATATCTTGCTGTGGTGTGTCGGGACTGTGTTCATTAATCAGACAGACATTCCGACATTCAGATATTTTTATTTTCATATTCCGTGAATGTTAACAAAACAACACTAAAACTAAAAGGAGGACAAACACAGTTTTCTTATACATACATACTTTATGGATCTTGGGCAGATCTGGGGGGTGGGTCGGTACAGGGGTTCCGAGAACAACCCCCCAACCCCCGACCCAAAATTCTTAAAATACTATAATAAAGTCCCTTTTTGGAGTGTCCCCCCCCCCCCCCCACGTGTTTGATATTTTGGCGAATGATGAGAGTCTTAAGACGCACGCTCCTCCCCTCCACCCTACCACCCCCTACCCCTCCCATCCCATCCACCCTCGCTCCCCCCCCCCACCCCGCACCCCCCCCCCCCAACCAACTCGCTTTTTGATTTTTGGCCCTTGGAAGCAAGATCTAGCGTCGGGGAGGCCTTTTGTATCAGGTTAAAGGTCCCAAAGAAAAAGTTCGAACCCCCCCCCCCCCCTCTAACCCGGAGGTAACTGATCCGCCCCTGAAAGTCTACTATTAATTGCAAAAAAAGAAGTTTAATCTGGCAATCTTTTAACATTCTTTACATTCTGACAGTTTTTGGTTAAGTGCATACCAAAGCAGTCAAAGACCTTTTAATTGCAACAATAAAATTCATATAGCAGCATAGATTGATTGATTGATTGATTGATTGTACATTGCTTAACGTCCCGACAGCAACAACACTTTCTCAGCACGTGCCTGCACTGCGTGTGAAAAATAACCTAAATAGAATATTGAATGTATGTCACCAGCCGGTCCAATACGTTAAGCAATGTACAACCAACCAACCAACCAATACGTTAAATAAACCTACGCCATGGGGCCTAAATAAAGCTAAGACCATTTAGCAACACACATCCAATATCAAGAGCTACAGGCAGCGCAGACAGTAGGGAGAGTTTAAAATATAAAAAAAAGGCAAATGCAGGTAAATGGACCAAGGGTAGACAGAAACATATGCCCCAGAATAAAGGGGATAACCCACCCTGTGGGGCTGACCAGGGTGACCCTGGGAACAGCAGTACAGAACATTATCGTTTTCCCATTCTGTGAATTCTGGTGCAGGCTGACAGTGTTTCAGTGGTAGTAAAATATTGACACATTAAATGAACAAAATAATAAAATTAATCTAACAAAATAAGACGTATAGTTTTAACATCCTTTAAATTCTGTGCATGCTGAGACTTTGGCAGAGGGCTTATATATGTAATATAATATCCGCATGCGTGTTGCTCTGTGAGTTTGGCCCTATGCACAGCTCCCAAGGGGTCGATGATTAGTTTCCTGTGTCTGTGTCCTGTAATTCACACCAGAAACGTCCATCTATGTTCCGGGCGCATTTCCGGCGTCGCTCCATGACAATTCACTTCATCCAATAATAATATTGCTTTTGTGGCCTTTTTGAAATAAAACTAAACAAGGAGACACCATTTTTCACTGCACTCTCGGAGCTGAACTAAACCAACCTCTCTGCCGAAAAGTTCTTATATTTAACTCAATCTCTCCGCCACTCACATCAGCGAGATATGGCTCGACCATGCTAGTTCAAGGGTGGTGGCAGAATAGCTTGGCGCCTGTGGGCGCCAAGCTCTTCTACCACCACCCTTGAACTATCATGGTCGATATGTCCTGAATTGTAATGCAGTCCTCAGAGGATAACTCCAAAATGTGGGGATTTCGTACCTCGGGCACAAGGAGTTAATTAGCTACGAGAAACGATCGCGGTAAAAAAAAAATATCAAGAATAAAAATGAACAGATTTACAGTTAACGCCGTTGGGGGTTCTTTCTCCGGGTACTCCGGTTCTTCCGCCCCCTCCACTTTGGTACCGGTTTCAGGCCACTTTATAAATTTAAAATACAAGCGATCAAAATTTCCGAAACCTCAGTAGCTGAGCTGATCCTTCGTACCACGTGAATGTCCTGTGTCTGTCTTGCACTGTGTCTTCAGCGTGTCACGTGAGCGTGCGTGTTGGGTTCAGTTCGCGGCGCTTTGAGCCCATTCACCGAACTGGGAAAAAGCGCCTATATAATAACCGGTATTATTATTATTATTATTATTATTATTATCATTATTATTATTATTATTAACGCAAGAGAGAGATTATAAATAGCGCATTAACTTTCACGTTTAAAATGTCGCCCGGAAATTGATTCTGTACACGTTTTATATGCGTATGTGTATGCATCAAGATCACTTTGACCCAGGCTTTCATAAAAAATAAATGCACAATTTTGTTCGTAAAATTACAAACAATTCAGATTTAGAACGCTGCATTGCTCAGGACGTTACGATTTGGGATGTCTACTGTCCAAGTGTTCGTTTTGCTGACAAAATCACGATCACAGCTTGTCGCTGTCGGTAGTGCTTTTGTCGAAGTGATTCCTTCCGGTAATACACACGCACAGTTGCAAATAAATCGACAATGACAATGGATACAAACAGGACAGCGCCAATCTTGCGGACAATTAACCACTTCAATGCTTGAGGTCGCAGGCTGTGTTTGCGTGCGTTATGTGCGTGTGTGAGCACGTGGGATGTGTGGTGTGAGTTGCGCGTACTATGTTTTAATATTATGATATCTATCTATCTATCTATATTCCCGTAGTTTTGCCGACCGTTGGGGCACCACTGATGACTTGACAACCAGCTCCCTCCATTCCTCTCTGTTCTCTGCCATTCTTAGCGTATCGCCCAGCCTCAGTCCTGTTCACTCTGAGATATTGTCCTCCCATCTTTTCCTCTGTCTTCCTCTCCTTCGTCCTCCTTGCACAGTGCCTTGCAGGATCGTTTTGGTAAGCCCTGCTGAACGCGTGACATGCCCATACCACTTCAGTTTGCGTTTTTTCACAATGGCTAATAGGTCTTCATAGGGCCCGATGGCTTGCCTGATTCTGCTTCCCACTTCCTCGTTCGTGATGTGATCTCTGTATGAAATGCCAAGCAGCCGTCGAAAACATCTCATTTCAGTGGCTTGTATCCTCCTGCTGTGAGGGTCCATGACTCGCAGGCATTACAAGAACACTGAGATGACTAAGGAGCGCATCAGTCTGATCTTGGAGCAGAGTGTGATGTTTCTGTCCTTCCATATGGTCTTCAATCTTGTCAGTGCTGTTGTTGTATGCGCAATCCTGGACAGTATTTCTGGTTTTGATTCCTCATCTGTCACAATGGCTCCTAAGTATTTGAATTTATTAACTGTTTCTAGTTTTTTGCTTCCAATCATGACGTCAGTGCCAATGCACTGGTGTTATTTGTCATCAGTTTGGTCTTCTCTGCGCTGATTTCCATCCCATACGCAATGGCTATGCTGTCCAGCTTTTCCACCAGCTGAGCTAGCTCCTTCTCTGTTCCTGCAAGGCCATCAATGTCGTCTGCAAAGCGCAAGTTTGTGATTGTTCTGCCTCCAATACTGACAGTTCCTTCATGATTTTTCAGAGCGTCTGTCATGATTCTTTCCAGGAAGATGTTGAAAAGAGTAGGTGAGAGCAAGCAGCCTTGTCTGACTCCGACTGTAGTCCTAAACCAGTTTCCTATTTTGCCGTTGAAGCAGACTGCGCTAGTGGCCTTGTTGATATTATGATATACCTATTGTTTTTATTTTAAACTTCGTGTCTACTGTATCATTATTATTACGATTGATTTTATCAGACGTGCTGTCAAGACAAATTTCCGGGAGAGCCGGACAAACCAAATCTACTTGACTTACTTGACTTGTGTTTCTGGGGTTTGTTTTAAAATTCATTGCGAATCGTGGACAGACACTGGTGTCAGCAAGTCGGACATTTTTCATGCGCCCCAGCAGTTTGTGGGAGCTCGTGAAGATGTAAGGCTGGATCGTGCATCACTTGGTTTTGAAGGGGTCAAATGTACTTAGCGTATAACCCATTCAGCCCGACGGCCTTAGTTCCCACGTTTGGAGGCGTCATCTAATGAGTATGCACCAGTTGCAGGAGATGGATCGACCATGATAATTCAAGGGCAGCGCCAGATTAGCTTGGCGCCGACAGGCGCCAAGCTAATCTGGCGCTACCCTTGAACTATCATGGTCTACCCATGTGATGAAGCTCTATGCCCACTCATAAAGTTCATGACATAAGGATTCTGCATTGCGGGGTCTTGTCATGGGTTTGTCTGGTGAAAAATAGTCCGTGTATTCATGAGTTTCCTGCGATCGCGAGGTCAACGATCCGCACGGAGTTTTAGTGGCGCAGCTCAGTCTAACAGAGCTGAAGAGTAGTTAGTACGTGCTATTCTGTCAGTGAGGACGGACGTATGTCGGATACATTAGCCGTATTCCAAGACTCTGAAACCAGGATTTCAGGTACGTTTTTATAATATGTATTATCAACAGTTAGTGAGCTACAGGTTATATGCGTTGGTAAGATTTAGTTCGGTTGCGTAGCGTTGATTTGGTTCAGTTATGTGGGTTTAGAATTTGTTGAGATGACCGGGGATTTTTCTATGTAGTTATTTACAGGGATGGATAACTAAGGAATGTGATGTCTGTATGCCTAGGTTGTTTTCGAGGGTAGTACGTGGGTGTGTTAAGTATAATTGTTTTCTATGTACGAACCAATGTATGTGCGTCATGTTATAGTCTTTTTCAGTGTAGTGACTGAGTTATGGTGTGTTGCAAATCTAGTCTGATTTATAATAATAATACATAGCATTTATATGGCGCATTTCTCATATTTATAATATAACTCAATGCGCAGAAGCATTTATGAAGCATAGGTGTGTGAATGAACGTGTAGATTTATCTGTATGTGTCAGGTTACGTAATGTACCTCATATAATCCAATATGTGTGTGTTAAGCAAGTGTTATGACATTACAACTTTATTGTACAGAGTTCTTGTGCGGAGCGAGGGATCTGACGCAGAAACGTCAAAGTTAGCAGAGGATGTGGCTGGAGGAACGTGTCGTGAGGGCATTCATCCCTCGGGGAGCGAGAGACTTTGTGCCACGCCATCAAAGTCAACAGAGGTTGCGCTAGAGGAGCGTGTCGTGATGACATTCATCCCTCGGGGAGCGAGAGACTTTGTGCCACGCCATCAAAGTCAACAGAGGCTGCGCTAGAGGAGCGTGTCGTGAGGACATTCATCCCTCGGGGAGCGAGAGACTTTGTGCCACGCCATCAAAGTCAACAGAGGCTGCGCTAGAGGAGCGTGTCGAGAGGACGTCTACAGTTCGGGGAACGTGGGACAGCTTCAGGAACGCGTGACGAAAGAAACTACACGCCTAGACGTGGAGGAACGTGCGAACGATACAGAGGTATTATAATTTATGTTATTGGTCGCAGGGGTATGCTACACGGACCCTTATAGGCCTGAGGGAGGTCAAAGGAACCATTGTACCCCGAAGGCCTGAGGGGTACAATGGTTCCTTCGACCTCCTGAAGGCCTACAAGGGTCCGTGCAGCAAGCCCCTGCTACCAATAACGTATTTGTTTTCATTCCTCCATTATTGTCGTAAAAGAAATCAAGACATCTTTCGACCTGGATCACGCCAGACATGACTGACGTCAAAGGAATATGCATTTATACATAACAGACTTATGACGTAATTTAAAATAGTTCATGACGTTACCGTCTCTAGTACTGAGTGTGCTTGTTTCGAACAACACTGTCACTTTTTTCTTTAGAACGTTTTGGTGATCTTTAATAAAAACAAAACTCGCATCCAAGATGCGTCACAAAGAGGGCTACAAGAAGTCTGCCATTTGTCGTTACAAGGGTTTTTGTAGCTCGGTCATGTGGTACAGTTTGCGCTAAAAAGATTGGTCGTGTGACGTAGGGATGAAAACACCAGTTGAGCAGGTTGGATAATGACAGTCTACCTAACCTGGCTTTTACTACATTGAGTGTGGATGTGAGGGTGATGTGCTAGTGTTGAGAATTGTGTATCATCTTGGGAGGAGTATTTTTGAGTTCACGTTTTGTTAGTTAGGACTATAAACAAGGCCACAGAAATAAAAAAAAAATACAAATGACGTTTTGCGCTTATACTGCACGAATGCGTCTGACTGAGAGTTAGTGTGGTTGTGTGTGTGCCCGTTGTGTTTGTGATTCTGTGCGTGTGACCGGTTGAAAGTCTGCGTGCGATACAACCCAACTCCTGCTGTAGTGTCAGGGCTGAATGGGTTACAACTTTAAGTGTGCAGGGGTTTGAGGTGACGCGATGCGTTACGTTTTAGGCATACCCTGACGTCAGTGTCCTATTCATGAAATGCGTCTGATCGTGAAATATGTCACAATGAGCATGTGAAAACTAAAAGCCCTGAGTCACGGATTTGTTGTACAAGCATCTCAGTCCGTCTACAAGAGGCACAGATTCTCATGAGCCCCTGCAGTCGCAGGGGCTCATGAGAATCTATGCCTCTTGCTGCATGCACATGATAAGAATGTATTCCTCTTGCTTTATGAGCTTGTTCCCTTTTCCATCCTTAAAATGTGGAGCATTGTCGCGCTGACTCGGTATTGCATGTCCGATTTATAGCCCAGTGGCAACACGTCGGCGGGCCCACGAGTGCAGCACTGGGCCTTAAGGTCTTTGCTTACTGTTGTTTGTTGGGGGGGGGGGGGGGTTGCGAGAGGAAATCAGGAAATGCGGATGCCGACGTCAATTACAGGTGATCTTTGAGTCGGGGTCAGTACTCTATCGGTGACGTCACCACCTCTCCTCTCATTTCATCTCATCTCCCGACTTGAGACAAGAAGTGTGGCCCAATATATACTTGGGTTGTATGTGACTGACTGGTCAGTGGATAGATCGATCGTCGAATGAATGGATGGATATTTGGGTGGGTTTTGATGGATGAATGAATGACCCCCACCCGGGTCTGCCCTGGGGGACTTGGGTGGGGTAACTACTTTTTAGTTCCCAGGGTCACAGGGTGGGTTTTTCCCCTTTAATCTGGGGCATGTGTTTCTGTCTACCCTTGGTCCATTTACCTGTATTTTCCTTTTTTAAACTCTCCCTACTGTCTGCGCTGCCTGTAGCTCTTGATATTGGATGTTTGTTGCTAAATGGTCTTAGCTTTATTTAGGCCCCATGTCGTAAGTTTATTTAACTTATTGGACCGGCTGGCGACATACGTTCAATGTTCTGTTGTTTTTTTGGGGTTTTTTTTTTTTGGGTTGTTGTTTTTTTTTTTTTTTTCACAAGCAGTGCAGGCACGTCCTGAGAAAGCCTTGTTGCTGTCGGGACGTAATCGATGAATGGATGGATGGATGGATGGATGGGTGGGTGTGTGTAGATGGGTAGATGGATGGACGAATGGGTGGGTCGATGGATGGATGGATGGAAAGATGGTAGGATGGATGAAAGGATGGGTGTATGAATGGGTGGATAGATGGTTGAATGGATGTTTTGGTGGGTGGGTGTATGGGAAGATGGATGTATGGGTGGATAGATGGATTTATGAATGGATGGATGTAAAGGTGGATGGATGGATGGTAGGATGGATGAATGGTTGGGTGGATGGATGAGTGTGCGGATGGCTGCCCGGCTGGTTGGATATATGGATGAATGAATCGAAAAGAATGGATGAAAGCAATAATGAGTTCACGGATGGATGGATGGATGGAAACTGGAACGATAGATGGAAGCCAGGACGGGTGGATGTTCTGACGTCCTCTCGAATTGGCTGTACTATTTTTGCACAGCCGTAAATGTAACCAGGCCGACCACCTCGACCTCAGGATGAAAACCACGGAGCCTTGATCTACGCAAGAGCGCCCCACGCTGAGAAACGCAAATAACCCAGTCAGTCATGGCTCTCGGGCTGACGTCGGTCCGAGTAAGTTGTGTGCACTGGGAAGGTCGATCCTTGCCAGCAATGACGAGCTCCAGCGGCCGCCGGCGAGGGCTTATAAAAATGCTACGGGATCGGGGCTGGCATCAGAGTGCGCGTCCACTGTGCTATTCTTTCCTAGCTCCCAGGACAAGAAAGACCTTTCGCAAATTCACCTCAGCTCTCTCCCATGTCAACAAATATGCAGAAAAGGGGGATCTGGTCACCCTGAAGGAGGCTTGACATTTTCCAAGGACGCTCCTTCAGTCAAGAACCGTCTCTCCGCAAGAGGCATAGATCCTCATGAGCCCCTGCATTCGCAGTTGTTCATGAGGATCAATGCCTCTTGTTAGGAAGGATAACCCTCCCTCACAAGCCCAGGGGTACTAGTCCGGTGATGAGTGAGTGGCTGATCGCGCCCTGCGGCTGCCTGGCCTTGCAGTGGTAAACACTGGTCAGTGTGGCCGCGGCCTACAATAGTGGTCACTACCCAAATGTCCGCTACAGTCACACATCCGCGATACAAATAACGCCTTCAATTTAGGACATGCTGGAGGTTATCTCGGTCATGGAGTGGCTTAGATTCTCAAGAGCTCCAGCGGCCGCAGGGCCGGGTTCATGTGATCCTTGAAAATGGAGTGGGTGGGAAGATGGGCTGTTTGGCATCGTTGTTCTCGAATGCCCTTTATCCCTCGGGACCTACATCGGACACCCCTCCGCAACGTTGGAGTGCAACTGCCCGCCCCGCCACCCCTCCCCACCGCAAGCCTTATCGCTCGCCGGCTAACCCCTTGCTTTCCATGCCATTAACACAGTGAACAATAAGATTGCAATTTCTTCAGATCAGGAATAACCCAACGAAGACAGAAACAAGCTTAGAAAAGACAGTTTCATTACAGTTTCATTACAATGTTATCACAGTTTCATTACAGTTTCATTACAGTTTTACCACAGTTTCATTACAGTTTTATCACAGTTCATTACAGTTTCATTAATATTTCATGTTAAAAAATCATTCAATCCTTTTTCAAAATAGACAAACAAACAAGATTACACTTCGCGAAGTAAAAACCCGAAATATTAATAAACTGTGTTGTAATCGTCTTCTAAACGTGTTTCTTTATTCGTTGGGTTTTTCTCTGCATTTTACACGCTTGGCATTCACCTTTTGGGTCTGAATTGTGAAGTCAGGAGTTGTGCCCTGAATAGTACATTACGGAATAGGAGACAGATCGACTATGATAGTTCAAGGATGGTGCAGGAATAGCTTGGCGCCAAAGGCACCAAGCTATTCCTGCACCATCCTTGAACTATCATGGTCGATCCGTATGTTGGTGTAGGGTATATACGAACGGATTTAAGGAGAGACAACTACAGACTTGATCACGCAAGTTCTCCCGACTCCAGGATACCAACGGGTGCGACGTGCGTCAGCAAGTGCTTCAGACTGGCACGCAATTGGTATCCAAGGACAAAGACGATTTTCTCCAGCAAACATTAGCCAACTGGCAGAAGGGTCAGTCTATATATGACAGAATCAAGTCTCTGATCTAAATGGGATGAGGCTATTTCACGTCCAGTCTCCTCATGAACCGTCTTTGATGGCAATGCATTTCAATTGAGAATGCCACAGCTTCATTAAATCCGAAATTGGAAAAGGCAGATTAACTAACAGATTGTAGACTAATAAGAAGTATCTGTAGGTTTTAACCAGTTCAGTGCACCTAACTGCAAGAGGAATAGATCCTCATGAGCCCCCGCAGTTGCGGGGTGGGGAGGCTCATGAGGATCTATGCGTCTTGCTGACACCACTTTGAACGTTCGTGGGCCAGCTCGGGCCTTGTGGTGTTGAATCAACGAAGATTGCACCACGTAGCGCTGATCGGGATAATCAGGTACAACTAAACGAACGAACGCACGAACAAATGAATCAAAACATGATTGCGTGAGGCAGTAAACTGATGCATGCATGAACTGAGAAACACCCACCCAGCAAGCGCTCGATGTATGAGTGGTAGGTACGTACCCAGACAAGAGCTGTGACCCAGTCCTCGGTGTCCAGCGCCGCGCGGTCTGCAGTACCAGGCACCTCCCCACCTCCCTCCCTCTCCCCCGCTCTCAATACACACCCCTCTGCACCACCTGGATCGCCGTCCGACACGATGACGTCATCTGACGATCTGGACACGTCATCCTGCACAGTGGAGGCGTCGTCAGAGGACGAGCTGGTGGCTCTCTTGGTGTCGCCTTCAGAACCCACGCTGTCGTCCTCGAGACTGGGGGCTTTCTCCAGGGATGAGGACGCTTGTTTTGAGTTGGGCTCTGCATTCACTTCTATGCTTTGGGCCCCACCCTGCTGAGATGACGCTGAATCCGGCGATGTTTTATTTTCCAGACCTCCACTATGATTCTTAA